>CAHIKZ030003651.1:1070000-1190000 GCA_903632075.3 Acanthosepion pharaonis
TCCCATCATTCTTGGGTTTTTTCCGTTTGGTGGAAATAAGAGATTACATTGTTTTCTATAATGTCGATAGGCCTAAGCACATTCGGACACTTCTGTAGTCATTTTGAAGTTTTTTTTTTTATTTTAGGTTTTGTTAGTTTCTCTTCATATTTTTACTGTTTCTGAACTCCCTTCTCCCACAAAACGTTAGAACATTGGAAAAGGTAAATAAAATATCAATAAAATCTTTCTTGACTGTTATATTTAACGAAAGATGTTTAAAAGGAAGCCATATATATATATATATATATATATATATATATATATATATATATATATATATATATATATATATATATAAGCTTACATTATTGCACAACTCCGAGTTTCATGCTGAAGGAATTTTCAAGTTCTGGAATTATTATATTTATATTTAGGGTTGACACCGTTTTTTTTTTTTTTTTAGTTTTCTGATTCACGCTTTCGGTTATATATATATATATATATATATATATATATATATATATATATGTGTGTGTGTATTTATGATGGACTCCCCGTCGATTTCGACGTATGAGGATCCGACAAACGCAGTCAGTTTTTATGCTTGTGTCGAATGTGACATTCCAGTCCCTCTAGTGACCTGCGTACAAGTCCACATATTGTGCAACAGCGAGGATCTCGGGACAAGTTCCACCACTATAAGACTTTTATGATCCAACGAAAGTTCTCAGTGCAATCCAAGATAAATCCCCAAGCAATAAAACATCAATAAATTAAAAGAAATGAAATGTTTATGTTCCTCCTCATTTATTGATGAAATATATATGCAATCTTAAGGCCATCTCTGTGTGTGTGTGTGTGTGTGTATGTGTATGTGGACATATATATATATATATATTAACAATTTGTGATTGAAACGGATAGTTCGATGGAGGATATTAATCCAGAGAGAGGTCAATGGAAACTATAGATAATAATAATAATAATAATAATAATAATAATAAATGAAGAAAAAAAGCTTAAAGGTCTATTTATCGCTTCAAACCGAAAGTTCATGATAAATTCGTCCACCGCAAGGAAAGTTGTCTCCCTGAGCCGCGCCAGGAGGTTTTTCTCCCCGGAGTCGATCCTCCAGATCTACAAATCAACAATTCGCCCTTTCATGGAGTATTGCTGCCATATATGGTCTGGTGCCCCTTCTGTTTGCCTCGGGGTTCTTGATAAGATCCAGAGACGGATATGCAATATAATTGCCCCTGCTCTGGTGTCTCGTCTACAGTCACTTTCTCACAGACGCGCCGTCGTCTCCCTCTGTCTGTTTTACAAATACTTTCATTGTAATTGCTCCGAGGAGCTGCATTCCTTCAGTTCCCCAGACGTCATGAGTTCAAGCGCCATACGAGGCTGGCATCCCTCTCACCCCTTCACTGTCGAAACCCTAAATGTAGCCGTCTCTTCTACTCTAATAGCTTCATGTCTCGCACCTCTCGCCTGTGGAACTCCCTTCCTATTCCTGTTTCCTGTGAGCTATAATCTTCAGCTATTCAAGTATAATGTCAATCGACATCTCCAGTTGCCTTGATCTATCCACTACCCTCATCCTTTCTTCTATCACTCCTATCTGATCTTGCTCAAAATTTTCTGTAACCCCTTGCGTCCTAGTGGCTTCCCGCCTTGCTTGAGGTGAAATGCTTAAAAAAAAAAAAAATGGAGAACATTCAGCCGGACTGATATCATAGATTAACAAGAGGAAGAGAAAAGCAGGAGAGAAAAGAAGAAAGAGGGACAGATAGAAAGAAAAATAATAGATTTTCGAATATAAAGTTTTTTTTTAACCGTGAAAGAGAGAGAGAGATGGAGAGAGAGAGAGAGAGAGAGAGAGTAAATTAAGGGAAGGGCAAGTAGAAAGAAATGAAGGAATAATAGTCAAACTAAAAGAGAATGACCTGGCCAAGAATATTTCCTTAAAGAGTTAAAAGTTTGTACATCGGGTGAAGTGGTGTTTGATCATATTTGAAAGAAATGCAGCAAATTGACCGATATGACTTTCAAATATCTATTTTTTTACCCGACATTATTTCTTATTACAATAAACTTTATTTTAGTGGGTACGCGTGTTTTAGTTGCAATCTGTGTTCTTTGTTGTATTTTCTTAAATAGTGATTTTAGCCAATGACATCCTTGCTGTTATATATAAATACATGCAATAAAATAAATCCTTATATTTTGCTTGATAATGTCTCTCATTGATCAAAACATTCCTATAATTATTCCTAAATAATTATTCCTAAATTTTCGCTTGAGGATGAAACAGGGCGTGATACTTTAATTCAATTGAATTTTAATAATTATATTGAAGTTTTTGGCTCCTGTTTTTGAAACATGAGAACTCTTATGCAGCGATGGAATCATATTTTTAAAAAATAATTATAATTTAAGCTCTACTTTTGTATGGAGCACTGTTTTTTTTTTTTTTATAAAAACAAAAATAGTAATGAACTCCGGATTATTTACCTAACGTGTTCTTTCCTACTTTTCTACATATCTACACACACACACACACACACACACACACACACACACACACATATATATATATATATTTGTGTATTTAGGCAGAAATCCTTCTTTCATGCAACTTTCATTAAATATGACAGAGAAGGCACTTTGTTTAAATTTTTTTTATATAATTTTTAATGTGATCGTGTAACTTTTTTCTTTTCAGTAGCTAAATTATATAAAAACTGTTCAATTGTTTTTTCCCAGCGTTGTCGGCGACACATTTAGGCATTATCAATGTTGAACCATATTAACCGTCAACTAGAAATAGATTGTTGTATGTATGCATTAATATAATGTTTCACTTTAAAAACAAGGTCAACATATTGTGTCAATGTTCATAGTTGATATTACTGATTGTTGGTTTTTTTGTCTTTATTAATAGGGCTTCCATTATTTTTAATCTTTCTTACATTTGGACGATGCTATTATATTTGTGTTATCAACAAGTATATTACGAATAAGGTCCAGTAGGTCTCCATGAGTATTTAAATGAGACCTAATTGAGCTATGCTCAGAAAGATGTAGTGTGAGTCTTCTTGTCAAACGTGTTGTAGTGTGGCCTATATAATTGTTTACGAATTTTGATTGATCATGAATACAATTCCATAATGGACATTTAAATTAAATATAAATAATATATGTTTTATTTAATTTTGATCTAAGACGTGAATTGTTATTTTTAATTATAAGGTTGGCGGTTTTATATTTTTGTAATAAATAATTAGTCTAATTTTTTTTGCTATTGTCTATTGGTGTCGTGCATTTTTTTATAATGTTCTTAATTCTACTTTCATATTCTTTGTAATTTTCGTTCATCTGATTTTTATAAAAAAATATTAATGTTTTTGTTGGTTTCTATTCTCGTCGTTGCTATTAGCTATGTTAGATAGAAAAAAAACTAAATATGGAAATCCATCAATTGGTTAGGAAATCTGTTATTAATAAGGGTTCGTTTTATGTTATTTAATTCTTTAAGAAAAAGCGTGCAAGAGGATGAATTCTCGTGGGCTCTCTTGAGAAATTAAAATGGCATGAATCTTTACTAGTTGTTTTTTTATAAACTGAAGTTGTAAACCTATTACTACTAAAATCAACGAGGAAAGGGAGTTTATTATTTCTTGAAGTTCATATGTAAAATTTAGAAGGGAATTTTGTACACACACACACACACACACACACACACACACACACACACACACACACACACACACACACACACACATATATATATATATATATATATATATATATATATATATATAAACAAACCTAGTGATCCAGGAACTACCTCCCAACGTTTCACCTAACGCCTTTCGGATCTTCAAAGGTACAAAAAAAAAATTAATTAATTTTAATTAATTAATTAAAAATATATATATATATATATATATATATATATATATATATATATATATAT
Organism: Acanthosepion pharaonis; assembly: GCA_903632075.3. NCBI lineage: Eukaryota > Metazoa > Mollusca > Cephalopoda > Sepiida > Sepiidae > Acanthosepion > Acanthosepion pharaonis. The sequence goes on from CAHIKZ030003651.1 coordinate 1,073,962, forward strand.
ATGGGATAAATGGAAATGGGACGAAGTGGAAAAGCTTTTTAATTTTTTAATTCCCATTTCTCACATCTGTTCGGATTATGTATATTATTAACAGGCATATATATATATATATATATATATATATATATATATATATATATATATATATATATATATATATATATGTTTCATTAAAAACAACAAAAGGTACTACGATTAAATTTTGTATTTAATTTTTTTTTGCGTTTGAACAAGTGGTATCTTTTTGGGACTGAGAGTGTGTAGAATTTTTACAAATGTTCTATAATTCCAAGCGCTTTCGGCTATACTTTTAGCCATTATCAAGGATGATTTTATTTTTTCAGTTTGTGTGTATGTGCATGGCGTGTATGTTTTTAGTGTTATAGAGATATTTTATTTTCCGAACACAGTCAGTACACTGTGACCATGTTCGTAATTAATATTGTTAAGTGTTGGCTTTTTTTTTATTATTATTAGGGCTGCCATTATTTTTAATCTTTTTTACATGTGGTTGAAGCTATTATGTTTGCTTTTTCTACTAGTATGTTTCAGATGGAGTCTGGTAAGTTTGTGTGTGTGTTTAAATAGGTTCTAATAGAGCTGTGATCAGATAGGTGTAACGTAAGACGTCTGGATAAGCATGTAGTTGTGTGACCAATGTAATTATTTATGAATTTCGATTTGATCAGGAACACAGTTCCTTGAACTCATAGATAATATTCGTTCGTTGTAATTTTGATTTTGTTGGTGTCAAAATTACAACGAATGAACATTATGTGTGTAGTACCTATTTATATCGCGTAACAAGTTAAGCCTTAGCAGTTTGGTTATAATGAAGGTGGAACGATTCTTTTGTCTTTTAATTGTGAGCTGGTAAGACTCTCATGTTAAGCGAAACTTCTGCCTATATGTAATCCTGAAAAAAATACTACCCTGCATAATTTCTAACACCAACGTAAAGGAAATGAAATAGATAGCTAAAGCTCACTGTTTTAGAATAAATAATTCTTATTGTCATTATTCGTGCGCACAATACTTCATTTTCAACGGCATCGGTCATCTATAGTAATTGCGTCGCTGTTATTGATTATTACCCAGTTACTGTAGATAGTCCAAAAGGAAAACAGAATGGATTTCATTTATTAATGGTAAATTTCCAACAGAGAAATAATATAAAAATTAGAAAAAAAATATTATGGGGAAAAATTGTTCTTTTTTTTTTCAAAGTGCACAAAACATTTTCGTGTCTGGACATTAATAATAAATGGCGAATTATTATCGTACAACAAACAACGTAACAGCAAAACACTGTTACAACAAAAGATATTTATATGTAACACAAAAAGCCGGAGTGAGACTCTTCCTCTACATAGGGATGTGCATCATTTCGTGTAATTACGTTGCAGTTGATTCTTCAAACATGGCATATTAAAGACTATCAACATTTTGTGTTTGAGTTTGTTCATTTTCCTCTTCGCAAAAACGGTAGATGGACAAGTTTTCCAAATTTTTTATAATTGCTGTGTCCAAACTTTCGACTGTCATGAAACATTCTCAGAATTGCGTAAATTGCGTAAAAATGGTAATCGTCATAAGCAGCGCATTTAGAACAATGTTATATTTAAATTTAATAGAATAAATCCAAAACGCGGGAAGTCCTAACTACCATGTGTTACAACAATTTGCATAGAACATGTGTGGTGACATGTTTTTATATTTTTACATGCATTCATATATATCTATAGGTGTATCAAAAATTCTTCTACAAATATTGGGGTTTGGCTCCTTATACCAAAACAAGGACAAAAGTATATAAACATATGTCCTTAAATACTTCATTTTTGAATTATTAAGTTTAAAGAAAGTTAACGGTAGATGGCGCTGTGTTGCTAGTAAGACTAGGTTACATTTCTCATTCGTGTACATTTCTGGTTAGTCTATTTTGTGATGTCAACGAAATCTCGTTCCCAGTTTTTTAATCTCAACGAATACTCTTTGTCACTTTCATAATGCTCGTTGTAGTAGAGACTTTGTAATCGCAGATACAACTATATTACGCCGTTGAACAATACTAGTATCAGATGCCTTCGAATAGCACACGCACTAATAGTAATTGCTCGATGATACTCGCTCGAATTGTAATCAGTATAGTGATCCGAATAGAAAAATAGTATAGTGAATAGAGTAGAGAATAGCGGTCCATATAGTGGAAAAGGCGATCCGAATAGTAATAGAGGATAGACTAGAAATGGCGATCCGTATAGTAATAGAGGATAGTCTAGAAATGGTGACCATGCGACTCTCCTTTTTATGCATTTCTTCTATCGTCACGTGGTCTACTTAATTCAATAATAGGATCACCTATGTTTACTCACTGGCGATCTAGGTTCAAACTCAAGTCTTGGCAGCGATATTTTATTCCTATATAACAGTCTACAACGTTTAACGTGAGTTAACTGAGAATTATTCCATTTGCCAATGACAGGATATTCATATCGTGACCAGGAAGATATGATTTTAACATACGTCTACGCGAATGATAATGGACGCAAGGCTGCACGGCTGTAACCGAGTCATCAAACCGTTGCTGCTGTTTATCGCCGCGTTGTTATAACAGGATCCGTGGCACCACAAACTATGGGCCGACGAAAACAGCGATCCGCTCGTGCGCCTGACTATGAAGAACACATTCTACAGGCTGTTGGAGACGCTGCAGGTAGCAGCACACGTCAAGTGGCCATAGCATGTCGTACATCTCAAAGTAGCGCATGGAGAGTACTTCAAGAGCAGCTCCTGTATCCGTATCATTTGCACCGTGTGCAGGGTCTTTCGTCCTCTGCTCACTCACCACAAGAGAACTTTTGCCGATGGTTTATTGCATAAAATGCCGATCCATTGTTTGTCTTTTCAGTTTTGTTTATGGATGTGGCAACATTTGGAAGAGATGAAATAACAAATTTACACAACCAACATTTGTTGGTGGATCGGAATCTCCATGGTACAATACAGGTTAGACTCCACCATCAGTTTACAATTAAGGTGTAGGCTGGAACTGTAACTGACTGTCTGGTAGGTCCATATGTTCTCCCGAACGTCTTACAGGAGCTGTCTACAGGCACTTTATTTTGAACAATCTTCCATACCTGCTAGAGGTAAAATAAATACGAAGAGGCATGTGATTCATGCATGATGGGGTTCCAGCACACTTTAGTCACATTATTCTTGATACATTAGCTGATATCTACCATGAAAATGGATAGGTAAAGAAGGAACGGTTCCGTGTCCTGCTCGTTCCCCTGACTTCAATCCTTTGGATATTCATCTGTGGGATCAATTAAAACAATTGGCTTATTCATCAGACATTAATAATGCAGAAACGCTTCATCAACGTGTCACGGGGGCCTGCGAAACCATTCGACACCGTGTTGGACTATTTGAAAGGGTCCACCAGTCAATGATCTGACAGATGCATGCATGTGTAGAAGTAAGTGGCACATTTGTTATGAGTTGCTGTGCTGAGGGACAACGATGGCCTTTTGGACATATAATTATTTGGACATTTTACTTTCTTGTGGTGTCGACCTCAAAGTTTGTAAACGTATTTTGGGGATTGTATCTTGGATTGCACATTTCACAGCGTCTATGTTAAACTTTAAACTTAATAATTCAAAAACGAAGTATTTATGAACATATCTTTATATGGACTTTTGTCCTTGTTTTGATGTGAGGAACTCGCCCCCAAAAGTTTGTATAAGGTTTTTGACACACCGCATATATATATATATATATATATATATATATATATATATATATATATATATATATATATATATATATACACGTTCCTATGAATAAAGACAAAAGGAAAACATATTTTACCAGACGCGTTTCGTCCTCTGAAGGACTTGTCAAAGCAAATGTAACGATGTTATTTTGCAACAATTATTTATAAACGAAAGTAAAATATGTTGTTAGCTTTTCAAAATTTTAAAATTTAACAACCATTCATGAATATTCATCAAGCTAACTGAAAAACCTAAGCAAATTATGGAAGACGCTAAGTGGCATAATTTAATGTCTAATAAACGAATGTAAGTAAATGATGTTGTAGTTGAATTTATTTTTTATATAATGCAATTAATATTTATATTATTTTATTTTGTGATTAATTCATGTATAATAAATTTTAAATAAAAGGTTACGAATTTAACCGTTTTTTTTTAATTTGCTTAAAATTTTTATAGTCATGTGTGTTGGCTTGAGAAAGAAGTAATTCTTTCAGGAATCCGGGATGCAAATTTGTATTTTGATAAGATTCCATAGCGGCACTCTCGACTATTTTCTGTCGATATAATTTATTTCTCTTTCAATAAGTGTGACATTCTTTTATATATATATATATATATATATATATATATATATATATATATATATATAGATTCTGTCTGTCTGTATGTTGCAGAACTCCTGCTAGGGTTTTGGAGACTCCTATAACCATATATATTCTGAAACTACATTACCCAGGGTACATGGATAAATATATTTCTGTTTAATCAAAGGGCTCCCCATTGGCACCCCTCACTGAACAATTTCCCCTTCATTTAAATTAAATTTAAATTTGAACAAGGGAGTGACTCCTATCCAAAATATAGAAGGAGAAGCCAGAAGATGGAGGTCACATCGGAAAGATCAAGATGAGACAATATGAACGTCAAGTTAGGCAAGACATTTGTCGATATTATACGTTATTTTTTATAGATTCAATTATATAAGCAAATGCTTTGCTATATAATAAACAGTATTAACAATGTATAAACAGAAATATATTAAAATAATTATCGGACTTAGTCCATTTCATAATATATGATATCATTTGTTTACGTTAAGATACGCTTCGAGCGAATATGAGTGTTCGAGAGAATTTATGGGAAATTTGTAATTTAAAAACCTCAGGCTATATTATGCTTCCGTGTATGTAATGTGGAAAAACTACTTTTGTCACAAGGTATGACATACCATCAAGTAACGTTTAATTAGCAACAAAATCAACAGGAACCAATGTTTTGTTCCTTAAAAATAGAGAAAAAATATTAATAGGGAGAACAGTTTTGATAAGTACAGGATTTTTTACAGCTTATCAACCATTTATGGGTTATTTAAAGACGAAGCATTTTGGGGATTGTAAGAATGATTCTTTTGTTGCGAGTGAACATTGCATCAGAATATTTTGAAGATAAAGATATTTCCAGATACAAGTCCTACCATTTAACCCATAGATTCGAGTGTAGGGATTCATAATTTCCCTAAGGGTATTTGTTCATAAGAGAATATAACGGAGTTCTCCTTCCGAGCCGCTATCAATTACACCAGCCGCACATCCACAGAAGAGCGAGAAAAGAAGAGAGATAGAAATAAAGTGAGAAGGCTGGAGTCAGCCCAACAGAGAAGAAAGAGTAAAAGTGGGAAACAGTAAGAGAGGAAAATAGCAGGAGAGGGAGAAAAAAATGGCGTGGCTGTAGCAGGTGGAGGAGAGAAAAAAAAAGAAAGCTTAGAGAGAGAGAGAGAGAGAGAGAGAGAGAGAGGTGGGGGAAAGAGAGAGTAGAAGATGAGAAAAAAGAAGACAGAAAAGGGAGAAATGGGAAGAGGAGAAAAGAAAAGAAAAATTCATGCGCACGAGAAAACCTTTCTTATTATTCATCTCCACCGGCTCCTTGATATACTCACCATTCCGAACAGTTCCCGCCACACGTCACCACGCCCATGTTGTCATGGTAACACCAGTGACGTCACAGAGGCTTATAAATATAAACAAACATGTTTATAAGCGTCCTGTTCGTGCAGCGTGTGTGTGTGTGTGTGTGCGCGCGCGCGCGCTCACACCCCAGGTATCGATATGATAAGGTGCAAATAAATGTAATATGGGAGCCTGCAAGGGATGCAATGTTATTCATCTCTTCTCTCCTCTTACCTGACCGAGAGAATATTCCTGGAGCACAAGCGCATGCGTATACAAAGAGGGACACTTGGATATGGATTGAAATATCGCCCGAGTGAATGGAACGATACGAGGGAGAAGCATGAAGATCTGTCGAAGTTAGTCTATTCTAGAGCCTTGGGGAGATGAAGATTCGCCTCCAGCGCCAATCGCCAGTCTTCGATCGCAGGTTAAAAAGATGAATGAATGAATCAATGAATCTCTCTCTCTCTCTCTCTCTCTCTCTCTCTCTCTATATATATATATATATATATATATATATATATATATATATATATATATATATAACTGAATCTGTATATAATCTATCTATCTATCTATCTATCTATCTATCTATCTATCTATCGATCTGAGTCTGTTAATATCTATCTATCTATCTATCTATCTATCTATCTATCTATCTATCTGTATTATGAAATGAATTAAGTCCGACAATTATTTAATATATTTTCTGTTAATACGTTATTGTAATAGACACAATTTATTTGAGTAAATACTCTGTTTTTTAATTAAACAGTATTAATTACATTTACCGGATAGAATGTTTAAGAAATTTGGTAGAAAATATGTGCTTCTCCGACAGGAATCGAACTAGATGCTTGTTTGTGACTGAATGGCTAATAACACATCTTATCAAATGATGTTTCCCATTGGGGTTACAGGTTCGATTCCTATCGGAGAAGCACATATTTTCTAAGAAATATCTTGAACATTCAGGCTGGTAAATAAATTTAATACTGTTTATCTAAAAGATTTGTGATGTCAACGAACACTCGTTGCCACTTTTCGTAACGCTCGTTGTAGTAAAGACTTTGTAATCGCAGATACAACTATAGTAACGCCGTTGAACAATACTGGTGTCAGACGCCTTCGAATAACACTTGCACTAATAGTATTTGCTAGTAAATACTCGCTCGAATAGTAATCCGTATAGTGATCAGTATAGAGAAATAGTGTAGTGAATGGAGTAGAGAATAGCGGTTCGTATATTAATAGAGGGTAGAGTAGAAATGGTGATCCGTATGGTAATAGAGGATAGAACAGAAACGCTGATCAATTTTGACGTCATATCACTTCCTACTTATGAGTTTCCACTGTGGTCATGTGGTCTGCTTAATTCAATAATGGGATCGCTTGTGTTTACTCACTGGCGATCTAGGTTCAAACTCATGTGTCGGCAGCGATACTTTATTCATATATATATATATATAAACCAATTACTTAAATAAACCGTATCTATTAAAATAACGTATAAACAGAATATATATACACACACACACACACACACACATATATATATATATATATATATATATATATATATATGTATATGAGGAAGCACGGTGGAGTGAGTAATGGATAGCGGCTTGGATTGAGGAATCGGAGAGAGCAGAGTTCGAATTCCAGTCGAATTCATTTTCATTACATTCATTTACGTGCTAATACCCTTGGGAAAGGTATGAATCCTTTTCTTCTCCCTCCAGCTATGGGTAAATAGCAGGACAGACTGGGTTCTATAGCCTTGGATGGCAACTTGTCTCGGAGAAGTACAATTCAAAATCTACGTAGGGTCGTTTGGGGACTTTGTGGCACGTAGTGCACCAGATCTGTATTTGGCCCTTCAAAAAGTGTGGATGGTTCGGCATAAAACCTTCACCACTATAATCAAATCTCATGTGCTGGTGTCGGGCTGTCGATTCCTAGGAACTGAGCTGCTTGACCCTCATACGTCGAATACGACGGGAAAGTCGAATATATATATTACCAGTTTGTGGCTGGTAGGGATGATTCCAAGGACGATATAAATCCAGGGAGAGCTCAATAGAGAAAGCATTCTTTCTTATTTTCTACCTAGAAAGCTTTTGTGACTAGGAATAATATTTCTGAAATTTACCGATTCCTATTGGAAAAACTAGCGAATGGGAACATTCGTGGCACTCAGTATAGGAATGAAATGACATATGATTCAAAAGTAACATTTTAGTATTACACAAGAGAGACCACAACATTTAAACGTGAGAATTTTTTCGCGGTTTACTTTCACAAATCAGCTCCCCAAATATAGTGTCTTATCAAGTTTTCGTTATATGATCCTTTGTAGTGGTATTGAAAGTCCAGTATATCCTGGTGGAAGCGTTCGCATTGTTCCTCTGAGTACGTTCTTATGTTCTCCTTGAATTTATCAAGATATGCGTCTAGGATATAGACTTTGAGAGACATCCTGAAGCCGATTTTGCCGTAGCTCTTCACCAGGGTCTCACCAAGCTCCACATAGTCTCGGCCTGATAATTCACAAGGAAGTCCCGAAACACTGCGATAAAGCTATTCCACGTTGCTTTCTCGTTCCTAGTAAGCTTCTTGGTAGATATCTTGCACACTATGTGGTCCGCCTAAGACATCGGCTTTGGCGTTTCTCTTGAAGGTACTTGAAGACTGCAAACTCCTTTTCTTGAGCTGTGACAAATTTTTCTCTGATCTGCAACTTGCACACTTTCATCTAACAAATTCCACTGTTTGAATCTCGACGTCAAAACCTCGGCATTGGACTTTGATTGAGCTGTCGATGAAGAGGCGACTCTCGCTGGGGCCACAGGTGATTCCAATGACCTCGAAGAGATCGGTCATATTGTACCAAAAGACAAACATTGTGAAAAAATCCTGAAAAGACCGGTGGATCTTTCTCTGATCTGCAACTTGCACACTTTCATCTAACAAATTCCATTGCTTGAGACTACAATTGTGGAACTTATCGAGACTGAAGATTGGGGATTGTACAGTTCCCGCCAACATATAGTCTCGATACGCCATTTTGATTCTTCGGTGTTAAAGCATAAATTTTAAAGATTTTTTAGAGTCAAAAATTAATGAAGCTGTCTCATCGAACGGGATTTGCCCGACTACAGGTTCATATATATTTTGAAAATGGTCAAACTTTATAAAATGGATAAAGTTCGACAATTATTTTAAGACATTTTTGATGTTTATACGTTCTTTTTATAGATACAAATATGTAAGTAAATTCTATGTTTATAATAAACAGTATTAACGACATTTACCGGCCTGAATGTCCGAGAAATTTTCATAGCAAATATGCGTCCTCCGATAGGAATCGAACCTGTATCCTACACGGAACCGTCATATAGCCTGACGTGCTTTACCGATTTAGCCACAGAGGAGCGTTTCGGTTAGCAGGGTCGATTTTACTGTTTTTGAACTACAATTCTCCATGATTTTCTCTCTCTCTCTCTCTCTCTCTCTCTCTATATATATATATATATATATATATATATATGAATTCGACAAAAAGAAAACTTAGCGTTTCGTCCTCTGTCAGATTTTATCAAGGTAAAGAATGATAAGGGAAGTAAATTATATATATATATATATATATATATATATATATATATAAAAAGATTCTATTTAAAATGAAATACACAGAACAGGGTATTTCTGGAAGATAAGTCCTTTAGGGCAAGCAATCTTAGTAAATAAATTTCTCTAATGGAGGTAGAACATTAATAGCAACAAAGTGTTTTACAATCAAGACCACTAATGAGTGCGTGTAATTCTCAGCGAAGCTTAGAGTAGGTATAGGTAAGTGGACATTTAATTTTACTTGTTATCATCATCTCTATATTTATATCTCTATATATATCTATATGTCTCTCTATCTCCCTCTTTCTATATAACTCTCTGTCTGTCTGTCTCTCTCTCTCTATATATATGTGTGTGTGTGTGTGTACGTCGTACGTTGCATCACATCGGAGAGCCATCGATCGTTTCTGTCAGTTAATATTCTGACCAATCATTTCTGATCCCCTATCAGTGATGGCATCGTATCGGGTGAACAGATTCAACGATGTCAATAGTTACTATGGCAACGGCCTGCAAATATGTCTGCCCGTCAGTCTACCAATCTTTCTTTGAATGGAGAGTTTCTCTACGGTTCATTTATTATTCCGTTTCTTTGACTTTCGTTGAAACTTTTCTCTTATCTTCATTTTCATTAGGAATGGATTTTAATTTAGGGCACATCGTGTCCTGTATACTAGTCAGGTATACGAAAAAAAAAAAGAAAAAAAGAAAGACTGTCAGCTTATTTTAAATATTACAATAATATAAATATAAGAAATTGTTTGTTAATTTTAACGTTTTCAAAACTGCTAATTTGACCTTATCGGGCTTACTATTAAGACATGACTAAGTAGTTACGTCATCAGCATAGATACCGAGTTGAGAACTGCCGACACCAGGATTATCGTTGATGAGAATTAAGAACAACGTAGGTGCAAAGATAAAGCCTTAGGGGAGATCCTCATTAACGGAAAAAGATCTACAAGAGTGGCCATTCAAGAGGACATTAATTGTGCGATTTGATAAGAAGGATTGAAAAGAAAGACACAAAAATTCATCCAGAAATAGCGTAACCTTTCAACTAAGAAAATTACCGAAGCCGAAATGCTAGGCAATGACCAATAACACTGCAAATTCGTCTTTGGATTTTATCAAGAATCTCTAAAATATAGCCGGGGCACTAGAACAGTGAACCAACTTTCCTAGCTGCAGACTTAGCAATTGTTTCAATATACTCTTTCTATTTCATGTCAAATGAAAACGTTCGTCTAAGAAGGCTCAACAACACACATTCCTGGAGGTTAGCATCAGCCAATGCTGATGGAAGATAAAAATGATTATCTCAGACGATTAAAAGAGCGTAGTTTCCTTTTGGAGGCGCTAAAATTAGCAAGCCCTTTCTTGTCCCATTTAACAACATATAGTAGGTCATTTTTGACACCAGCTGCCAGTTTGAGTATATCGAAGCGATCAAACTTACTATGATCAAACTTACTATGATCAAACTTATATGAGTAAATATTTGTATTATGAGCGTAGATACCGAATTAAGAACTGCTGACATCAGAAGGTCATTGATAAAAACTAGGGACAATGTAGGCCCAGGGATAGAGCCGTTAGGGACACAGGTATTAATTATATTATACAAAAAGATCTGTAAGACTAGGCATTGAAGCTTCAATTAATTTAATGTGTCATTATCAACTGGCTTTGAGTGAATTAATTAAGGAAAAAAGTCCTTCCAGAATAAACAAATTTCGTAGTTGTTGATTTGTTCAGGTCTTTCTAAGTGTATCAAATTCTTAACAGCCTCTTCGGGATGTGGACGATCATGGATCTCCATAACTTCGTTTTTTTTTGTATCGCTTACCAATGTTTTTTTTTTATTATTATTATCCCCCCACTCCCTGTTCTTCCATTAACTTGTACAATCTAGTTAGAAAGGTTACTTGCTGTTTTCCTCTGTCCTCTTGCTTTCAGTATGTTCCATGAGCGTCAAAGTCTCCAAGCCTTGCTTTCTTATTACTTGTCATAGAAATTTCAAATGTCTCTTTCTGAGTATAAGTATAAATGTCCTTTTTGTTTCCATTTTCCTTGAAATTTCCCCATTCTTTATATGTTCTATCCATGGTGTTCCCAGCATCCTCCTGTAGGACGACATTTCTATTACTTCAAGTTTCTTTTTTATCTGTGAGGAAATTGTTTAACATTTACTGCAATACAAGAGGTTTGATACAATATAGCAGTTCAGTAAACTTTTCTTTTTGTTTAACGAACAAAAACATTGACTTAAAATGGCTGGTAATATTGGTGCAAAATTTTCTGGTAATAACTTGAAAAATTCGTATAAATTCATATCATCTTTATTCAGTCATCAAATATTTCCTCCCATTTTTAATGTACCGTAATTCCCCATGTATAATACGCCTTCATCCATAATACACACCCTAAAATTGTGCTGAAGTGTGGGAAAATGCTTCTAATCACGCATAATACGCAGCCCTTGTTTGATGATTATTTCGCAACGGAAATCAATCTATGAAACGGCAATTTTTTAAAGACATTTTTGTTGCTTTGCATAATACGCACCCCAAAATTTTGCTTATTATTTTTTTAAAAAAAAAATGCGTATTATACATAGGGAATTATGGTAAATGAATATCACTGAAACAAGGAAATTCCTCGGTGTTTTTTTTTAGCCGTATGTTTTTTTATATCTTTTAGGTCTGCGTGCGGAATTTTTAAAAAAAATTTCGCCCTTTTATAATACGCATTTTTTAAAAAAGTAAGAAGCAAAATTAGCTATAAAAATCTTTAAAAAATTGCCGTTCCATAGGTCGATTTCCGTTGCGAAATGACTACTCACCCCAAACATACAACAATTTGACACTAACATTCGTCGATTGCGACTCCATAAGGATGTCATATATAATCAGATGTGACTAACAATACATACAAATAAAATAAAATAAGAATTATCATAAAACTAAATTAGAATAAAATCATTCTATGTTTAAAACCATTTTTTTAAAATAAAAGTACGAAACGCTGGCTGCAATGAAATTGGGGAGGTACAATTTATAGGGTTTGATTATGAAACAAGGGTGCGTATTATGCTTGAGTAGAAGCATTTTCTCACACTTCCAGCACAATTTTTTTAGGGGTGCGTATTATGAAAAATGCGTATTATGCATGGGGAATTACACTATTTAAACCGCCTTTCTGCTACTATATTTTTCCATACACTCCGTTTTATCAGTAAATTTTATCTTTTCATAAGTTTCAGAAAATTAATCAATGTGTCCACCGATATATATTTGCCCTATAAATAAGGGACATATTTTAATAGCTGAATCTACAGCAAGGAAAGTTGGGTTATTGTATCGTGCTAGAAGTTTTTTCTCGTCAGAATCCATCTTGCACATTTACAAATCTACCATACGTCTGTGCATTGAATACTGTTGCCATATCCGGTCCGGTGCTTCTGCTGCAGCTCTCAAACGTCTTGACAAAATCCAAAGAAGGATCTGCAATGTAATCGATCCTGATTTGGCAACCCGACTTCAATCACTTTTACATTGACGTAATGTGGCTTCCCTCTGTCTTTTCTACAAATATTTTCACGGCAACTGTCATGATCTTTTTCTCTATTGCCTCGACTACATAAATGTAAGCGTGCTATTAGATTGGCATCAAGATCCCACCCGTTTACTGTTGAACTAGCTAAATGCAACCGTCACTTCTACTGCAATAGTTTATTTTCTCGCACTTCCCACTTGTGGTACTCCCTTCCGCTTAATTACTTCCCTGATATCTACAATCTTCAAAAATTTAAATGCAACGTCAATCGCCATCTTCAACTTGAATCCCGTTCATCTTCTGTCCTTTCATCAATCCTGCCTCTTCCCAGTCTCCCCTTTCACTTTCAGTCATTGTAACTCCCTCTGCAAAATGGCATTCGCGCCTTGCCTGTGGTGAGATGCTAAAAAAAAGAAAAGAAAAAAAAAAAAAAAGAAGCGTGCTGCTATATTGGGATCTAGGTCTCGCCTTTTTACTGTTAAAGTAGATAAATGCTACCGACTACCACTACTACTCCAACAATTTATTTTCTCGCACTTCCCGCGCGTGGGACTCCCTTTCGTTTAATTGCTTTCCGGATAACTACAGTCTTCAAAAATTTAAATGCAACATCAATCGTTATCTTCTATCTTCTTGAATCTTTTGTCTTTTCCTCAATCCTCCCTCTACTCTTTCCTTTTCTCTTTCACTTTCGCTCCATGTAAACACCTACACACTAGTGGCATTCCCGCCTTGCTTAGGGTGTAATGACTAAAAAAATACTGATAAATTACTTGGATTATTTACATTATTCGGATTGTTATCCACATCTTCATTCCCATATTCACAGCGTTTCGGTCGTTGTATGCTCCGGCCTTCTTCAGGTGATTGAAATTTCGAACCGAACCCTTTATTTCGTCCACCGGGGTAGATACTTCTAGTTCCACGAGCCATTTTTTTCCAGATGTCTCGCTGGTAAAAATGGTTTCTGAGACATTAGGTTTATAAGTCCCCAAAATTCACACACAGATGTCCTCAAGGGCACATAACTTGGTTGGTAAAGACGTCAGTTAGATCCAGTGACTAGACCAAAAATTTTGTGAGTTCAATACCAATTCATCACAGCAGTGACGAACCAAAACTTGGAGAGTCGAGTTAAAGGGAAATAACTGAGACATCCGGAAGACATGGCATGGATGAGTGGACGAAATAAAGGGTTCGGTTTGAAAGGCCACAGCGGCCGAAACGTTCTGAATAGCAATAAAGATGAGGATCAAAATAATCATAATATCTCATAGACAGATACTGATAAATTATAATAGACGGCATGTCACTCTGAAACTATTTTTCCTTGGATTTTCTAGGCTTCACATTATACGCTGGATGACTGAAATTCCATGATAGCATCAAAATTCTTTTGTCAATTACAAAACATACGCAAAGTTTGGAAACAATAGGAACTCCTACGTAAGATAGTGAAGGAAAGCAAGAAGAAAGGACTAAACCTAAATTGCAAGAAGACCGAATGCATGGTCGTCAACAAAAGGAACTGTCCAACATCTCTACAAAACTCCGTGGAATGCAGTATACAAGGAGTAGTATGTTGACTGAGAGGTTGGTCGGCACAAGCTTTGAAAAGGGTGGGATTTTTTGAACAGACACACGTCACAAATTATAAGCTGTTGTGATCAAACTATACGGAATTCCTGCTTCTTACACTCAACAAAGAACGAGTTATATCTTTTTATTGCACTACAAAATGCATGGTTGTTAGCAAAAGAGACAGCCCAACATACAAATTACAAATTGGGGATGCCAAAACTCAAACGAGTACAAGACGGAAAGTGCAACACCGAAATCCGAAGGCGTATTGGGATAGCAAAAAATGCCTTCCAAAAGTTGAGCAAAGTATTTAGAAGTTGGGGAATATTGTTAGTAATAAAGAAAAGAGTACTGAACAGTTACGTGATATCCGTCCTCCTATATGGCAGCGAATGCTGGACAATTTCCTCAAAGATGGAGAAGAGACTTTAAGCAACAGAAATAAAGAAAAGAGTATTGAACTGTTACGTGTTATATCTGTCCTCCTGTATGGCAGCGAATGTTGGAGAATCTCCTCAAATAAGAAGAGGCTTGAAGCAAAAGAAACAAAGAAAAGAGTACTGAACTGTTACGTGATATCTGTCCTCCTGTATGGCAGCGAATGTGCACAATACCATCATAGTTGAAAAGGAGACGAGGCAAGAGATATATGATTTTACAGAAAGATACGGAAAATACAATAGACAGAACGTGAGCAACGATGAAGTTTTAGGGAAAATGGAAACCAAAAAGACATATAGTAAATTCTGGACAATCTTCTCACAGAGGAAGAAAATTATTGAAGTCACAGAAACATTGTTCTATAGAAGGATTCTGAGAATACCACGGGCTGAACATGTGACCAATTACGAAGTTTAAGAGAAAATGGAAAAATGGCCACTTCTACTTAACATCAGAAAGAGAGAGTTGAAATTTTTAGGGCGAATTATGAGGAAAGAAGGGTTGGAAAATTTGATACTCACAGGATAGATTGAGGGCAAAATGGACGGAGGAAAACAGCTCATAAAACAAGTAAATGTATGACAGAACATGGTTTAGGAAAGATAACAAAAATACATGTATTAAGAGCTACGAAGATAGGAAATTGTGGAGAACCATGATCGGCAACGTCCTGAAGGGAAATGGCGCATAGTAGAAGAAGAATGAGCTTGAGTAAATGGATGTCGGAACCAGGTTTGGAAGAGATAGCAAAAAACCAAGTTTATTAACAGCTACAAAGGACAGGAAATAGTGGAGAGCAATGATCGCCTACGTCATGAAGGGACATGACACATGGAAGAAGAAGAATGAGCTTGAGTAAATCCAACATCCTGAATGGGTACGGAACATAGAAGCAAAAGATCATCCATGTGTGTGTATATGTTTGTGTGTGTGTGCAGATATGTAGAAAAATAGGAAAGAACACGTTAGGTAAATAATCCGGAATTCTTTAGTATTTTTGTTTTTATTTTCAAAAAACAGTGTTCCATACAGAAGTAGAGCTTAAATTTCCATAGTAATTAATTTTGCGAATGAACTTGCTTATAAAGATGCGTAAATTTCAAGATTGGTTATTCCTAAATTTTCGCTTGACGATGAAACAGGGCTTCATACTTTAACACAATTTAACTTTAATAAATATATTGAGGTTTTCGGCTCTCGTTTTTGAAACATGAGAACTCTTATGTAGCGCAGGAATCATATTTTTTAAAAGATAATTATATATATATATACATATATATATATATTGAATAGCTGACCATTCGTATTGGAGGATATCCGTCTACTAGGGCGGCTAGTCAATCCCTATTGGAGACGCTCGCTCAGGCGCTTTTGTGTTTAAAATCCACAGAGCCAACCTGTGGTTTATACCGCAACTATGCTCAGCAGACGTAAGTTATAGTTTTTGGGAGAGAGAGAGAGAGTGTTATCTAGCGTGATCAACAATTTGAACAAGGTCAGCACGCTCAAGCCCTCGGCCACGATGGCTTGTGACTTTGTACTAGCACAGCTATCGACTGCCCCCAAGGGTTCCGTCTACCCAATTTCACTCACAAGACTTGATCAACCTATGGTATGATTTTCAGGGACTTCCATTCTGACAAATCACCCATGGTGAGATTCGAAACCGGGTCCCATGTTCGGAATGCAAACATTCTAACCTCTCGACCACGATCATATATATAACAAGAATACATTCTATTTGCATCAGCCTCAGTGTTATAGTACTTACACTCGTTTACCGGTTCATTAAGAAGAGAAATTAGCAGTCTGTTGCTTTCAAGTGTCATCAGCTAATCGAATATCTAGTCTTGTTCTGTATTAAATTAACTTTATCGCGATACAAGTTGCCAATTGATTGGCAACAGATACGTGCAAAGCGAAGCAAGTTAGTTCTTCTCCACAGACGAACAGGAAATGATACAAATGTTGCCAGATATTAACAGCTTTACGAGTTATAGATGAGGATACAGGGTGTCTTGCAAGATCAATTACGACTGAGTAGTGAGTTCGATCCTCACTGGGTGCACCGGGCTTAGAAAATCAATATAAGAATCTACCAGAAAGAAGGATCGGGCGATCCAGTGATATTTTAATAATCTGATTTGGTTTACTATGGGGCTATGAGAAAGGACAGATCTATGTCCCCTCTTACAAGCCAAGAGCAACAAGCAGAGAATCATTGAAGCGCTGGAGAATGTTACGCAACACGTGCTACAGCGTGTTTGGCAAGAGCTGGTCTACGGACTCAACGTGTGTCGTGTCACAGGTGTTGGGCATATTGAACATTTGTGAAGCTTTGTGAAATCGGTTATAAAATCTATATCCCTTTGAATATCTTGTTAGAATTATGATAAATAAATATTTCATTGTTGTTGGGGCGCACCCACCTTCTCATCAGAATGGACTGACCTCTCTACTACTAATAGGACAGTTCTATAGAGTTCTGGGAAGATCAGGTGACCATCTCACTTCCGTCTCTCTACCGGAAGATACAGTTAGACTTTATACTCTTTCTGATTGTTACTGACTAACCTGCGTTCGTTTGACTACTAATCTCTCTGTTGTAAATACCTCTTCGGATATACCAGTATTTTTCCCTACGTATGTGTTTGTCCTTATTTCAATACACGCACGCGGAAACACTCAACATCTCAACAGTGGCGACGAGGATTCGAACGGATAAAAAGAATTTACGTTGAAAAATAAATATCGCAACAGCGAAAGAAACGATTTCAACACGGGAAAATTTAAAGAGTTCAAGCATTTTTTCACAGCAAAGGATTGAAAAGTTTATCGACAAAAAAAACTGTAAGTTAGACATTAACTTATTGATTAAATTGGAATCTTTAATAAACAATTTTTTTGTGCTGAAAAAAA
This sequence comes from Acanthosepion pharaonis, assembly GCA_903632075.3. Classification (NCBI taxonomy): domain Eukaryota; kingdom Metazoa; phylum Mollusca; class Cephalopoda; order Sepiida; family Sepiidae; genus Acanthosepion; species Acanthosepion pharaonis. The sequence goes on from CAHIKZ030003651.1 coordinate 1,091,831, forward strand.
AAAAATTGTCGTGACAGAGAATTTGATTAATTTTTTGGCCCCCCTCAGAGAAACAAAAAAAATACACACATAATTTCGCTTTCTTTTTTCTCTACACATACATAATCATGGAGCAATTTCAATCATCTATGCTGGAACTCATTAAGTATCAGATGCAAAGACAACAATAAGAGTGAAGAACGTTTTCAGAAAGAACAACTTAAATTTCAGGAAGAACAAAAATTTCAGAAAGAAGAAAAGAAAAGGTTAATTGAAGAAAATGCAAAACGATTTCTTGAGCTACACAAAAAACAAAATAATATACAAGAAGAAAATGAAAAGAAACAGCAATGGTTGAACTTATACATAGAGCTATACTGTCCAAGCAGAAAGACTCGGATGAAAATATTTTTCCCAAGACACAATATGGTCGACGATCGAAAGTTTTACCTATAACCCAGAAGAGGAAAAAACTTTCGAAAGATAGTATCATAGATATCAGGACTTTTATGAAGTTGATTGCCAAACATGGCCAGATGAGAAAAAGATAAGATTGTTACTACGGAAACTGGGAACGGCAGAACAATAAATTTACGGACTTTATATTACCCAAAAAGACAAGAGACTTAAAATTCGATGAAGCGATTGAATTACTAAAAGAGCTCTTCAACCCCAGATTATCATTATTTCACAAAAGTTGGAAATGTCTTAATATTCAAAAAAGCGAGCAGGAAGACTACACGACTTTTGCGTCAATCGTAAATAAGACGTGTGACGATTTTCGCTTGTCCGAATTATCGGCGGACAATTTCAAGTGTCTAATATTCGTGCTAGGCTTAGTGTCTAAAAAAGATAGCGAAATGCGAAGACGCATTTTAGCAAAGCTAGAAAATGACCAAAACATGACACTACAAAAGCTAGCCGAGTACTGTCAGCAATGCGTAAGCATTAAGCAAGATTCAGAAAAAATAGAAGAAACTGCTATCGCAAATGTGAAGTAAATAGAAAGACTCGTTTCCGTTCTCCATCGCCTGAACGGAAGTGGTATCCTACTACAAGAATGAACAGAGACTATAAAAAAAAACTCCCTCCGGGTGCATGTTACGGATGCGGCCAGTGGCACTGGTACAATGACTGTCCATATAAAAATAAAATTTGCAGAAATTGCAAGAAAGTAGGACATAAGATGTCCAAGTGTAGAAAATTAAGCAGAAGTCGGGTAAAATTTACTAAGTCAGATGAAGATCAAGACCTCAATATTCGAAAATACCTACATGTAAAAATGTACAACAAGAAGGTTAAATGCAACTGGATTCAGGATCTGACATTTCGATTATTAACACATAAACATGGAAAAGAAAGCCAACTCTGCTAAAGTCCAACAAAATAGCCAGGACTGTAACTGGAAAAAAGATCAAATTTGAAGGTGAAATATGGGTGAATATAACCTTCAACAACAAGACTATAAAAATGAAAATTTTTGTAATGAAAAACACGAACAACCTGTTTGGGACTGACGCAATCACTAAGTTCAATCTATGGGACGTGCCCATTAGTTCTTTTTGTAACAACATTAGTGAAAGCAAAGACAGCATAAAAAATTTACAAACAGAATTGAAAATAGCATTCCCCGAAGTCTTCGCTGAAGGACTTGGACGTTGCACGGAAGCATCAGCAAAAATACAGCTGAAGAAAAATATTCAACCAATTTTTTAAAAAAAAAGCGTAGCATCCCTTTTGCCGCATTAGAAAAAATTGACCAAGAACTCGAAAGACTAATTGGTGTGATCTCGAAAACGGAATACAGTGACTAGGCAGCTCCGGCTGTCTACGTAAAGAAGAAGTCGGGCGAAATTCGCGTCTGCGCCGATTTTTCAACCGGGTTAAACGACGCAATAGAAGAGTATCACTATCCACTACCAAGTCCCGAAGAAGTGTTCGCAAAGTTAAATGGCGGAAAAATCTTTTCGAAAATAGACCTTAGCGAGGCATACTTGCAAGTACCCATGGATAACGAAAGCGCAAAGTTGTTATGCATTAACACGCATAAATGCTTGTTCAGATACGAACGTTTACCGTTCGGGGTGAAGACAGCACCCGCAATATTCCAGAAAATAATAGACACTATGTTATCCGGTTTAGACTACACGATAGCATATTTCGACGATATACTCGTGAAAAGTGAATCGGTGGATGAACACAAACACCATTTACGCAAAGTTTTCGAAAGGATAAGAAGCTATGGGTTTAGAGTGAAAGAAAACAAATGCGATTTTCTCCTGGAGGAGATCAAGTATCTGGGACATATAGTAAATAAAGAAGGGAAAAAGACAGATAAAAATCGAGCATCAGCAATAAAAGATATGCCTAAGCCAAAGGATATTAAATCCCTACAAAGTTTTTAGGCTTGGTGTCATATTACCAGGATTTTATCCCAGACCTCCACATTCTACGAGCTCCCCTTAACGATCTACTAAAAAAAGAAAAACCTTGGATATGGACAAAAGAATGCGACCAAGCATTTAAGGATATAAAAGAAAAGTTGACATCAGATTTATTTCTGGTACATTTTGATCCAAAAGTAGATATCATCGTGGCCAGCGATGCCAGTACACACGGCGTAGGTGCGTGCATATTGCACAAGAGGAAGGATGGTAAAGTTCGACCGATCGTTCATGCAAGCAGATCGTTACTACCTGCTGAGCGAAACTTTTCACAAATCGAAAAAGAGGCATTGGCGATTATCTTCGCTGTAACAAAGTTCCATAGATACATGCATGGACGGTATTTTACGCTGCAGACAGACCACAAGCCTCTGGTAACGATATTCGGTTCGAAGAAGGGTCTGCCAACATACACCGCAAATAGATTGCTTAGGTGGGAAACAATTTTGCTAAATTATAACATTAAAATACAATATTTGTCCACCCACAAAATTGGTCACGCAGACGGTCTATCAAGACTCATTCCGAAAGCGACAGAACCATTAGAGGATACTGTAATCGCATCCCTCAGAGCAGAGGACGAGGTTGAAGACAATTTGGCGAACGCAATTCGAGAATTACCAGTATCGCTTAAGGACATCAAAAAAGAGTCAAAAAGGACAAATATATTATGGAAATAAAAGACAAGCTAACTAAAAAAGACGAAAAAATTCAAGAGACATTCTCTCTGTGTGATAATTTGCTAATATACAGTGAAAGGGTAGTAGTCCCTAGTACACTCCAAAAAAGAATATTGAAAGATTTTCATGCTGGTCACCCGGACATAAATAGAATGAAGAGCCTCATAAGAGCATACGTCTACTGGCCAGGTATGGACAACGACATCGCGTCTATGGTCGGCAGATGTAAAGGTTGCATTTTGGCATCAAAATCACCACAAATTCTACAGAAGCCATGGCCAAAAACCGACAGGCCATGGTCAAGGATTCATATTGATTTTGCGGGTCCAATTGACGGGTGGCATTACTTGGTCGTAGTTGACAGCTATAATGGCCCGAAGATTTCCAAGTGAAGAGGCCAACATCACAAAATACGATAAATAAATTGCATGAATTATTTGCAAGGTTTGGAGTGGTAGATACTGTGGTTAGTGACAACGGTACTCAATTCACGAGCAAAGAATTTGCAGAATTCTGCCAGAATTTTCAAGTGGATCACGTGAGGATTCCTCCGTATCACCCACGCAGTAACGGACTAGCCGAAAGGTTTGTCGATACGCTAAAACGGGCTCTTAGAAAAGCAACGGGTACCCCGACTAGAAAGGCGTTGCAGCTATTCCTGCAAGTATACCGCGTTACTCCGGATAAATCTGCCCATCAAGCCTGTCACATGCGGCGCTAATGTTTGCAGAGGAAGATCAGACCTGCATTTGATAAATTGATACCTAAAAATAAGATACACACACCAGTCGAAATGGTTCCTAAGCGAAAATTCCACACAAATGAAAAAGTTTTTTTCAAGAATTATAAAAATAATACGACATCGTGGGAACCAGGAGACATACAAAAGCGGATTGGGAATATGGTGTACATTGTACAAGGCAAAAAATTTACCCATAAAAGGCACATCAACCAGCTAAAGAAAAGGAGTACCGAAGAATCGGAAGAAACTCCGCAAGAAGATGAATTATACGAATTGTATGATACTTTTGATTTACAAGTACCAGAGACAGAGCAAAAACAGCGCAGATCTGGTAGAAAGCGAAAAGCGACGCAACAATTTATGATGGACACGAAAAAGAAAAAATATTATAAAAAAAAAAAAATTTTTTTCTTCACAATGAAAAAAGACAATTTTAGGGGGGTGTTGGGGTGCACCTACCTTCTCATCAGAATGGACTGACCTCTCTACTACTAATAGGACAGTTCTAGAGAGTTATGGGAAGGTCAGGTGACCATCTCACTTCCGTCTCTCTACCGGAAGATACAGTTAGACTTTATACTCTTTCTGATTGTTACTGACTAACCTGCGTTCGTTTGACTACTAATCTCTCTGTTGTAAATACCTCTTCGGATATACCAGTATTTTCCCTACGTATGTGTTTGTCCTTATTTCAATACACGCACGAGGAAACACTCAACAATTGTTCAGCATGAAACCTATTTAATTTTGTTTGCCTGGGACATGTAGTTACTCAGATATTCACATTTTAAATGATGTCAATTTTGGGCGGCCACCCTGTATATATTAAAGATTGTATATTTTAAAAGAAATCTGGAACATTCGCAGATCATTAGTAAATCCCTATGCAGATGATATCGCCAGGATGAGCAGAGCCTGGCAGCTGATCCCCATCTAATCTTAACATCTTTAAATGGCTTGTCATATTCAATACCACCAAAACCAGTTTTCCATTATCAGCGAACTGACACTGAATAAACGGTTGGATTCTCAAAGAGTCTGTTGGAACTCAAGTGGTCCACATATCTCAAGTGGAACTCATATCTCAATTGAAACTCATATCTCAAATGAAACTCATATCTCCAGTAAAACTCATATCTCAAGTGGGTCTTATATCTCGAGTGAAACATATCTCAAGTGGAACTCATATCTTAAGTGGAACTCATATCTCAAGTGGAACTCATATCTCGAGTGAAACTCACATCTCAAGTGGAACTCATATCTTAAGTGGAACTCATATCTCAGGTGGAACTCATATCTCAAGTGAAACTCATATCTCAAGTGGAACTCATATCTCAGGTGGAACTCAAATCTCAAGTGGAACTCATATCTCGAGTGGAACTCATATCTCAAGTGGAACTCATATCTTAAGTGGAACTCATATCTTAAGTGGAACTCATATCTCGAGTGGAACTCATATCTCAGGTGAAACTCATATCTCAAGTGGAACTCATATCTCAAGTGGAACTCATATCTCGAGTGAAATTCATATCTGAAGTTGTTTGTGGGAAGAAGCTGCTCGAGTAGAGCTTGCATCTCACCAAAGTAATACGAAGGAAATAAGGGTAGTTCGCTACAATGAGTGCAGCATTGCGAGTTTTAGCCCTGATGTTTAAGACTGATGGAACTAAGGAGATTAGTTCATTAGAACACTCACCATGGAAACAGCGATAGGGCAGTGAGAGGTTTGCGATATTGTAGGGTGGAAAATAATTCATCACCCACATTGACGCGCAAACGCATTTGGACTCTATTCAGAGTGGAAAGTGAAGACTGGCTAGCTCCTGCTTGTATATGGCAACAGGACGCCATTTTTGACCTGAATTGGCTGTTGAAATAGTAGAGCATAACAGAAGTATGAAGATACTTGCCAGAGCGGTACAAGAAACTGACCATTTTTCCAGCATCTTTAGCGATGGATCGTATGTAAGAATTCCATTTGAGATATGGGTTGAGTTTAAGGCCTAATAGTCAGCCACATTGAAGGGACATCCATTCATCTTTAGCGATGGATCGTAAGTAAGAATTTCATTTGAGATATGGGTTGAGTTTAAGGCCTAATAGTCAGCCACATTGAAGGGACATCCATTCATCTTTAGCGATGGATCGTATGTAAGAATTCCATTTGAGATATGGGTTGGGTTTCCAGCATCTTTAGCGATGGATCATATATAAGAGTTCCACTTGAGGCATGGGTTAAGTATAAGGCCCAATAGACGGTCAAGGCACGGGGTCTCCCTGAAGGAACATCTGTTCATACATTTTTTGTTACTTCCAACATATATAATTATATCTATTTATAACAATAAAATTTATAAGAAATTTATAAGAAAGTGATTGTAAGGTGGAAAAAGAATTAATTATCTACAAGACAGATACTTTTGAACTCTTTCAAGACAAGAAATTAAAGACTTTGCAGATTAAAGAGTATGCAGCTCGTCCAAATATGATTTCATTTTCGACCTGACCAGGCTCTTGTCAAAGTAGAGCATAACAGAAATTTTCCCAGCATCTTTAGCAATGGATCGTATGTAAGAATTCCATTTGAGATATGGGTTGAGTTTAAGGCCTAATAGGCAGCCACATTGAAGGGACATCCATTCATCTTTAGCGATGGATCCTATGTAAGAGTTCCATTTGAGATATGGGTTGAGTTTAAGGCCTAATAGGCAGCCACATTGAAGGGACGTTCCATTCATCTTTAGCGATGGATCCTATGTAAGAATTCCATTTGAGATATGGGTTGAGTTTAAGGCCTAATAGGCAGCCACATTGAAGGGACATCCATTCATCTTTAGCGATGGATCCTATGTAAAATTCCATTTGAGATATGGCTTGAGTTTAAGGCCTAATAGGCAGCCACATTGAAGGACATCCATTCATCTTTAGCGATGGATCATATGTAAGAATTCCATTTGAGATATGGGTTGAGTTTAAGGCCTAATAGGCAGCCACATTGAAGGGACATCCATTCATCTTTAGCGATGGATCATATAAGAAATTCCAAGATAAGTTTCCATTCATTTGATGGATCTATGTTAATTCCATTTGAGATATGGGTTGAGTTTAAGGCCTAATAGGCAGCCACATTGAAGGACATCCATTCATCTTTAGCGATGGATCCTATGTAAGAATTCCATTTGAGATATGGGTTGAGTTTAAGGCCTAATAGGCAGCCACATTGAAGGGACATCCATTCATCTTTAGCGATGGATCATATGTAAGAATTCCATTTGAGATATGGGTTGAGTTTAAGGCCTAATAGGCAGCCACATTGAAGGGACATATGTAAAGTTCCATTTGAGATATGGGTTGAGTTTTCATCATTGAAGGACATCCATTCATCTTTAGCGATGGATCCTATGTAAGAATTCCATTTGAGATATGGGTTGAGTTTAAGGCCTAATAGGCAGCCACATTGAAGGGACATCCATTCATCTTTAGCGATGGATCCTATGTAAGAATTCCATTTGAGATATGGGTTGAGTTTAAGGCCTAATAGGGCCACATTGAAGGGACATCCATTCATCTTTAGCGATGGAATGGAAATTCCATTTGAGATATGGGTTGAGTTTAAGGCCTAATAGGCAGCCACATTGAAGGGACATCCATTCATCTTTAGCGATGGATCATATGTAAGAATTCCATTTGAGATATGGGTTGAGTTTAAGGCCTAATAGGCAGCCACATTGAAGGGACATCCATTCATCTTTAGCGATGGATCCTATGTAAGAGTTCCATTTGAGATATGGGTTGAGTTTAAGGCCTAATAGGCAGCCACATTGAAGGGACGTTCCATTCATCTTTAGCGATGGATCCTATGTAAGAATTCCATTTGAGATATGGGTTGAGTTTAAGGCCTAATAGGCAGCCACATTGAAGGGACATCCATTCATCTTTAGCGATGGATCCTATGTAAGAATTCCATTTGAGATATGGCTTGAGTTTAAGGCCTAATAGGCAGCCACATTGAAGGGACATCCATACATCTTTAGCGATGGATCATATGTAAGAATTCCATTTGAGATATGGGTTGAGTTTAAGGCCTAATAGGCAGCCACATTGAAAGGACATCCATTCATCTTTAGCGATGGATCCTATGTAAGAATTCCATTTGAGATATGGGTTGAGTTTAAGGCCTAATAGGCAGCCACATTGAAGGGACATCCATTCATCTTTAGTGATGGATCCTATGTAAGAGTTCCATTTGAGATATGGGTTGAGTTTAAGGCCTAATAGGCAGCCACATTGAAGGGACGTTCCATTCATCTTTAGCGATGGATCCTATGTAAGAATTCCATTTGAGATATGGGTTGAGTTTAAGGCCTAATAGGCAGCCACATTGAAGGGACATCCATACATCTTTAGCGATGGATCCTATGTAAGAATTCCATTTGAGATATGGCTTGAGTTTAAGGACTAATAGGCAGCCAAATTGAAGGGACATCCATTCATCTTTAGCGATGGATCCTATGTAAGAATTCCATTTGAGATATGGGTTGAATTTAAGGCCTAATAGGCAGCCACATTGAAGGGACATCCATTCATCTTTAGCGATGGATCCTATGTAAGAATTCCATTTGAGATATGGGTTGAGTTTAAGGCCTAATAGGCAGCCACATTGAAGGGACATCCATTCATCTTTAGTGATGGATCCTATGTAAGAATTCCATTTGAGATATGGGTTGAGTTTAAGGCCTAATAGGCAGCCATATTGAAAGGACATCCATTCATCTTTAGCGATGGATCCTATGTAAGAGTTCCATTTGAGATATGGGTTGAGTTTAAAGCCTAATAGGCAGCCACATTGAAGGGACATCCATTCATCTTTAGCGATGGATCCTATGTAAGAGTTCCATTTGAGATATGGGTTGAGTTTAAGGCCTAATAGGCAGCCACATTGAAGGGACATCCATTCATCTTTAGCGATGGATCCTATGTAAGAATACCATTTGAGATATGGGTTGAGTTTAAGGCCTAATAGGCAGCCACATTCAAGGGACATCCATTCATCTTTAGCGATGGATCCTATGTAAGAGTTCCATTTGAGATATGGGTTGAGTTTACGGCCTAATAGGCAGCCACATCCAAGGGACATCCATTCATCTTTAGCGATGGATCCTATGTAAGAGTTCCATTTGAGTTATGGGTTGAGTTTAAGGCCTAATAGACAGCCACATTGAAGGGACATCCATTCATCTTTAGCGATGGATCCTATGTAAGAATACCATTTGAGTTATGGGTTGAGTTTAAGGCCTAATAGGCAGCCACATTGAAGGGACATCCATTCATCTTTAGCGATGGATCCTATGTAAGAATTCCATTTGAGATATGGGTTGAGTTTAAGGCCTAATAGGCAGCCACATTGAAGGGACATCCATTCATCTTTAGCGATGGATCCTATGTAAGAGTTCCATTTGAGATATGGGTTGAGTTTAAGGCCTAATAGGCAGCCACATTGAAGGGACATCCATTCACCTTTAGCGATGGATCCTATGTAAGAATACCATTTGAGATATGGGTTGAGTTTAAGGCCTAATAGGCAGCCACATTGAAGGGACATTCATTCATCTTTAGAGATGGATCGTATGTAAGAATTCCATTTGAGATATGGGTTGAGTTTACCGCCTAATAGGCAGCTACATTGAAGGGACATCCATTCATCTTTAGCGATGGATCCTATGTAAGAATTCCATTTGAGATATGGGTTAAGTTTAAGGCCTAATAGGCAGCGACATTGAAGGGACATCCATTCATCTTTAGCGATGGATCGTATCTAAGTGTTCCATTTGAGATATGGGTTGAGTTTTATCGCAGTACGCGATCAAGGAACTGGGGGTTAAAATGCATTTAATAGCAAGTGGCAGAGTAAGATTTAGAAATAATACTAACGATCTTTCATATTTCGAGAGTTTTATTTTTATAATTTACACTAGTTAAACAAAAATGCAACCTTTCTCGATATCGACAATAGCGACTGTTGAATATATTCAATCAAAAGTGAATCTCCTCTCACGTCGTTTAATGTCTTCAGAGTGATGTCCAAAACTATGAACATTTTACATGAAATACATTTGTTTGATGCTTTAGAACGCATCATAAATGATGTTTATAGCCGAGGTTCATTAAGGGTGCCGGGTATTTCAACAGCATATCCTCTCTCTGCGGTGACTCAGTCGATTGTCTGTGTTATGCGTCAGCTACAACTTTCCTCATATTAAGTATTTACTCTGCCTCCCCACTAAGACGAGTTGATACACAAGGTCTTTTTTAAGGTGGTGACCCGAGTCCGTAAACCCGGGCCATGAACAAAAATTGCCCGCAGCCCCCGCAAGCGTCGGTCGCGTTGGCCTCGGTACGTGCACCGATCCCTCTCTCTGGTGCAATGAAAGGGCGCGGCACCGGGCAGCTGTTCCCCAGGGCTGGGCATCTTTCAGTATAATTTTCCTCTTGCGATTCTGTTCTTTAAACGGATCGCCCCTGAGTGTACTCTACCCTAGGGCAGAGACGATGATAAATAATGAGTTAGAAATTCCTCGAGAGGAATTTACTCATATTAATCAACACACTGCGATTCTCCTGGCAATTTATAGTCCAATCGTTGATAAGTTCTGGTTCACCAGCTTCTACGCTCTTCTGTAAAAAAGGAAGCAAATAATAACTGTTTCTTTCTTATAGTAAATATGGCGACACGTACGTTTGGTTTGAACTGTTAAGGAATGACTATTCGTTTCCCTCACTTTTACCGTCTTTGGAATGTTGTCTGAAATCATGAAAAAATATATAGTGATCGTTAAGATAGCTAAATATCTTGCATTTTCTGAAGATATACTAGGATTTATATGATAGTCATATATTTAGACTCAGATTATTGTATCATCGACGATCATACTGGAATAATCATTGCGCTTAATTTCAAACAACACAAACAAGGAAGCCAAGTGTAAAGTGAAGATCCGCGATTCACTCGATATCATTAGTAACTCTGAAAGGTGAACAACTGTTTGTTCCTGATATGTGCGCGCATGAGAAAAAAACCATTGGATAAAAAGTGGTTATATAAACGGATGCTCCAGAGTGAAGTGAGATAGTCACTGAGATACCGAAAGCCGAAGATGTAAGTAAATGTAAATCTACGTTGTAAAGAAATATTTCCGTGAGCCGTTCACATAGAAACTGGCTGACACTAACTGATGAAGTATTTGAGTGAAATAAAATGTAACGCTGAGTAATGAGAGTTTCAAGTCTCATGTGATTCATTAGTTCACACATTAAATCGTTTTGCCGGCACACCTCTTTCATTAGATTGTAAATGTGCGTTGAGTGTCTTCAGAAGCAGTGAATGTTTTATTTACTTAAAATGTAAATGAAAAAAAGTAAATTCTAGAAGACGAAAAATACTTTTAACTCCGAATAATATTTTTATGTATTTTTGCTTGATCTTTTCTTTCCTCACCCACAAAAGAATTCTTGTAATTTAAAAATGAAACACTTGCAACGTTCAGGAGATATGTTTGAACAGGATTCTCCCCAAAATTACATCAAATCTCCGAGATTTACTAGCACTCTGCAAAGATTGTCGAGTTAAACAAGATTTAAGGCAATCAAATTTAAAAAATAACGGAAATTCAAAAAAATAAAAAATGAAAAAAATACAACGTAAGTGAAAAAAAATTAAAAAATAAATTTTCGAAAAAGGAAAGAAAATTTTCAAAAAAGGAAAGAAAATTTTCGAAAAAAGGAAAGAAAACTTTCGAAAAAAGGTATCCAAGTTTAATGTAAGGCAAAGTAAATGAAAACAACCAAGAGAAGAAAAATCAAGAGATTAAACAAAATTAAAAAAAATAAATTTAAAATAAATCTATAAAGTAAATTTTGAAAATAATTCATGCAAATTTAAAAATACCAGCGAATTAGCAAAGAAGGCAATGTAAGCAAATGGATAACCAAATTCATGGATCAGCAAATTCAAAGATTTCGGTACAGTCGTTGCAAATTTGGAACTTACACAGGAATAAATTTCAAAACTGTCTACTTAGATATCAAGTGTAAATATTAAATAATTTAAAGAGAAAATATGAACAGATAAAGAGAGACTATATTTGTGAGATGAGGTATTGTAACTATTTACACTATTTACATTGTTTGGACTGTTATCCTCATCTTTATTGTCATATTCACAGTCTATATTTCTGGGATGAGGTATTGTAACTATTTACATTGTATGGACTGTTGTCCTCATCTTTATTGTCATATTTACAGTCTATATTTCTGTGATGAGGTATTGTAACTATTTACTATTACTATTTCTGTACGTTTGTTTCGGAGAATAGTAATTCTATTAAGAAAGGTGAAATATGGAAAAAGCCTGGGCGTAGATTAATATTTGGGTAATATTCAATGGCGGCACTCTCGAGGATTTTCCTTCTGAGTGAGTTATTTTCTTTTTTCATGAGTGCAGTATTTTTAAAATCAAAATTGAGGTTGAATTTATTTCTATGTATGGCTAGTGGATTAGTTAAGTTGTTTTTTTTATGTGGTCTCTTTTGTGCTCATAAATGCGTATTTTAATAATTCTGTTTAATAAATTCATTTCGTTTTGCCTTGAAAAAATCCACATCGGACGAAACGCGTCGGCAACTATTACAGTTGTCCTATTGTCTTTTACATTTATAATTATTGTCTTTTTCTACAAGTTAAGTCTGAGAAATTATATATATATATATATATATATATATATATATATTCTGTTTGTGTAATAAATTGGCATAAAACAAGATTGTTCTCTCTACTTTAATGTAGAAAGACTGTGAAGCGTCATTTTGATTCTCGTTACAACACCCAGTTATTCTTATTGATAACAAATGGTCATGCGTAAATAAGCCAACCATTTTTATGGGCATTATGCTAGCATGAATATAAAGCCGTAATTTTATATCCTATTATCATATTGGGTTTCACATGGCGAAGAATCGTGATTTGGAGATATCAAGATAAATTGTAGCATCTATATTATTGTGTTCTTTGGTATAAGATATTTGACTATGACAGTAAGTCATTTCACTTTTCAAATGGATTGTTAACGAAAAATACCTTTCCTTCTTGAAAATATGTTTTCTGTGCAGCAAATACGGAGGCTTTTTTGTATGAGTTTAAATTAGGACACAATATAGAGGAATTAAGGAGAAATATCTGTATGGCATTTGGAGAAGGAACTGCTAACGAACGAACAATAAGGAGGTTTTTTTTTTCAGACTGGAAACAGTAATGGTATTGTTAACCATTTTCTTTATAAGGAAATATTCAGCATTAATTGATCAAGCAGTCAGTGCTGCTCTCGGTTGAAATTTATAAAATCTTTCTATTCGAAGAGTTTTTCTGAAAAAATACGTTTCTCAAGTTCAGTAGCTGCACAGAAAAGTGCATATAAAAAAGAAAAATCGAGAAGTATAAGCAGTCAATTCCTGATATCCCCTGACGAAGGGACGGACTGATTTCCGGTGGATCTGTCTATTAAACTCTGGAGTCGGGATGCTGAAGGAAACATCAATCAACTAACTGACAACCTTTTTACTTATTAATTATATATATATATATATATATATATATATATATATATATATAGATAGATAGATAGATAGATAGATAGATATAGTGGAAAGTGATCAGTATCTGTGATAGAGCTAACATATTCATGTGCATAGAAGTAGTTTGTAACCTTGGATTTCACGCTTTTGTGATCATCAGAGTTTCATGATCGCAGAAGCGTGAAACCAGGGTTACAAACTACTTCCATATAACTGACTATATATATATATATATATATATATATATATATATATATATATATATATATATATATATATTGGGATATGTTTCATTGAATAATTTACACAAGTTTTGTCTACTTATTTTCAGTTGGATCCTTTCATATTCACGGACAAAGTTTTTGGTGTCATTATTAAAGGAAAAGACAAAGTCGCTGTTTTGATACATGTTAATTTATTCCTAGTACTTTCGACATAGCACATTGTCATCATCTGGGTGTTGTTTATTTCAAAACCAATTTAGTGTTCAACATTTTCAAAAACAAAATTGATGTGTTCATCTGAAAGTTAATATAATTAATTACGAATACTGCAGAAATGTTTTAAAATGTCTACAATAGATAATTTAAAATATCAAGGTTTGAACTAATAGTTTTAATACATATTTCTTAAAAAAAACTCTTGGTAAACTATGCCGAGTTACCTCACTTGAATCGTCAGTCAAGCCATCACGTACTCACTCAGCGTTCTTCATTTCACAATTAAAAAATTTAACTTTCAGATGAACACAGCAATTTTGCATTTGAAAATAATCAATACTACAATATTTGTCTTGCAATAAACAACACCCTGATGATGACAACAGAGTGTTTAGTTTTATACATATTTAGTTTTATTTTCAAGTATGTCTTACTTTCTTGGGAAAATAAAAGGAATGAGAAAAACTGCCACGCCTTCCTTAATGAGTTTTGTACCAATATTAAGAAATTGATCCGTGAATTTGAAAGAATTAAATTAAAAATAAATAGATTAGATTATTCAGCCAAACATGCTTGAATGAAGATATGCTGCCCCATATATATATATATATATATATATATATATATATATATATATATGAATCATGATAAAACGAAAATGTATCTTAGCCGACGCGTTTTGTCCTCTGATGAACTTTATCAAGACAAATATAAAGATTTTATTTTGTAACAAGTATTTAGAAATAAAAGTAAAAATTTTTTTTCAGAATGTTTAACTTTAAGAAACGCTCATAAATATTCATCAGGTTAACTGAAATGTCCAGGTAAATTATGAAGGATGTTAAGTGACATAATTTAGTGGCTGATAAACGAAAGTGAATAAATGATGCTGTTGTTGATTGTTTTTTTTTTATGTGATCAATATTAAGGTTATTTTAGTTTGAGATTTATGCATTATTCATTTAAATAAAAGGAAGTTATGAATTCAACCGTTTTCTTAATTTTTAACATTTTCCGTCTAATTAAGTTACTTTCTCTTTTAATAAGTGTGGCATTATTTAGTTCAAAGTTGTGGCTGAATTTATTTATATGTATAAGTAATGAATTTGATAAATTGTTGTATATGATATAATTTTGTCTTCAGAGATACATTTTTTAATTCCTGTAAGTTTCCCCAATGTATTGTTAGGATTAATTGTGCTAGTTTTATATATATATATATATATATATATATATATATATATATATATATATATATATATATATATCCTTCAGAACTATTATTGTTATGAATATTTTTGATTCTAATCAAATCCATAATAGTTTTCAGATGTGTATATGATTATTTTCATATTGTTAAGACTGGATGAATTGTATTGGATAGTGGATGTTAGGGAATTAGTAAATTGTAGTATGTGTCTGTTTTTATCTAGTTTATTGTCACTGCTATTGTTGTTAATAATGTCATTATCTTTTTTTGCGGTTGTGTAATTTGTATGCCTTTCTCTTAGCACTGTGGATGAAATAATGAAGATATTCGAGGTTTTTGAAAGTGTTTTCTGTGTATGTTTTCTTCTTTGTGTAAGTATTATGGGCTTCAGTCTCTAAGTGCTCTTAAATAAAATCGTGTAATTATTCAAAGTCCACTGTCGTTTATTAGACTCCCAATTACGTCACTTAGCATCGGTTATAATTTACCTGGAATTTTCAGTTAACATGCTGAATATTTATATTTCATAAAATTAAAAATTTTGAAGAATTAACAATGTTAGACAGAGGAGGGTTTGTTTACATTTGGATGCGTATCGAGCAGATATGAATGTACGAGAGAACATCATGGAGAATTGTAGTTTAAAAACAGTAAAATTGACCCTGCTAACCGAAACTGTGGCTAAATCGGTAAAGCACGTCAGGCTATATGACGGTTCCTTATAGGATACAGGTTCAATTCCTGTCGGAGGACGCATATTTTCTATGAAAATTTCTCGGACATTCAATCCTGTAAATGTCGTTGATACTGTTTATTATAAACAGAGCATTTACTTAAATATTTGTATCTATAAAAATAAAGTTTAAGCATAAAAAATGATTTAGCACACACACACACACACATATATATATATATATGGTTTTCAAATATGTTATATTTTAGGGTTAAATTGCTCAATATGAAGGATAGAGTGGATCTAAAAGTGAACAGTGAGGACCACGCCCAGTAGCGACAGTCTTTTTTATGTTTAAATATGATCTTCAGACCATGAATTTTAAGATTTATATTTTGATAAGATTCGATAGCGGCAATATCAAGAATTTTCTTCTTCTTCGTGTCGTGCTTTTTTCATGACGTGGGCGTCCTTCAACTTCCTGTCCTTTGTATCTTTTTGTAACCTTTGCCTTTTACCATACATTCCCATCCGCGTTACACCATCCATTTGCATAACCTCGTCATATAGAGTATCGAGCTGCTTTCCTTCTCATCTTCGCGAATGCATTTCAAACAAAAATAATTTTCGTTCATTATTCGATATTTGCCTAACCGTTTTTTCTTTAATAAACGACAATTTATTATTCACTTCTTTAGGTTTTCCTGAAAAAATTATCAAATTTCTAAAGACAACAAGGTCACAAGGTCATTTTATACTAATCAACTGAGTCAGTCTATTCAGTTTACCGTATGCCGTAGTCGTATAAAAGGTGTGGTTTTCATCTCGTCTAACGTATCAATCTCTGGTTATTGGTCAGTATTAATTTTCAATATTAAAAATGAATCTTATCCAATCATGCTTCAGCATCTAAAGCTCAAATACTACTGTCACAAAATGGCCGCAGATTTGGAAATTTTATTAAAATATCTACTACAACTTAGCATATCTATGATATATCCAATCAAAGCGAGTTTTGTTCTTTAAGGTTTTATAATTTTATTTTTCGTCAGTTCTCCCTTTTACTCCCGGTAAATAATATTTTGATACCCACAACTGTTCATGAACCCGCCAAAAGACACGGGGAGGGAGGGGGGGCTTTCCGAAATCATAGTTTGTACACCTCTGCTTTACCTTGTTCCTGATCTTGAACACACAGCTTCTGGCCACTATTAAGAAGTTGGTTATCACCGTGTTCATACATTTTCATTTTTCGTTTCCGATTTTCAGATAGGAAAATAATATGTTAATGCACTCAATACATCCGCGAGAGAGATGAAACGTATAATTAAGCGAATGTCGACTTCAGTATCTGTCTATATTTTTGAGATGAGGTATTATGTACACTATTTACATTATTCCGACTATTGTCCTCATCTTTGTCGCCATATTTATTACAACGTTTCGGCCTTTCAGTATCTGTCAATATTTCTGAGATGAGGTATTATGTACACTATTTACATTATCCCGACTATTGCCCTCATCTTTGTCGACATATTTATTACAACGTTTCGGCCTTTCAGTATCTGTCTATATTTCTGAGATTAGGTATTATATACACTATTTACATTATTCCGACTATTGTCCTCATCTTTGTCGCCATATTTATTACAACGTTTCGGCCTTTCAGTATCTGTCAATATTTCTGAGATGAGGTATTATGTACACTATTTACATTATCCCGACTATTGCCCTCATCTTTGTCGACATATTTATTACAACGTTTCGGCCTTTCAGTATCTGTCTATATTTCTGAGATTAGGTATTATATACACTATTTACATTATTCCGACTATTGTCCTCATCTTTGTCGCCATATTTATTACAACGTTTCGGCCTTTCAGTATCTATCTATATTTCTGAGATGAGGTATTATGTACACTATTTACATTATTCGGACTATTGTCCTAATCTTTGTCGCCATTAATAAGGAGTGCCAGAAAAAAAGCGATAATAACAAAAAAAATTGCAATATGAGCCCTGGTAAAAAAATAGTTGCTGAAGACATTGGGTTTATAATACCCAGAAATTCATACACAGATGTTCTCAATGGCACAGTGGATAAAGGCGTTGGTTAGATCCAGTGACAGGACCCAAAGAGTTTGAGTTCAATACCTGGTTAAGGCGGTGGAGAACTTGGGGAGGGAAATTAACAGGAGATAATTGATAACTGACATCCATTAAACATGGCACGTGGAACTAGAACAGTCTTCCCGAGTGAGCGAAATAAAGGGTACAGTTAAACATTCCAACCACCTGAAGAAGGCCGAAGCGTACAACGGCCGAAACGTTGTAATAAATATAGCGAAGATGAGGACAATAGTCCGAATAATGTAAATAGTGAATGTCGAGTTATATTTCATTAGGCCATCTTTTATTATCGGGTGTTCACAAAAGCCTGGCGCCCATGCATGCTCGTGTGCGTGTGTGTGAGTGTATGTGTGTGTGTGAGTGCGTGTTTGAGCTGGACTTGAATACCTAATTTCTAAATACAGTGTAACCCGGATATAAGAGACCCGGATATAAGAGAAACCCGGATATAAGAGAGATTTTCTTTGGTCCCAAATTAGAGCCTGTGTTAATGTATATAAAATAGAACAAACCCGGATATAAGAGAAGCCCGGATATAAGAGACTTCTTCTCCGGTCCCGACAACTCTCTTATATCCGGGTTACACTGTATATTGCTCACTAAAAACACACACACACAGACACACACACACATATATATATATATATATATATATATATATATATATATATATATATATACAGACACTTTAATCCGAAAACACTTTTAATTTTCTGTAATAGATTTTCCCTAGAGAGAATACTATCCTCCATATTTTCCTCAGGATTGAGAGCATTTCAAAAATACCCAGAAAGATTGGATCATTAACGAAGCAAGGTGCACGCGCACGAGCGCACGCACTCTCTCTTGCTCGCGCACACTTACACACACACACACACATTCGCGAGCGCGCGTATACCCGGCGTTTCGTAGCATCGTATACAGAGTCGTGTCTCGTGTACACGAACACGTAATGATTTTCAGTCGAAATAAATCGATCTTTTTTCCATTCTATTTCTGCTTGTTTCAATTTCGCCCAAATAGCGACAGCAGATCAGAGCAGACTCGCATCGAAAAGTACAGAAGGAGGAGTCGAAGAGACCCCCCCTCCACTCTTCAGGAAGCCAAGTAAATGTTTTTTTTCCTGAGAAGTACGTAATAAGTAAAGATACAAACAATATACTTACATATAAGCGTGCGTGTGTGTGTGTGTGTATATATATATATATATATATATATATATATATATATATATATATATATATATATATATATATATATATATGAAATGGACAAAAGTCCGACAATTATTTTAAGACATTTTTATATTTATACATTCTTTTTATAGATACAAATATTTAAGAAAAAATGCTGTTTTTTTTATAATAAACAGTATTAATAACATTTATCGGCCTGAATGTCCGAGAAATCTTTATAGAAAATATGCGTCCTCCGACGTGATTCGAACCCGTTTCCTATACGGAACCGTCTTTTAGCCTGACGTGCCTTAACCGATCGAGCCACGGAGGATCATTCGTCTGGTTTGGTTGATTTTACTATTTTTAAACTTCAATCTTTTATGAAGTTCTCGCAGACTCATATCTACTCAAAGCGATCGGTTAGGGCACATCAGGCTAAATGACGGTTCCGTATAGGATACAGGTTCGATTCTTGTCGGAGAACGAATATTTTCTCGGAAAATTTCTCGGACATTCAGGCCGGTAAATGTTATTAATACCGTTTATTATAAAACAGAGAATTTACTTAAATATTTGTATCTATATAAAGAATGTATAGACATAAATATGTCTTATATATATATATATATATATATATATATATATATATATATATATATATATATATATATATATATATATATGTAAGGATGTGAGAGACTAAAAGAGAGAAAAGGTAATTAATGCGTGCGTTGGGATCAACATTGCATGGTGACTGTCAGTTTTACGTTTCAATGCGATCTTCAGCCCAAGTGTAATATATATATAAGCTAATTTTGTACATGGTACATATTTGTATGGGGCACGCTGGAGTACCGCCTCAGATTGAGAAATTAGAGAGCCGAGTTCGAATTCAAGTCGAATCCATTACATTCTCTTACGTGCTAATATCCTTGAGAAATGCATGAATCCTCTTCTTATCCCCCCACCTATGGGTATATATATATATATATATATATATATATATATATATATATATTAATTACATGGTCATTGAAAACCCTGCAAGTTTATTGTTAGAAGTCTAAAGCAATCATCAGGCTATCCTGTTGATCATTTCGCGAGTGGGACTGACTGTCACTATACCATGTGGTTTTCATTGTCCACACTGTTTATATCTACATGTACACTCTCCTCGATATAGGAATCAGTTCCATTGTAAATATACAAGATTTTAAGCAATATAGCTATTAAAATTTTGCTATTTCAATATCGAAATAGCGTTCAGTACCAGAGATAAAGCCTTTATGTATATAGACAATTTGAACTTACAAATCAATACAGCATAAAAAATGTCGGTTTTACTCTTCAGTAAGTCATCAGATGAATTACACTCCCATATATATATATATATATATATATATGACTGGATGTATGGCTAGCTATGTGTATCCGAGGATGCCTATGGTTTATAGTGCATCTATGTTGAGCGGACATTACTTACAGTCTCTGGGAGAGGACGCATAATCTGGCAAGATCAACAGTCTGAACAAAGATGGCACGTACAAACCCTCGAAACAGCACAGCCATCATCTACCCCCAAAGCGTTTCGTCTACGCAATTTCACTCACAAGGCTTGCATCAAACCGTGGTATGGTTTCCAGACACTTTCCAATGGTCCCGCACGTAGAGATCGTCTTCTCCCTCCAGACCCGATGACATCAAAGTCAGCTTCCTGACAGGATCACATGGTCAGAAAGCGAATATTCTGCCGACATATATATATATATATATATATATATATATATATATGAAAAGTGAACATTGAAGTCAACACTTAGAGTCGACTTGACTATTGCGTCTAGCATAAAGCAGCCTGTCGCCTCTAAGTGTTGACTTCAATGTTCACTTTTATATTTATACACGCTATATCTCTGATATTGAGCACTTTATCCCATAAATATAGCACACTCTAAGACTATATTTCTTTATATATATATATATATATATAAATATATATCATAATATTAAAAAAAAGGTATGATTCCTTCGCTACATAAGAGTTCTCATGTTTCAAAAATGAGAGCCGAAACCAACAATATAATTATTACAATTAAGCTGAATCAAGGTGTTGGGTCCAATTTCATTTTCAAACGAAAATTTAGGAATAAGCTATCTTGTGGTTTGCGCCTGTTTATAAGTATGGTCCATAAGCTCTACTTATATATGGAGCACTGTCTTCTTAAAAATAAAAACAATAATACTAAGGAACTCCGGATAATTTACCTGACGTGTTCCTTCCTATTTTTCTGCATACTTGCGCGCGCGCACACACACACACACACACACACACACACGCACGCACACACACACACACACACACACATGCATATATATATATATATATATATATATATATATGATTAAAAATAACTGTTGTTAATAAGATATAGAGTATTGTGCTTCTGATAGGCCCCCCATATACGCACGCTATATCGATGGCGTATTTATATTAGCAAACAGCTTAAAAGAAATAAAAAAGCTAAAAGAAACATTGGAGAATAACTCAATATCCTACACTTTAATTACGAACTCAATATTGGCAATAAAATGGCTTTCTTTGACGGATTAGTCGATGCCGGCAGCCATAATTTTGCCATCTTTCTTTGCAAAAAAAAAAAAAAAGCCACAAGCAGAAACTAGTGTTTACTTAACTCCTAAAGTGACTGTCCTTAGATACAAAATAACGGTTATAAAAAAAAACATGATTTACTAAGCCAAAGTAATCTCTTTTTCTGACATGTTATCCTATATAGAACTTATCAGCATTAAACAAACCCTTATCATCAATAATTACCCTAACCACGTTTTCGAAGAATAAATAAATTTAGCCTTCACAAAATTTACCAAAAAAGACGCTTGACGCCTCCTTGATGTAAACAAAAACAAACACACTATTAACTTATTCACTCAATGGTCCAAACACATGCCTAAGATTTAA
The DNA here is from genome assembly GCA_903632075.3 of Acanthosepion pharaonis. NCBI lineage: Eukaryota > Metazoa > Mollusca > Cephalopoda > Sepiida > Sepiidae > Acanthosepion > Acanthosepion pharaonis. Next base: position 1,113,913 of record CAHIKZ030003651.1, read on the forward strand.
CATCTGCCATAAAAAAGTTTAAAATATCGAACTTAATTATTACTAACACAGCGGGCTTCATAAATTCCCATATGTAAAAATAATGTGAATTTTCATGCCACCTGTAACAATAAAAACAAGATTAAATACTTACATTGGGCACATATGCACCTCACTCTCCCTTTCAGATTGACCTGCCACCTGTCGAATCTCAGTGCAATCCGCGCACACATCGATCAGCACGTCATGAAAGAGCAAAGTACAACTATCAACGTAAGACAAATACTAGTAGAAAGCAGCAAATTAATCTACAACATCCACTTCAAGGAAAGACTCAACTCTCGAGAAACTATTATTAAACGAAATAAACATCCCCCCCCAAATATCATTCACCACAGGAGATGGGGTCTGGAAGTGCATATGTGGATATTTTATATTGGTATTGTAAAAGACAAAATAAATGAATCACATTCTTTTAGTGCAGCCTCGGTTCCCAATAGCCGTTACACATGGTGTCACGCTGGACCATTCCAAATGTCCAGCTTCCCAAAGAATACGAGGATATAGACAAAGGAATTCTAACTACCACACAGGCACCACATCGGTTCTTGGTAATGACTGCGAAAGTCGAAAGTACTTGAACAAAAATAACAAAATATGAACTTTGGACAGTTTATCCACAACTTCGTGCATAATGCTAAACAATACAATAAAAATTTAAACAGACAGACATTGTCGGTTCTTTTTCATTAAATTTGTTTGGATAATTACTTGATGCCTAAATACCTTATATATATATATATATATATATATATATATATATATATATATATATATATATTAAAAAATATGATTCCATCGGGGAATAAATAATTATATTTAGGCTCTACATTTGTATCGAGCACTGGTTTAGAAAAAAAAAAAATAACAAAAATACTAAAGAACTTTGGATTATTTACCTAACGAGTTCTTTCCGATTTTCTATATATTTTTTCACTCACACACACACACACACACACACACACACACACACACACACACACACATATATATATATATATATATATATATATAAGCTGAAATAAGCTTTGAAATAAGCTTATTCTCCATATGAGATGATTTGGGATTTTATTGTGCATTATATATATATATATATATATATATATATATATATATATATATATATATCGTGTAGTGCTTTATTGATTTCATTTGTTTTAGGGGGTTGCAACCTTTTTCAGTTTAATGAAAATCAGAAAATGTCTATATCGTAAGTTTGTTGTCAAACAAGCCGTACTAATTAACCCATATCAGTGGTCAGTTCATAAACTTTTCAGGATCATTTTCACGTAAGTGAATATAACGAATTCAACTGGAATTGGAATTACGCTCTGAATAATAATAGTTTATTGATACACGTCTTAGTAATTAACCCATAGCTGGAGATAAGAGATGGATTCATACCTTTACCAAGTGTTTTTCTGCATAAGTGATTACAATGAACCTAACTTGAATTGGAAATCGGTTCTCCGATGAACAATTTTAAGCCAGTTTCCCTTGAACCACCCGCACATCCACACTTACAGCAACTCGCATCTCAAACGGTCAGCCATCTAGGTATTGACCAAACTCAACGTTGCTTAATTTAGGTGATCGTGTGAGAACCGGTGATGTGGCCGTAAGCCTATAATCTGTAGTAAATGTAGTACAATCTATATTGGTGAAACGCAATGAAACAAAAAACATATGAACGCGAAAGCTTTATAAAATTCGAGTATACATTAAATTATTTAGTCCCCCATTTACAATACACAAACAACCTTTTTGTGAAGATGGTTGAATTTATTCCTTATAAATAAATTGGAAGAGTTGTTGACTCAGCTCTGATATTGTGATTCAATTTTATTAATCTGAATTAGATTTTCTTTTTGTAACATATGACCATTTCTGGTATAGATAATACTTAAAGAATATAATATTAAAACAGATACCATTTAAACATCTTAATAAAAATTTGAATTATCAGTTTAATTAAATTCTCTATTTACCTTAACACGTAAATAATATTATCATAAATTATATGTATATTTATTTTGTTAAAATATCTGCGTAAAAAAGCTGCTAGGAAAATGGTTTCCACAGGAACGCAAAGAATGGGCTATCAATCCCCATTTAAACAAACACTGCAAACAATAGTCTGCATTGCAATAATGTAAGGCCGGGCTGTGTTACCGAGTGGGTAAGTAATATAATATGAATAATAGTCTTTTTTATTCGCGATTAACACAAATAAAGTCAATGAGATGAAAAAACATTTATTGCCAGAAATATATATATATATATATATATATATATATATATATATCAAATATATCAAATAATAATTAGTAGGGATAATTTCAAGGAGGACATTAATCCAAAGAGTTCAATGTAAAAACAGAGCAATATAATAATGAGTACAGAATACTTAAAAATCCATTCGAATGAATTTTGAGGATTCTGCACTTATATATATATATATATATATATATATATATATATATATATATATATATATATATATATATATATATATGGTGGACTTTCCTAGGAACCGATAGCCCAGACATCAGCGCATATGATTTAATTATAGTAGTGCAGGAAGCGCCGAATACACAGAGCTAGTGGACTATGTGTCACAAGGTCCCAAAATAACTCTCCGCAGGTTTTGAATTCCGAGCATTCTCCTAGGCCTGTTGCCATCCAAAGCAACCCAGTCTGTCCTGCTATTTACCCTTAGAGGATTAATACGTTTCCTAAGGTATTATGTGAATGTAATGGATTCGACTGGAATTCGAACTCTGCTCTTCGATTCTACAATACAAACCGCTATCCACAGCAAGGCGATAATGACACTAAGACGGCATTGACTACTGGAAGTAAGAGAGAATGAAAAGAATTTAGAAGGTACCGGAAACCCAATCCTAAAAAGGAAACAAGGGATAAACAAACAGGGGAGGAGCGTGTCCGGATAATAGGCGAACCTATCTACTTCTATTAAGCTATGCTTCGAGGTTCTTGATAGAATCCAAAGAATCTGCAATGTTATTGGTCTTGACCTGGCATCTCGATATCACTCACTTTCCTCACTGCTGTAACGTTACTTCCCTTTGCCTATTCTATAAATATTACAAAGAAATATTTCAATGATAATTGTTCTGGTGTGTTTTCTCTTTGATATTTAGACTTCACGAATTCAAGCGTTGTAGTCAATTGGCAAGTAGGTCTCATTATTTTACAATTGAAACTGTTGCTAGATTTAACCGTAAGTTCTATGTTGATAGGTTCTTCTTTCGCATTTGTAGTAACTGTCTTCCGGTTTCTTGCTTTCCAGTCAATGTGATTTATTTTTCTTACTATAACTTTCTGCAAATTAATGATAAAAATGTAGAAAAAAAAATCTGTTTAACGTGTTTCATTCTCTAGAAAGACTTCATCAGACTTATTTGATTTTTTCCAATGTCGACAGTATGGGAGAATATCATATATACATTTCTATATATCAGAACATGTCTACATGGTTAACAGACACGCTATATGATCATCAGTTATTATCGATGGGAAGTCTATCGTGGAATGAGACAGACATGCGTATCTGGGAAAGAAGACTGTAAGAGATGGTACCCTACTTCAGGAGAGCAAAGAAAGGATGTGTGTTTGGCTGACTGGCTTTTGGGAAAGTTTATAGCATCACAAGAAATCGCAATATCGTAGAAATAAAAGTTTGTTCTCTTTGCGATCAAAACAGATTGTCATTATTGCCGAAGTTGGTCTGGCGATTAAAAATAAATTTAGTATGAAAACTGAAAAATGCAAGGACCGGGTTAATATTAACAAACACAACAGGGGAAATATCCTTTTTTCGGCTTAGTGATACTTTTTTTATTGCAACATTCTGGGATCTGAACAAATTGAAATTATCCAATTAATATCCAATTTTAATCGGTGTAATTGCATGTTCATTTTTAAAAAAATTCTCATGCCACGTTATTAAATATTTGGAATCATATAATTTATCAGCATCCTACCCGTAAAAAACACAGGGTTATTTGCATACGATTCGGCACTTCTGATAAGAATTTAAAACATCTGTGCGCTTTTCCAAATCCTAAAGCGTTGTTGAAGACGTAGAATGTTAGTACAGACTGCGCCAGAAATACCTCCTAGAAGTGCCTCATGTATAATGGTAAGACACCATTGACACTAATATCTTACTATAGCCACTAATATCTTACCATTATGTTGGATGTATTTCTGGAAGTTATATATGGGAGGTATTTCTGTACAGCCTGTATAATGAAGATGTCTTTTGACTAGTTATCACCAGGTTGAGCATGCGAATCATGGTAGGGTTTATTTGTTTATTTAGAATTTGTTTGGCAATACACGCTTGCGACGCGTACCAAATACTATTACCGCTAATACTACTAGTTTAATAATCAACAGTATAGGTCAACGAGCTTCGTCATCCCTTCCGAAAAAGAAGTTTTTTAGTTGTTCAGGTAGCCACATCTTCACAGCTTGCATCTTGGGGTACCCAATGCACACAAACTTTACGGTACCCCAAGTCATTATTCCCTATAACTTGTGCAGATCTATAGCTGATGCCCAGAATTTCCACCACTTGCGCAAATGTGATTCATCGGTCTTCATGGGTTAAGGCACCCACGGTCTGGATGTGTTTTTTTCCGTGTGCGTTGCTTATGGTCGCCCAGTTTGGCTTGTTCGTTACACTTTTTATTCCCGATTTAAAGCGCAGTCTACCCACTCATACACATTTCATTGATTCTTGATTCATGCTGCATACTGCATCAACATCCGGTGATGGATTTGACTAACCCAGTCTTGCGGTGCGTTCTTTCTTGATGGCGAAATCATTGAGTGAAACGTCCATGCGTCTGACCTCGTTGCTCCATGACACTTGACTTGCTTTTAAGGCGTAATTTCAAAATTGCTTTAACTTTCAGATTTACCCTCTTATTTTCAATGTGATATCCTTAAACATGTAAATATCGAGAGCCACACATTCTGAATAAACTTAAATAGAATCTGGTAATTATTCTGGATTTTACTTTGTTGTTATGTTGCGAATATAAGTTTATAAGATCATTTTAAATAGTAGAGTAATGATAGCTATTTAATTTAGTTTCATTATAAGCGTGGTTTATTGATACGGATGGAAAACTAAAATCTACTAATAAAAATGATCTTATAAATTTCTATCTGTATCGAAACTTATCAAATATTTGCAAACACACAGATAAGAACTCCTATAGAATGTAATGAAGGAAAACGAGAAGAAAGAACTAAACGTAAATTGCAAGAAGACAAAATGCATGGTTGTTAGCAAAATGGACAGCCCAACATGCAAACTACAAAGTGGGGATATCAAACTCAAACATATACAACAATTTAAATATCTGGGAATTGTTTTAATCCGATGTCATATTGGAATAGATTTGCGTATTGAGCACTTTACGTAGTTACTTTTGCTATACTCGTTTTGGAGATTTTTTTTTCTTTGGATTCTGGACGATTGTTTTCGCCTCAATTTCATGGTCTTAGGTATTTATTTTTTTATTCCTTATTTTCCCTTCGCCATTGGTTTGTTCAATTATAATCCAAGATACCTAAGGCTTCCAAAAGTATATATATATATATATATATATATATATATATATATATATATATATATATATATAAAATCATAATATTACAATCCCATCTTGTCATCTTAGTGCCAATCTAACCTCAAATTTCAATGCATCTGACCCTTCCTTATTTTATTCTGTATTGTAGATTCCCTTCTTTCTTCGTAGAAGTGTTTTTGATTTATTTTATCTTTGAAGTATGTTTTATTTAATTTTTAGATTTTATCCCTCCCTTCGACCACTTGTTATTTACTTTATCCTTTTATGCATCCTGTTGTCACTATCATTTTTAGTCTTTGCAGATGGTGCATTTACCTTTTGCCCTGCCTGCATTTCTTGTTGATTCTGTACCATTCGTTGGCGTTGCTTGCTGTCACTTTTTCATGATCTCAAAAATTTCGCCCACTTTTTTTTTGTATCTTTTTCCTTGAGATAACCTTGTTTGCAGATGTCATTAGAGCACTCCTTAAGCTGTTCTGTTTAAATTTCTGGTCCGCATCTACACTATTTTCTTTTACCCCTCTTTTTATGTCTGTTTGCATGTTATGTCCTCTTGGAGTCTGTCGTATCGGAGTTTAAGCGTTGCTTTGGACTTTCTTTAATTTCCGGAATGTTAGTCTGAGTTTTTATATGACTAGAAGGTGGTCGTTCATACAATCAGTATTTAGATAGGTATTAGTGTGTACAACTGCATTACTGAATGTTTTATTTATCTAGTTTGATCTATTATATTGTGTTTTCTACTGGGATTCTCGTTTTGGTCTATCGCCATTTTTATAGGGCTACATTCCTTAATTCTTCCACGTCTGACCTTCACAGCTAAGACCTGCCATGCCATATACACAGGTTCTAATCCACATTCACTTCGTATTCTAATTAAGGAGGAAGTTCCATTCGAACAGCTTCTTCACAAGAACGATTACTTTGTAGGACAGACTCCTGAGAGGATGCTTTCCCGATCATTACAATCTTAACTAATTCGAGTCTAGGATTAAGCCTTATCTTCCCCGTCATATTCCCATAAACTGTGCCTCTTACTCTACAACACTCTACCTTGAGTGGCTCTTGGGTCTTGTACAGGGTGAACGGCATTGTAAAAAAATGATCTTATAAACTTCTATTTGCACCATAATAAACAAAATAATATCCGGGTTTATAAACAGCACATTTTACCAAAAGATTCTTACACCTCATCAGTATCATTCAATTTTTAGTGGCTCTTCGGCCTTGTAGTCGGTGAAAAAGTAGTAATTCAGTGTTTCCAGTTTTAGCCTCTTATGAAATACAATTTCTCAAACCAAGCTTGCTGAGAATATTGCTTAGCAAGTGCCAACGCTGAAAAATTTCCCCCACTACTCAATTTACCAAAATCTGGCCAGACAGTATTTAATAAAAAATATTTTCTTAATTAGACCGATAGCATTGGTTCGTTGATTTTGTTTAGCGGCATATCAACATTTCTATGGGTTATTTAATGCCGAAATCTAAATACCTTCTATGCAATTACATTTTTTTCTTTGGGGATAGTAATGTTTTGAGTTATACAAATTTTACTAATTAACCCATAACTGGAGGGGAAGAGGTCGATTCATACTTTTCAAAAGGGTACTTGTGAGTACGAGCCCGACTAGAATTGAAACTCTGCTCTCAATTCTTCAATCTCCATTACACATCCGCACAGGAAAAACTGAAAAGATAAAGAAAGAAAGAAAGAAAGAAAGAAAGAAAGAAAGAAAGAAGTAAAGAAAGAAAGCGGGTGTATAACGAAAGAAAGAAAGGAAGAAATGAAAAGATAAATAAAGAAAGAATTGAAGGAAGAAAGAAAGATAAGTGGGTGTATAACGAAAGAAAGAAAGGAAGGAGAAAATGGAAAGATAAATAAAGAAATAAATAAAGAAAGAAAGAAAGAAAGAAAAAAAAGGAAGGAAAAAGAAGAAAGAAGAGAGAAAGAATGAAATAAATAAAGAAATATAAGTGAATGAAGAAAGAAAGAAAGAAAGAAAGAAAGAAAGATTATTCTTTTATTGCGAGTGAATATTGCATTAACAATTTTTTGGGGAATACCAATGATATTTCCCACGTGCAAATGCGACTATTTAACCCATAGCTTGGAGATGGGTTCATATCTTTCCAAAGAGTATTTGTACGTAAGTGAATGTAAGAACCTGACTGGAATTCGAACTCTAATTTTCTTATTGTGAACACCGAGTGAAAAAAGAAAAAAAGAATGATAAGCGTGTGGATAACGAAAGAAAGAAAAAAAAAAAAGAAAGACTAAGAGACGGACAAAAAAAAAAAAATCAGCAGTTAAAGAAAGATAAAAAGAAAGAAGGAACGTCTGTTGATTAACTGATTTTGTTTTTTTCACGGCTTATCAACCTTTTGCTCCTTAATAAAAGCGAAAACATAATTAGGATTGTAAGATTAATTCTTTTCTTTATGAGTGAATATTGCATTAAAAAGTTTTTGAGAATAATCCATATTTTTTTCCAGACACAAGTCTTACGATTTTAGCCCAAAGCTAGGATGTGATGGATTCATACTTTTCCCAAATAAATTTGCATGTAACGAATACGACTGGAATTCGAAATCGGTTCTCTTATTTCTTATACTGAGCCATTATCTATGATAGAAAATAAATGAAGAATCAGGGCAAAATGAAAAGCTCCTAACAGAAATGTTAAAACAAAGCTCTATTTCCTTTCGGCTGGTTGGTTGATTTTGTTTTACGGCATATCAACATCTCTATGGGTTATTTAATGCCAAAATTTAAATATTTTGATTGGTTTCCTTTGCCGACTTTGATTTACGACATATCAACACCTCTATGGGTTATGTAATGGCAAAATCTAAATATTTTGATTGGTTTGCTTTGTTGATTTTGTTTAGTGGCATATCAACACCTCTATGGGTTATTTAATGCCAAAATCTAAATATTTTGATTGGTTTGGTTTGGTTGGTTGATTTTTTTTAGCGACATATCAACACCTCTATGGGTTATATAATGCCGAAATTTAAATATTTTGATTGGTTTGCTTTGTTGATTTTGTTTAGCGGCATATCAACACCTCTATGGGTTATTTAATGCAAAAATCTAAATATTTGATTCGTTTGTTTTGTTGATTTTGTTTAGCGGCATATCAACACCTCTATGGGTTATGTAAAAATCTAAAAATTGGTTTGGTTGGTTGATTTTGTTTTGCGCATATCAACACCTCGCCAAAATCTAAATATTTTCATTGGTTTTTGTTGATTTTGTTTAGCGGCATATCAACACCTCTATGGGTTATTTAATACCGAAATCTAAATATTTTGATTGGTTTGGTTGGTTATTTTGTTTAATGTCAAAAAATCTAAATATTTGATTCAAAATCTAAATATTTTGATTTTTGGTTGATTGATTTTGTTTGCGGCATATCAACACCTCTATGGGTTATTTAATACCGAAATCTAAATATTTTGATTGGTTTGGTTGATTGATTTTGTTGCGGCATAACCTCTAAATACCGAAATTTATTTTGATTGGTTTGGTTGGTTGATTTTGTTTAGCGGCATATCAACACCTCTATGGGTTATTTTATGCCAAAATCTAAATATTTTGATTGGTTTGCTTGATTGATTTTGTTTAGCGGCATGTCAACACATCTATGGGTTATTTAATACCGAAATCTAAATATTTTGATCGGTTGATTTTTTTTAGCGGCATGTCAACACCTCTATGGGTTATTTAATACCGAAATCTAAATATTTTGATTGGTTTGGTTGGTTGATTTTGTTTGATTGTCAACACCTTTGGTTATTTAATACCGAAATCTAAATATTTTGATTGGTTTGGTTGGTTGATTTTGTTTAGAGGCATGTCAACACCTCCATGGGTTATTTAATACCGAAATCTAAATATTTTGATTGGTTTGGTCGGTTGATTTTGTTTAGCGGCATATCAACACCTCTATGGGTTATTTTATGCTGAAATCTAAAATGTATTGTTGGTAATATTGCTATAAAATATATTTGTCCTTATTTCTGAGATGAAGTATTGTAACTATTTACGCTATTTATATTGTTCGGATAGTTGCCCTCATGTTTATTATCATATTCACGACGTTTCGGTCTTTGTACGTTCCGGTCATCTTCAGGTGATATATTTTGGAATTAGTTCCGTGTTAGAATTAGTACTGAGGTAAAATTAATCCTGCACCCCGAAATTCGTTGACGAAAATTATTATTTTATTTTATAAAATATCTTATTCTTGATAGAATCTAAAAGCGTCTCCGCGTCCTTGTGGGTGATGACTTATTTTCCACCCTGCAACCCGTTTCTCACATATGTAACATCACAAGCCTCTCGCTTCTCTATCGCTATTTCTATGAAGAGCTTTCAGATAAACTACATTCCTTAGTTCCACCAGTCCTAACTGTAACAGCTGCTAAGACCTTCCATGCCACGCCCATTGTAGCGAACCAGCCTCATTCCTTCAAATTCCCCTGGTGAGATCTAAGCTCCTCAAGCAAAATATAATAAATAAGATAGTCTTTTGCTCAACTACTAGAATTTATTATATATATTATATATATTATATTATAGGCGTTACTACAATAATTTTACTGGCTCAAATTTAATCCTCTACTTTTACAAGAGCCAAATCAGGTTGAAAATGAAGCACTGTTGCCATATATGGGAAGGAACTGCCCAATCTTCTCTTTCCAGGCCCGATAGAATCTAAAAGCCTCTTCGTGTCCTCGTAGAAAACGAATTATTTTCCACCCTACAACCCGTTCCCCACAGACGAGACGTCGTAAGCCTCTCTCTTCTTTATCGCTATTTCCAGTGTTCAGATAAACTATATTTATTAGATCCACCAGTCCTAAACTTCACAGCTAAAACCTGCCATGCCACACCCATTGTAGAGTACGACCCTCAATCCCTTCGTATTCCCTTGGTGAGATATAAGTTCTACTCGAACAGCTTCTTCCCGTGAACCACAGCATTGTAGAAGCGATTCCCAGTTTAGGATTCATTGGCTTTTGTTAGCCCTTTTTAATGTCAAAGTAATTTCTCTTAATTTAACGCCACTCCAAAATGAAACGGAGCTCTTTTAATCATGTTAAAGAACCTCTTTTTTTATTTTTTGGCTTTCCATCAGTATACTGTATATGATTTGTCTTGATTTCACTTCCAGTGAAAGAAAGACATCCTTGTATTCCACGTCAGCAGCTGGAGGAATTTTATTATTTTCTCGCTGATATATCGCTATTTCCATGGAGAATGTTCAGACGAACTACATTCCTTAGTTTCACCAAAATGGAAAATCCAAATGGAAAATAATTCATTACCCACAAGGTCGTGGATACGCTTCTGAACTCTATCGAGAGTGGAAAGCGAAGACTGGTCATCTCTTTCCCATATATGGCACCACTATTCTTTTTAAGGAAAAAATGCATTCTTTATTTTTGATTGTGTATGTACAGAGTGCGATAGGTCGCCATTTTATATTTTTAATTTCACGCATGCGCGTTGTTTGTTGTTGACTGCACAGTATAGTAAGTTTATTGGGCACCAATTCAATCGTCATTAAATTTAGAAAAGGCATTCTGTACTTCTTGGCATACGCACCGGAAGCTCCAATACGAACATTATGTTGACCGCCGACGTGTACAAGAAAAACAATCTCTTCACCCACATCTTTTTAAAATTAAATATCAGTTTTTGACATAACTTTCCTTCTATTTATCACAAAATCATGATCTAGACCTCTGCCCCTCTGTTTTTGGTGTTGGTGAATCCATTTTAACACTAACAATCCCCCAGTAAAAGAATTTTAAATGGGTTAAATACAAAACTTCTACTATACACCTGTGTATTAATCTGTCTTAAATTGTTCTATTACTTTACCTATCTGAATTCGTTTTCATTTACCTTGTTTATATCGAGATATTTATCTATCTATAGTATTATGTTCATTTGTATATTTTATACCTCTCGGAAGCTAACATCATTTCTATCTATCTATCTATCTATCTATCTATCTATCTATCTATTAGTCCATTCATATCTACCTATTAGTCCCTTCATATCTATCTATCTATCTATCAATCTATCTATTTATCCCTTCATATCTATCTATCTATCTATCTATCTATCTATCTATCTATCTATTAGTCCCTTCATATCTACCTATTATCTATCCTTCATATCTATCTATCTATCTATCTATCTATCTATCTATTTGTCCCTTCATATCTATCTATCTATCTTTCTATCTATCTATCTATCTATCTATCTATCTATCTATTAGTCCCTTTATATCTACCTATTAGTCCCTTCATATCTATCTATCTATCTATCTATCTATCTATCTATCTATCTATTAGTCCCTTCATATCTACCTATTAGTCCCTTCATATCTATCTATTCATCCCTTCATATCTTTATCCTTCTATCTATCTATCTATCTATCCTTCATGTCTATCTCTTAGTCCCTTCATGTCTATCATCTATCTATTAGTCCCTTCATATCTACCTATTAGTCCCTTCATATCTATCTATCTATCTATCTATCTATCTATCTATCTATTAGTCCCTTCATCTCTATCTATTAGTCCCTTCATATCTATCTATCTATCTATCTATCTATCTATCTATCTATTAGTCCCTTCATCTCTATCTATTAGTCCATTCATATCTATCTATCTATCTATCTATCTATCTATCTATCTATCTATTAGTCCCTTCATGTCTACCTATTAGTCCCTTCATATCTATCTATCTATCTATCTATCTATCTATTAGTCCCTTTATATCTACCTATTAGTCCCTTCATATCTATCTATCTATCTATCTATCTATCTATCTATCTATCTATCTATGATTCGTTTCTTTTGTTGACAACAGTCTTTGCATCCATCCAGGTCTGTTGGTAAGTTTGTTAATGATCATTTCTTTCTTTCTTTATTTATTTCTTTTATTCTTTCTGTTTTTCTCGGCCTCGCGTGTTGAGTGTCCATACTCTTTCTGTTCCTTTTCTTCCTGGGTTTCTGTCTTATCTTTAAAATTGTCTTTCACCATTCTCTTTTCCTACTCCACTTCCCCCCAACCCCGTTTCTGTTTGTGCCGCATCTCACCACCACTCCCACCCTTATTCCCCCGCCATTCCTCTACCCGAAAATCGTCGGCCTGGTTACCAAGATTCAATCTAAGCTTTTACCCAACGTACATTCCACACAATTCCCAAGTAAACATTTATCGATTTAGCGACTTTCTTCCGGTAGAAACACAAGACGTGCGTAAAACTGATTTTATTGCTCAGCCGTCGGCGTTCCACATTTCTCTCCCCAACCCGCCAATTCAGTGAAATCGTCGTTGGGAAATTAGTTCTAAGGTTGTCCCGGTTAGACTCTGTCAAGCGGTTTTAACGGACGTAGTAGAAAAGAAGCGTTTCCGAAATGGTTTTATCACCGATATTGCCAGATCTGAAATTGCGTCAGGTCACCGATCTTGAGCAACGTGGGGCCTTGATGTTATTTAGATGGGTGACTACTTAGAAAATCTACTGACTGTAAGCGATTTTAGGCCTTGTGTCAGACTAAGAAGGGCTCAGTCAATAAAGTTATCCGGGCTTTAAAGGGCTTAAGAACGTCAACTATTGATCACGCTCTCAGTCCCAGAATCAGATTGGTTCTGTGGGTGTTGAAGAAAAACAAATGTGTATCAGCAATGTCTGTAAAATGGATTAGGCATCACACACACACACACGAACGCAAACACACACAAACACACATATATATGTATATATTTTTTAAGCATTTCACCCCAAGCAAGGCGGGAAGCTACTAGCACACAAGGGGTTACAGAGAGTTGTAACGAGAGCAATTAGGAATGATAGAGGAAAGGATGAAGAGAAGGATAGGGGATAGATCAGGGCATCTGGAGACGTCGATTGACATTACATTTGCATAGTTGGAGATTGTAGCTATCTGGGAAACAGGAAAAGGGGAGGGAGGTCCACAGGCGAGAGGTGAGGGACATGAAGATATTGGAGTAGAAGAGACGGCTATGGGAGTTCCGCAGGCGGGAATCGCGAGAAAATAAACTGTTGGTGTAGAAATGGCGGTTGCATTTAACTATAAAAATGTAAAAGGGTGGGACCTATATGCCAATCTAGTAGCACGCATAAATTCACGTAATCAGGACACCAGGGCAAAAAACTCATCAGGGCTGTTGCCATGAAAATATTTATAGAAAAGACAGAGGGAAGCCAAATCACGTCGGTCGGAAAGTGACAGTTATTTGTGACGTACTTTATCAAACGCCTTTGTATAATTTATATATTTATATATATATATATATATATATATATATATATATATATATATATATCATCATCCCATGACATTTTGTAATCGTAGGGCGGATCCGAATGCAAAAGCCACACTAACTCTTTTTGCACAACGGTCCATCAACGACAGCCATCTGCAATTCTGGTACAGTCATACCTGTCCAGTTTTTGATATTGTCCAACCAGTTTTTGCGTTGGCGTCCTGCCCTACGTCCATCTTCTACGGTGCCTTAAATGATAGTCTTGCACATGCTGTCGTGACTTGTAATGTGTCCAAACCACGCCATTTTCCTACGTTTGATATTGGCGAGAAGAGGTTGCTGGCAGCCCACAAAACTTTCAACACTGTTCCGCACAAACTCATTTTTTTTGTTCCCAATAGAAAAGGCCAAGGACGTTTCTTATGCATTTGATCTCAAACGATTGGATCTTTTTCTCTATATCTGCCAACCGTGTCCACGTTTCATATCCATATAGGAGAATTGAGACTATCAGCAATTTGTACAGTCTGTACTTTGTTTGAAAGCTGATTTTGCTCCTCCATACTCTTATCAATTTGACCGTGGCTTCGGCAATATATATATATATATATATATATATATATATATATATATATATATATATATATATGTATAGATAGATAGATAGATAGATAGATAGAAAGCCAGACAAACCTACCTAGGTTTCACCTAAACGGATCGTCAGGGAAAGCAAATAAAAAATTCGAGGGTTTTTCGAAACGAGTCTAGTTATCTATAATTATATATATATATATATATATATATATATATATATATATATATATATATATATATATATAGAGAGAGTAGGAAGAGTAGTATTAAAAAGTGCTAAATGAAGGTGAAAAAAAAAAATAAAAAATAAAATAACAATAACACGTAGAGATTTTAAGTTTAAAAATCAGGTCAATTATCGTCCGACGAGACCAGCAGGTCGAAACCGCGGTCGCGCATTTTAATTGACCTCCTAATTTTTAAACTTGGGACATAACAAATTCTTAATGGAATAGTCAAATTTAAATTGGGACTAAGCAGATTCTAAATGAAGTAGTCAAATTCGAAATGGAATAAGCAAATTTGACTTACTAAGTTCAAAATGGATTAGGCAAATTCAATTTGGGACTGAACAATTATTTTGCTAAAAAGACATTAAAATTAAATATTTTCATGATAAAATAATAATGTTCAACTAAACTTTACTATTGAAATGTTTTATCTTCTAGGAGCAATCAATAAATCAAAATTCATGAAAGATGTATGTTTTTTGGATGCAACTTTCGGGGCTTAAAATTTTTCACTATAGCTATCTTTTTTTTTCAAATTCTGTCTTGATATATGCATTCAGTATTTCTTTGTTGCTTTTTTTAGGGCTTTCGAGATTTGCCCTGTTGTCCCCAAAATCATTTCATTTTGAATAACTCTCCCTTATTTTTCTTTTTTAAGATTATATACAGTCTAACCATTTCTTCGTCTTCTCTTCTCCCTGATTGTCTTAACGATGAAAGTGCCAGAAACTCTAAATTTGACACAAATTTATCCATTCAAGAATAGCCTCTTGGAAGGATTGATAGTAAAATCTATACAACTCTATGCTTCGATTTTTAATTATCTGATTTACCGTCCAATTGATTTTTTTTTAATCCATGATATTTGTTTATTGAAATGATAAGTTTGAAACATTTTTCCATAATGAATCTGCTTAGTCTCAATTCAAACTTGCTTATTTCATTATGAATTTGCTTCATTCCAAATCAAACTTGGTTATTTCATTTTCAATTTTACATCCCATTTTGAACTTGGCTATTTCATCATTTTTTAGTCCCAAAACGACTTTGATTAGTCCCAAACTGAATTTGAAATGGTATATTAAAAATACATTCATGATCTAATTCGTGATTCTCAATTTAAAACGTACGGAAATTAAATTTATACTCATTTTTTTACTCATATTGTGAAGTGTGAGCTATTTGAATTTGCAAAATTTACCATAACGTAGAGACACCTTTGAGAGAAAAGCGGTCAGTTTGGGGTCTGCATTCTATCTTGTGGCATTCGAAATAGCAACATTTGTAACATTACATTGTAACGTTGCGGAATTTATGTTGTGGGGAGTTTGAAAGAACGTTTACAACGATGCAACGCAAATATTTGTGCAACCCATTCTGAAGTTGCATAAACATTGTAGTAATATTCTTTTGCTAACCGGGAGAAAATTTTTGATTGCAACGACACAGTAACAGCACCACATCCTGACTAACCATCCAAAATACAACGAGTCTAGAAAATTGGAAGAACGTTTGAACTTTTGTCCTCATCAATGTTGCTAATTTACGACGTTTCGGCCATTCTACGCTCCGGCCTTTTTCAGATTTGGAATTTCGAACTAAACTCTTTATTTCGTCCAACGGGGTAGATTGTTCTAGTTCTACTTGCCATGCCTCTTCCGTATGGCTCAGTGTCATTTATTTCGCCCTTTACCCCAACTTTCAAGAATTTTTTTTTTTCAATTGATCTCTAGCTGGGTATTGAACTTCACAACTCTTTATGTCAAATAACAGGATTCAATTTTTTATCCACAGGTCCTATTGTATAATTTTGGTGACTTACAAACCTAATCTCAGTAAATACAGGGTTCAGTTCGAAATTCCGATTTTGAAGAATGCAGGATCGTACAATGGCCGGAACGTCGTGAATATGACAATGAAGATGACACGTCCCATTCTGAACAATGTAAATAGCGTAAATAGTTACAATACCTAATCTGAACGATATATCCTGAAGAAGACCGGAAGCGTACAACGGTCGAAACGTCATGAATATGAAAATAAAGATGAGGACAACTGTCCGAACAATGTAAATCGCGTAAATAGTTGCAATAACTCATCTCAGAAATATAGTCAGATCCTGAAGAAGACCGGAGCGTTCAACGGTCGAAACGCCGTGAATATGAATGAAAAGATGAGTACAACGACCCGAACAATGTAAGTAGCATAAATAGTTGCAATACCTCATTTCAGAAATATAGACAAATCCTGAAAGAAGCTGGAGATTACAATGGCCGAAACGTCGTGAATAGGAAGATAAAGGTGAGGACAACAGTCCAAACAATGTAAATGGCGTAAATAGTTGCAATACCTCATTTCAGAAATATAGACAAATCCTGAAGAAGGCTGGAGATTACAATGGCCGAAACGTCGTGAATAGGAAGATAAAGGTTTGACACCAGTCCAAACAATGTAAATGGCGTAAATAGTTGCAATACCTCATTTCAGAAATATATGTCTCATTCTGAGAAATTCAGGCAATTATTTTGAATTTAAGCAAATCCTGAAGATAAGGCCGGAGCGTACAACGGCCGAAACATCGTGAATATGATGTCCCATTCCGAACAATGTCAATAGTTAAATAAAGAGGATTTTAGTTTGAAGATAAATAATTTGAAAACACTCATCTGAGAAATTCAGACAATTATTAGGAATTATAAGCATTATTAAATTTATGACGGTATATAGCCTCTTTATTTTGCTGTTGATTTAAAATCACCAATATACTGAAGAAGTCGGCACAAAGGGATCCAAAGAGAGAGAGAGAGAGAGAGATTGAAAGAGCTACGTCCATTCATTCTGAATTTTCAATTACGCATGCGCATTTCAAATGCGTTTGAATGATTACACATGCCGTATTCATGAACGGTTAAAATAAGTTTCTTTTTCATAAAAATTCCGTTGATTTAAACAGGGCCCCCCTTCCGTTATTCAAGAGATGAGTCCAAAAGCCATTTGGTGTGTCATGGGATATTTATATCACATCTCCCATTCTTTGTTTGATTATTTCATTTTGAATTTGGCATCTGTTCTTATACTAGACCCACAGATAACTATATTCAATATAAAATCTTTTAAACATAGAATTCGTATTTATTTTTCCGTTTAGAGTTTGTAACGCAAATACAACAGGGGTTTGCAACTTTTTGGTTTCAGTAGGGCAAAATTTCATTTCATATTTAATAAATTTGAACCTACGTCAAGAAGACTGTCATTCTGGTTTATGGTTCCTAACAAATATTTTTAATTTTTCGTTTTCTTGTTATGTTATTTAAAGAAAATAATAATTAGAAAAAAATTTATACAAGTTTCCTTATTTTTTAAAAAAGTATAACAAGATAACAATAACATTCTGAATTTTAAAAATTTCATTTGAATTTTATTACAAATACATTCTGATTTAATGGACTATTTCCTTAAATTTTGAATTTTGTTCAGGGCAAAAGGTCCCATTCTCACAAAAACTTGTTCCAAATGTGGTTTCAGGAATTTCATTTTGGAAAGAGTTATAGCCTAAAATAATAATATAATATTCTGAGTAATTATTTGAATAGGTTTTTTTTTCTGCTATTTGAATTTTGGATATTTTTTTGAATTTGATACGTCCCATTCTGAATTTGGCTATTTATTTTGAATTTGCTACGTCCCATTCTGAACTAAATTATTAAATTTTGAATTTGCTACGTCCTAATTCTGAACTTTATTTAATTTTGAATTTGCTACGTGGATTCTGACCACTGGCTATTTCATTTTAAAATTTGCTACGTCCTATTCTGAATTTGGAGGTTAACATTTTGGATATAAGCGTCGAATTATTTCAATTTCATTTTGAATTTGATACGTCCCATTCTGAATTTGGCTATTTCATTTTTAATTTGCTACGTCCTATTCTGAACCCATTTTGAACATGGCATTATTGGCTATTTTTTTTGAATTTGCTACGTCCCATTCTGAACTTGGCTATTTCATTTTTGAATTTGCTACGTCCCATTCTGAACTTGGCTATTTCATTTTGATTTTGCTACGTCCCATTCTGAACTTGGCTATTACATTTTGAATTTATTTCCCATTTTTGAATTTTGAATTTGCTACGTCCCATTCTGAACTTGGCTATAACATTTTGAATTTGCTACGTCCCATTCTGAACTTGGCTATTTCATTTTGAATTTGCTACGTCCCATTCTGAACTTGGCTATTTCATTCTGAATTTGCTACGTCCCATTCTGAATTTGGCTATTTCATTTTGAATTTGCTACGTCCCATTCTGAATTTGGCTATTTCATTTTGAATTTGCTACGTCCCATTCTGAACTTGGCTATAACATTTTGAATTTGTCCCATTCGTCCCATTCTGAATTTGGTCCTATAACTATTTTTGAATTTGCTACGTCCCATTCTGAACTTGGCTATTTCATTTTGAATTTGCTACGTCCCATTCTGAACTTGGCTATTTCATTTTGAATTTGCTACGTCCCATTCTGAATATTTTGGCTACGTCCCATTCTGAATTTGAATTTTGAATTACGTCCCATTCTGAATTTGGCTATTTCATTTTGAATTACTACGTCCCATTCTGAACTTGGCTATTACATTTTGAATTTTACGTCCCATTCTCCCATTTTGAATACGTCCCATTCTGAACTTGGCTATTTCATTTTGAATTTGCTACGTCCCATTCTGAATTTGCATTACGTACCCATTCTGAACTTGGCTATTTCATTTGAATTTGCTACGTCCCATTCTGAACTTGGCTATTTCATTTTGAATTTGCTACGTCCCATTCTGAACTTGGCTATTTCATTCTGAATTTGCTACGTCCCATTCTGAACTTGGCTATTACATTTTGAATTTACTACGTCCCATTCTGAACTTGGCTATTACATTTTGAATTTGCTACGTCCCATTCTGAATTCTGAACATTTTGGCTATTTCATTCTGAATTGGCTATTTCTACGTCCCATTCTGAACTTGGCTATTTCATTATGAATTTGCTACGTCCCTTTCTGAACTTGGCTATTTCATTTTGAATTTGCTACGTCCCATTCTGAATTTGGCTATTACATTTTGAATTTGCTACGTCCCATTCTGAACTTGGCTATTTCATGTTGAATTTGCTACGTCCCATTCTGAACTTGGTTATTTCATTTTGAATTTGCTACGTCCCATTCAGAACTTGGCTATTTCATTTGGAATTTGCTACGTCCCATTCTGAACTTGGAACTTGGCTATTTCATTTTGAATTTGCTACGTCCCATTCTGAACTTGGCTATTTCATTTTGATTTGCTACGTCCCATTTTTGGCTATTTATTTTGAATTTGCTACGTCCCATTCTGAATTTGGCTATTTCATTTTGAATTTGCTACGTCCCATTCTGAACTTGGCTATTTCATTTGAATTTGCTACGTCCCATTCCCATTTGAAATTCTGAACTTGGCTATTTCATTTTGAATTTACTACGTCCCATTCTGAACTTGGCTATTTCATTTTGAATTTGCTACGTCGCATTCTGAACTTGGCTATTTCATTTTGAATTTGCTACGTCCCATTCTGAACTTGGCTATTTCATTTTGAATTTGCAACGTCCCATTCTGAATTTGGCTATTTCATTTCTGAATTTGCTACGTCCCATTCTGAACATTTGAACTTATTTCATTTTGAATTTGCTACGTCCCATTCTGAACTTGGCATTTTGAATTTCTGATTTTTGAATTTGCTACGTCCCATTCTGAACTTGGCTATTACATTTTGAATTTGATACGTCCCATTCTGAACTTGGCTATTACATTTTGGATTTGCTACGTCCCATTCTGAATTTGGCTATTTCATTTTGAATTTGCTACGTCCCATTCTGAACTTGGCTATTTCATTCTGAATTTGCTACGTCCCATTCTGAACTTGGCTATTACATTTTGAATTTGCTACGTCCCATTCTGAACTTGGCTATTTCATTTTTGAATTTGAACTTGGCGTCCCATTCTGAACTTGGCTGAATTAACATTTTGAATTTGCTACGTCCCATTCTGAACTTGGCTAACATTTTGGATTTGCTATGTCCCATTCTGAACTTGGCTATTTCATTTTGAATTTGCTACGTCCCATTCTGAACTTTGGCATTTATTTCATTTTGAATTTGCTACGTCCCATTTCTTGAATTTTGAATTTGCTATGTCCCATTCTGAATTTCATTTTGAATTTGCTACGTCCCATTCTGAACTTGGCTATTTCATTTTGAATTTTACGTCCCATTCTGAATTTGGCTATTTCATTTGAATTTGCTACGTCCCATTCTGAACTTGGCTATTTTCATTTTGAATTTGCTACGTCCCATTCTGAACTTGGCTATTTCATTTTGAATTTGCTACGTCCCATTCTGAATTTGGCTATTTCATTTTGAATTTGCTACGTCCATTCTGAACTTGGCTGAACATTTCTGAATTTGCTACGTCCCATTCTGAACTTGGCTATTTCATTTTGAATTTGCTACGTCCCATTCTGAACTTGGCTATTTCATTTTGAATTTGCTACGTCCCATTCTGAACTTGGCTATTTTTCCATTTGAATTTGCTACGTCCCCATTTGAACTTGGACATTTTGGATTTACTACGTCCCATTCTGCTATTGGCTATTTCATTTTGAATTTGCTACGTCCCATTCTGAACTTGGCTATTTCATTTTGAATTTGCTACGTCCCATTCTGAACTTGTCTATTTCATTTTAAATTTCCTACGTGCTATTCTGTACTTGTCTATTTCATTTTGGATTTGCTTCGCCCCATTCTGAACTTGGCTATTTCATTTTGAATTTGCTACGTCCCATTCTGAATTTGGCTATTTCATTTTGAATTTGCTAAGTCCCATTCTGAACTTGGCTATTTCATTTTCAATTTGCTACGTCCATTTCTGAACTTGGCTATTTCATTTTGAATTTGCTACGTCCCATTCTGAATTCTGACTTTTTGGATTTATTTCTGAATTTTATTTCATTTTGAATTTGCTACGTCCCATTCTGAATTTGGCTATTTCATTTTGAAATTTGCTACGTCCCATTCTGAATTTTTTGGCTATTTCTATTTTTGAATTTGCTACGTCCCATTCTGAACTTGGCTATTTCATTTTGAATTTGCTACGTCCCATTCTGAACTTGGCTATTTCATTTTGAATTTGCTACGTCCCATTCTGAATTTGGATATTTTATTTTGAATTTGCTACGTCCCATTCTGAACATGGCTATTTCTTTTTGGAATTTGCGACGTCCTATTCTGAACTTGGCTATTTCATTTTGAATTTGCTACGTCCCATTCTGAAATTTTGAATTTACTACATCCCATTCTGAACTTGGCTATTTTACGTCATTTTGAACTTTATTTCACGTCCCATTCTGAACTTGGCTATTACATTTTGAATTTGCTACGTCCCATTCTGAACTTGGCTATTTCATTTTGAATTTGCTACGTCCCATTCTGAACTTGGCTATTTCATTTTGAATTTGACGTCCCCATTCTGAACTTGGGCTATTTCATTCTGAACTTGGCTATTTCATTTGAATTTGCTACGTCCCATTCTGAACTTGGCTTTTTTTCCCATTTTGAACTTGGCTATTTATTTTTTGTCCCATTCTGAACTTGGCTATTTCATTTTGAATTTTACGTCCCATTCTGAACTTGGCTATTTCATTTTGAATTTGTCCCATTCTGAACTTGGCTATTTCATTTTGAATTTGCTACGTCCCATTCTGAATTTGGCTATTTCATTTTGAATTTGCTACGTCCCATTCTGAACTTGGCTATTTCTTTTGAATTTGCTACGTCCCATTCTGAACTTGGCTATTTCATTTGAATTTGCTACGTCCCATTCTGAACTTGGCTATTTCATTTTGAATTTGCTACGTCCCATTCTGAACTTGGCTATTTCATTTTGAATTTGCTACGTCCCATTTCTATTTCATTTTGGCTATTTCATTTGAAATTTGCTATTACGTCCTATTCTGAACTTGGCTATTTCATTTTGAATTTGCTACGTCCCATTCTGAACTTGGCTATTTCATTTTGAATTTGCTACGTCCCATTCTGAACTTGGCTATTTCATTTTGAATTTGCTACGTCCCATTCTGAACTTGGCTATTTCATTTTGAATTTGCTACGTCCCATTCTGAACTTGGCTATTTCATTTTTGAATTTGCTACGTCCCATTCTGAACTTGGCTATTTCATTTTGAATTTGCTATACGTCCCATTCTGAACTTGGCTATTTCATTTTGAATTTGCTACGTCCCATTCTGAATTCTATTTCATTTTGAATTTGCTACGTCCCATTTGATTTTGGCTAATTTGCTACGTCCCATTCTGAACTTGGCTATTTCATTTTGAATTTGCTACGTCCCATTCTGAACTTGGCTATTTCATTTTGAATTTGCTACGTCCCATTCTGAACTTGGCTATTATTTCATTTTGAATTTGCTACGTCCCATTCTGAACTTGGCTATTTCATTTGAATTTGCTACGTCCCATTCATTTGGCTATTTCATTTTGAATTGCTACGTCCCATTCTGAACTTGGCTATTTTATTTTGAATTTGCTACGTCCCATTCTGAACTTGGCTATTTCATTTTGATTTACTACGTCCCATTCTGAACTTGCTATTTCATTCTATTTTTGAATTTCTACATTTCTGAACTTGGCTATTTCATTCTGAATTTGTTACGTCCCATTCTGAACTTGGCTATTTCATTTTGAATTTGCTACGTCCCATTCTGAACTTGGCTATTTGAATTTACTACGTCCCATTCTGAACTTGGCTATTTCATTTGAATTTTACGTCCCATTCTGAACTTGGCTTATTTCATTTTGAATTTGCTACGTCCCATTCTGAACTTGGCTATTTCATTTTTGAATTTGCTACGTCCCATTCTGAACTTGGCTATTTCATTTGAATTTGCTACGTCCCATTCTGAATTTGGCTATTTCATTTTGAATTTGCTACGTCCCATTCTGAACTTGGCTATTTCATTTTAAATTTGCTACGTCCCATTCTGAATTTGTATTTCATTTGAATTTCTGAATTCTGAACTTGGCTATTTCATTTTGAATTTGCTACGTCCCATTCTGAACTTGGCTATTTCATTTGAATTTTATTCCCATTCTGAACATTTGGAATTTGCTACGTTTCATTTTGAATTTGGCTATACGTCCCATTCTGAACTTGGCTATTTCATTTTGGATTTGCTACGTCCCATTCTGAACTTGGCTATTTCATTTTGAATTTGCTACGTCCCATTCTGAACTTGGCTATTTCTTTTTGAATTTTTACGTCCCATTCTGAACTTGGCTATTTCATTTTTGAATTTGCTACGTCCCATTCTGAATTTGGCTATTTCATTTGAATTTGCTACGTCCCATTCTGAACTTGGCTATTTTTTTTCTGAATTTGCTACGTCCCATTCTGAACTTGGCTATTTCATTTTGAATTTACTACGTCCCATTCTGAACTTGGCTATTTCATTTTGAATTTACTACGTCCCATTCTGAACTTGGCTATTTCATTTTGAATTTGCTACGTCCCATTCTGAATTTGGCTATTTCATTTTTGAATTTACTACGTCCCATTCTGAACTTGGCTATTCATTTTTGAATTTGCTACGTCCCATTCTGAACTTGGCTATTTCATTTTGAATTTGCTACGTCCCATTCTGAACTTGGCTATTTCATTTGAATTTGCTACGTCCCATTCTGAACTTGGCTATTTTTTGAATTTGCTACGTCCCATTCTGAACTTGGCTATTACTTTTTTGAATTTACTACGTCCCATTCTGAATTGGCTATTTCATTTTGAATTTGCTACGTCCCATTCTGAACTTGGCTATTTCATTTTGAATTTGCTACGTCCCATTCTGAACTTGGCTATTTCTTTTTTTACTACGTCCCATTGAACTTGGAATTTTTGCTACGTCCCATTCTGATTTGGCTATTTCATTTTGAATTTACTACGTCCCATTCTGAACTTGGCTATTTCATTTTGAATTTTACGTCCCATTCTGAATTTGGCTATTTTTGGGATTTGACGTCCCATTTGAACTTGGCTATTTCATTCTGAATTTGGTCTATTTCTGAATTTTGATTTGGAATTTTGCTACGTCCCATTCTGAAATTTCATTTGGATTTGCTACGTCCCATTCTGAACTTGGCTATTATTTTTTGAATTTGCTATTTTAAGTCCCATTTCTGAATTTTGAATTTTATGTCCCATTCTTTGGCTATTTCATTTTGAAATTGATTTACGTCCCATTCTGAACTTGGCTATTTCATTTTGAATTTGCTACGTCCCATTCTGAACTTGGCTATTTCATTTTGAATTTACTACGTCCCATTCTGAACTTTGGCTATTTCATTTTGAATTTGCTACGTCCCATTCTGAACTTGGCTATTTCATTTTGAATTTGCTACGTCCCATTCTGAACTTGGCTATTCATTTTGAATTTGCTACGTCCCATTCTGAACTTGGCTATTTCATTTTGAATTTGCTACGTCCCATTCTGAACTTGGCTATTTCATTTTGAATTTGCTACGTCCCATTCTGAACTTGGCTATTTCATTTTGAATTTGTCCCATTCTGAACCCATTTTTCTGTCCATTCTTGGCATTTTGAATTTTCTACGTCCCATTCTGAACTTGGCTATTTCATTTGAATTTGCTACGTCCCATTCTGAACTTGGCTATTTCATTTTGAATTTGCTACGTCCCATTCTGAACTTGGCTATTTCATTTTGAATTTGCTACGTCCCATTCTGAACTTGGCTATTTCATTTTGAATTTGCTACGTCCCATTCTGAACTTGGCTATTTCATTGCTGATTTTTCCCATTCTGAACTTGGCTATTTCATTTTTGAATTTGCTACGTCCCATTCTGAACTTGGCTATTTCATTTTGAATTTGCTACGTCCCATTCTGAACTTGGCTATTTCATTTTGAATTTGCTACGTCCCATTCTGAACTTGGCTATTTCATTTTGGAATTTGCTACGTCCCATTCTGAACTTGGCTATTTCATTTTATTTGCTACGTCCCATTCTGAACTTGGCTATTTCATTTAAATTTGTTCCCATTCTGTCCCATTCTGAACTTTCTGAACTTGGCTATTTCATTTTGAATTTGCTACGCCCCATTCTGAACTTGGCTATTACATTTTGAATTTGCTACGTCCCATTCTGAACTTGGCTATTTCATTTTGAATTTGCTACGTCCCATTCTGAACTTGGCTATTTCATTTTTGAATTTGCTACGTCCCATTCTGAACTTGGCTATTTCATTTTGAATTTGCTACGTCCCATTCTGAACTTGGCTATTTCATTTTGAATTTTTCCATTTTGAACTTGGCTATTACTTTTTCATTTCTGTCCCATTCTGAACTTGGCTATTTCATTTTGATTCTGAATTTGCTCGTCCCATTCTGAACTTGGCTATTTCATTTTGAATTTACTACGTCCCATTCTGAACTTGGCTATTTCATTTTGAATTTACTACGTCCCATTCTGAACATTTTGAATACATTTTGAAATTTCACGTCGTCCCATTCTGAACTTGGCTATTTCATTTTGAATTTGCTACGTCCCATTCTGAACTTGGCTATTTCATTTTGAATCTGGTTCGTCCCATTCTGAACTTGGCTATTTCATTTGGAATTTCCTACATCCTATTCTGAACTTGGCTATTTCATTTTAAATTTGCTACGTCCCATTCTGAACTTGGCTATTTCATTTTGAATTTGCTACGTCCCATTCTGAACTTGGATATTTCATTTTGAATTTGCTTGTCCCATTCTGAACTTGGCTATTTCATTTTGAATTTGCTACGTCCCATTCTTGAACATTTTGGCTACGTCCCATTCTTTGGCTATTCATTTTTTGAATTTGCTACGTCCCATTCTGAACTTGGCTATTTCATTTTGAATTTGCTACGTCCCATTCTGAACTTGGCTATTTCATTTTGAATTTGCTACGTCCCATTCTGAACTTGGCTATTTCATTTTGAATTTTCCCATTCTGAACTTGTCCCATTCTGAATTTGCTACGTCCTATTCTGAATTTTGAATTTGCTACGTCCCATTCTGAATTTGGCTATTTCATTTTGAATTTGCTACGTCCCATTCTGAACTTGGCTATTTCATTTGAATTTACTACGTCCCATTCTGAACTTGGCTATTTCATTTTGAATTTGCTACCTCCAATTCTGATCTTGGCTATTTCATTTTGAATTTACTACGTCCCATTCTGAACTTGGCTATTTCATTTGAATTTGCTACGTCCCATTCTGAACTTGGCTATTTCATTTTGAATTTACTATTCGTCCCATTCTGAACTTTTGCTATTTCATTTTGAATTTGCTACGTCCCATTCTTTGGCTATTTTGAATTTGCTACGTCCCATTCTGAACTTGGCTATTTCATTTTTGAATTTGCTACGTCCCATTCTGAACTTGGCTATTTCATTTTGAACGTCCCATTCTGAACTTGGCTATTTCATTTTGAATTTGCTACGTCCCATTCTGAACTTGGCTTTGAATTTGCTACGTCCCATTCTGAACTTGGCTATTTCATTTTGAATTTGCTACGTCCCATTCTGAACTTGGCTATTTCATTTTGAATTTGCTACGTCCCATTCTGAACTTGGCTATTTCTTTTTGGAATTTGCTACGTCGATTCTGAATTTGGCTATTACATTTTGAATTTGCTACGTCCCATTCTGAACTTGGCTATTTCATTTTGAATTTGCTACGTCCCATTCTGAAC
Organism: Acanthosepion pharaonis; assembly: GCA_903632075.3. Taxonomy (NCBI): domain Eukaryota; kingdom Metazoa; phylum Mollusca; class Cephalopoda; order Sepiida; family Sepiidae; genus Acanthosepion; species Acanthosepion pharaonis. The sequence goes on from CAHIKZ030003651.1 coordinate 1,141,539, forward strand.
TTGGCTATTTCATTTTGAATTTGCTACGTCCCATTCTATACTTGGCTATTTCATGTTGAATTTGCTACGTCCCATTCTGAACTTGGCTATTTCATTTTGCTATTTCATTCTGAATTTCTACGTCCCATTCTGAACTTGGCTATTTCATTTTGAATTTGCTACGTCCCATTCTGAACTTGGCTATTTCATTTGAATTTGCTACGTCCATTTCTGAACTTGGCTATTTCATTCTGAATTTGCTACGTCCCATTCTGAACTTGGCTATTTCATTTTTGAATTTGGCTACGTCCCATTCTGAATTTGGCTATTTCATTTTGAATTTGCTACGTCCAATTCTGAATTTGGCTATTTCATTTTGAATTTACTACGTCCCATTCTGAACTTGGCTATTTCATTTTGAATTTGCGACGTCCCATTCTGAACTTGGCTATTTCATTTGAATTTTACGTCCCATTCTGAATTGGCTATTATTTTGAATTTGCTACGTCCCATTCTGAATTTGGCTATTTCATTTTGGTTACTACATCCCATTCTGAACTTGGCTATTTCATTTTTTGAATTTGCTACGTCCCATTCTGAACTTGGCTATTTATTTCATTTGAATTTACTACGTCCCATTCTGAACTTGGCTATTACATTTTGAATTTACTACGTCCCATTCTGAACTTGGCTATTTCTATTTCATTTTGAATTTGCTACGTCCCATTCTGAACTTGGCTATTTCATTTTGAATTTGCTACGTCCCATTCTGAACTTGGCTATTTCATTTTTGAATTTGCTACCGTCCCATTCTGAACTTGGCTATTTCATTTTGAATTTGCTACGTCCCATTCTGAACTTGGCTATTTCATTTTGAATTTGCTACGTCCCATTCTGAACTTGGCTATTTCATTTTGAATTTGATACGTCCCATTCTGAACTTGGCTATTTCATTTTGAATTTGCTACGTCCCATTCTGAACTTGGCTATTTCATTTTGAATTTGCTACGTCCCATTCTGAACTTGGCTATTTCATTTTGTCCCATTTTGCTACGTCCCATTCTGAACTTGGCTATTTCATTTTCCCATTCTGAATTTTCATTACTGAATTTCCTATTCTGAACTTGGCTATTTCATTTTGAATTTGCTACGTCCCATTCTGAACTTGGCTATTTCATTCTGAATTTGCTATGTCCCATTCTGAACTTGACACTTACTTTTTGGATTTACTACTTCCCATTCTGAATTGGGCTATTTCATTCTGAATTTACTACATCCCATTCTGAACTTGGCTATTTCATTCAGAATTTGCTACGTCTCATTCTGAACTTGCTATTTCATTTGAATTTGCTACGTCCCATTCTGAATTTATTTCTATTTCTACGTTTTGAATGGCTATTTCATTTCTGATTTGTACGTCATTCTGAACTTGGCTATTTCATTTGAATTTGCTACGTCCCATTCTGAACTTGGCTATTTCATTTGAATTTGCTACGTCCCATTCTGAACTTGGCTATTTCATTTGAATTTGCTACGTCCCATTCTGAACTTGGCTATTTCATTTTGAATTTGCTACGTCCAATTCTGAACATGGCTATTTAATTATGAATTTGCTACGTCCTATTCTGAATTTGGCTATTTCATTTGGAATTTGCTACGTCCCATTCTGAACTTGGCTATGTCGTTATGAATTTGCTACGTCCTATTCAGAATTTGGCTATTTTATTATGAATTTGCTACGTCCCATTCTGAACTTGGCTATTTCATTTTCAATTTGCTACGTCCCATTTTGAACTTGGCTATTTCATTTTGAATTTGCTACGTCCCATTCTGAACTTGGCTATTTCATTTTGAATTTGCTACGTCCCATTCTGAACTTGGATATTACACTTTGAATTTGCTATGTCCCATTCTGGACTTTGCTATTTCAATTTGAATTCGCTACGTCCGATTCTAGACTTGGCTATTTCATTTTGAATTTGCTACGTCCATTCTGAACCATTCTGAACATTTGGCTACGTCCCATTTTTTGGCTATTTTTGGAATTTGCTACGTCCCATTCTGAATTTGGCTATTTCATTTTGAATTTGCTACGTCCCATTCTGAACTTGGCTATTTCATTTTGAATTTGCTACGTCCCATTCTGAACTTGGCTATTTCATTTTGAATTTGCACGTCCCATTCTGAACTTGGCTATTTCATTTTGAATTTACTACGTCCCATTCTGAACGTCCCATTCTGAACTTGTCCTATTTCATTTTGAATTTTGTCCCATTCTGAATGTCGCTATTCTATTTATTTCATTTTGAATTCTACGTCCCATTCTGAACTTGGCTATTTCATTCTGAATTTGCTACGTCCCATTCTGAACTTGGCTATTTCATTTTGAATTTGCTACGTCCCATTCTGAACTTGGCTATTTCATTTTGAATTTGCTACGTCCCAATCTGAACTTGGCTATTACATTTGAATTTGCTACGTCCCATTCTGAACTTGGCTATTTCATTTTGAATTTGCTACGTCCCATTCTGAACTTGGCTATTTCATTTTGAATTTGCTACGTCCCATTCTGAATTTGGCTATTTCATTTTGAATTTGCTACGTCCCATTCTGAACTTGGCTATTTCATTTTGAATTTGCTACGTCCCATTCTGAATTTGAATTGCTACGTCCCATTCTGAACTTGGCTATTTCATTTTGAATTTGCTACGTCCCATTCTGAACTTGGCTATTTCATTTTCAATTTGCTACGTCCCATTCTGAACTTGGCTATTTCATTTTCAATTTGCTACGTCCCATTCTGAACTTGGCTATTTCATTTTTCTGGAATTTGCTAATTCTTTGGCTATTACATTTTGAATTTCCGTCCCATTCTGAACTTGGCTATTTCATTTCATTTTGAATTTGCTACGTCCCATTCTGAACTTGGCTATTTCAATTTGCTACGTCCCATTCTTTTGCATTTTTTTGCTACGTCCCATTCTGAATTTGCTATTTTTTTTTTTGGTTTTACGTCCCATTCTGATTTGGCTATTTCATTTTGAATTTGTTACGTCCCATTCTGAACTTGGCTATTTATTTTGAATTTGCTACGTCCCATTCTGAACTTGGCTATTTCATTTGAATTTGCTACGTCCCATTTGAATTTGGCTATTTCATTTTGAATTTGCTACGTCCCATTCTCTGATTTCATTTTGGCTACGTCCCATTCTGATTTTGCTAATTTTAATTTGCTACGTCCCATTCTGAACTTGGCTATTTCATTTTGAATTTGCTACGTCCCATTCTGAACTTGGCTATTTCATTTTGAATTTGCTATGTCCCATTCTGAACTTGGCTATTTCATGTTGAATTTGCTATGTCCCATTCTGAATTTGGATATTTTATTTTGAATTTGCTACGTCCCATTCTGAACATGGCTATTTCTTTTTGGAATTTGCGACGTCCCATTCTGAATTTGGCTATTACATTTGGAATTGACTACGTCCCATTCTGAACTTGGCTATTTCATTTTCATTTTGAATTTGCGTCCCATTCTGAATTTGGCTATTTCATTTTGAATTTGCTACGTCCCATTCTGAACTTGGCTATTTTCATTTTACATCGTATTCTGAATTTGGCTATTTCATTTTGGTTTTACTACGTCCCATTCTGAACTTGGCTATTTCATTTTGAATTTGCTACGTCCCATTCTGAACTTGGCTATTTCATTTTGAATTTGCTACTTGGCTCCCATTTCTGAATTTGGCTATTTCATTTTGAATTTGATTTGCTACGTCCCATTCTGAACTTGGCTATTTCATTTTGAATTTGCTACGTCCCATTCTGAACTTGGCTATTTCATTTTGAATTTGCTACGTCCCATTCTGAACTTGGCTATTTCATTTTTGAATTCTGAACTTGGCTATTACATTTTGGATTTGCTACGTCCCATTCTGAACTTGGCTATTTCATTTTAAATTTGCTTCCCATTTTTGAATTTTTACGTCCCATTCTGAACTTGGCTATTTCATTTTGAATTTGCTACGTCCCATTCTGAACTTGGCTATTTCATTTTGAATTTGCTACGTCCCATTCTGAACTTGGCTATTTCATTTTGAATTTGCTACGTCCCATTCTGAACTTGGCTATTTCATTTTGAATTTGCTATTCTGAATTTTTTCATATTGAAATTTGCTACGTCCCATTCTGAACTTTATTTCATTTTATTTCATTTGGCTATTACATTTTTGCAACGTCCCATTCCTGAATTTGCTACGTCCCATTCTGAACTTGGCTATTTCATTTTTGAATTTTCTATTCTGAATTTTTTGAATTTGCTACGTCCCATTCTGAACTTGGCTATTTCATTTTGAATTTGCTACGTCCCATTCTGAACTTGGCTATTTTTTCTGAATTTGCTACGTCCCATTCTGAACTTGAATTTTGAATTTTGCTACGTCCCATTCTGAACTTGGCTATTTCATTTTGAACGTCCCATTCTGAACTTGGCTATTTCTTTTGAATTCCCTACGTCCCATTCTGAACTTGGCTATTTCATTTTGAATTTGCTACGTCCCATTCTGAACTTGGCTATTTCATTTTGAATTTACTACGTCCCATTCTGAACTTGGCTATTTCATTCTTTGGCTATTTCATTTGCTACGTCCCATTCTGAACTTGGCTATTTCATTTTGAATTTGCTACGTCCCATTCTGAACTTGGCTATTTCATTCTGAATTTTGTCCTATTCTGAATTTGGCTATTTGATTTGAATTTACGTCCCATTCTGAACTTGGCTATTTCATTTTTTGAATTTGCTACGTCCCATTCTGAACTTGGCTATTTCATTTTGAATTTACTACGTCCCATTCTGAACTTGGCTATTTCATTTGAATTTGCTACGTCCCATTCTGAACTTGGCTATTTCATTTTGAATTGGCTACGTCCCATTTGAACTTTTTGAATTTTGCTACGTCCCATTCTGAACTTGGCTATTTCATTTTGAATTTGCTACGTCCCATTCTAAATTTGGCTATTTCATTCTGAATTTTCTACGTCCCATTCTGAACTTGGTTATTTCATTCTGAATTTACTACGCCCCATTCTAAATTTGGCTATTTCATTCTGAATTTGCTACGCCCCATTCTAAATTTGGCTATTTCATTCTGAATTTTCTACGTCCCATTCTGAACTTGGCTATTTCATTTTGAATTTGCTACGTCCCATTCTGAACATGGCTATTTCATTTTGAATTTGCTACGTCCCATTCTGGCTATTTCATTTTGAATTTGCTACGTCCCATTCTGAACTTGGCTATTTCATTTTGAAATTTCCCTACGTCCCATTCTGAACTTGGCTATTTCATTTTGAATTTGCTACGTCCCATTCTGAACTTGGCTATTTCATTTTGAATTTGCTACGTCCCATTCTGAACTTGGCTATTTCATTTTGAATTTGCTACGTCCCATTCTGAACTTGAACTATTTCATTTTGAATTTTGTCCCATTCTGAACTTGGCTATTTCATTTCCCATTTTCTGAACATTCTGAATTTGGCTATTTCATTTTTGAATTTGCTACGTCCCATTCTGAACTTGGCTATTTCATTTTGAATTTGCTACGTCCCATTCTGAACTTGGCTATTTCATTTTGAATTTCATATTTAATTCTGAATTTTATTTCATTTTATTTGCTTACGTCCCATTCTGAAATTGGCTATTTCATTTTGAATTTGCTACGTCCCATTCTGAACTTGGCTATTTCATTTTGAATTTGCTACGTCCCATTCTGAACTTGGCTATTTCATTTTGAATTTGCTACGTCCCATTCTGAACTTGGCTATTTCATTATGAATTTGCTACGTCCCATTCGGAACTTGGCTATTTCATTTGGAATTTGCTACGTCCCCATTCTGAATTTTATTTCATTTTGAATTTCACGTCCCATTCTGAACTTGGCTATTTCATTTTGAATTTGCTACGTCCCATTCTGAACTTGGCTATTTCATTTTGAATTTCTACGTCCCATTCTGAACTTGGCTATTTCATGGCTGAATTTCATTTTGATTTCATTTTTCTACGTCCCATTCTGAATTTGGCTATTTCATTTGAAATTTGCTACGTCCCATTCTGAACTTGGCTATTTCATTTTGAATTTGCTACGTCCCATTTTGAATTTTTTCATTTGAATTTGTCTTATTCTGAACTTGGCTATTTCATTTACGTCCCATTCTGAACTTGGCTATTTCATTTTGAATTTGCTACGTCCCATTCTTGATTTCATTTGAATTTGCTATTTGAATTTTTGAATTTTGAATTTACGTCCCATTCTGAACTTGGCTATTTCATTTTGAATTTGCTACGTCCCATTCTGAATTTGGCTATTTCATTTTGAATTTGCTACGTCCCATTCTGAATGGCTATTTGGCTATTTCATTTTGAATTTATTTCTTTTGGATTTACTACGTCCCATTCTGAACTTGGCTATTTCATTTGAATTTGCTACGTCCCATTCTGAACTTGGCTATTTCATTTTGAATTTGCTACGTCCCATTCTGAACTTGGCTATTTCATTTTGAATTTGCTACGTCCCATTCTGAATTTTGATTTTATTTCATTTTGAATTTCTATTTACGTCCCATTCTGAACTTGGCTATTTCATTTTGAATTTGCTACGTCCCATTCTGAACTTGGCTATTTCATTTTGAATTTGCTACGTCCCATTCTGAACTTGGCAATTTCATTTTGAATTTTCCCATTTGAACTTGGCTATTTCATTTTGCTACGTCCCATTCTGAACTTGGCTATTTCATTTTGAATTTGCTACGTCCCATTCTGAACTTGGCTATTTCATTTTGAATTTGCTACGTCCCATTCTGAATTTGGCTATTTTCATTTTGAATTTGCTACGTCCCATTCTGAATTTGGCTATTATTTTTTGAATTTGCTACGTCCCATTCTGAACTTGGCTATTTCATTTTGAATTTTTACGTCCCATTCTGAACTTGGCTATTTCATTTTGGCTATTCCCATTTTGAATTTCATTTTGAATTGCTACGTCCATTCTGAACTTAACGTTTCATTTGAATTTGCTATTTCATTCTTTTGAATTTGCTACGTCCCATTCATTGGCTATTTCATTTTGGCTACGTTTCTGAACTTGGCTATTTTTTGAATTTGCTACGTCCCATTCTGAACTTGGCTATTTCATTTTGAATTTGCTACGTCCCATTCTGAACTTGGCTATTTCATTTTGAATTTGCTACGTCCCATTCTGAACTTGGCTATTTCATTTGAATTTTTTACGTCCCATTCTGAACTTGGCTATTTCATTTTGAATTTGCTACGTCCCATTCTGAACTTGGCTATTTCATTTGAATTTGCTACGTCCCATTCTGAACGTGGCTATTTCATTTTGAATTTGCTACGTCCCATTCTGAACTTGGCTATTTCATTTTGAATTTGCTACGTCCCATTCTGAACTTGGCTATTTCATTTTGAATTTGCTACGTCCCATTCTGAACTTGGCTATTTCATTTTGAATTTGCTTCGTCCCATTCTGAATTTGGCTATTTCATTTGAAATTTGCTACGTCCCATTCTGAATTTGGATATTTCATTTTGATTTAGCTAAGTCCCATTCTGAACTTGGCTATTTCATTATGAATTTGCTACGTCCCATTCTGAATTGGCTATTTCATTTTGAATTTGCTACGTCCCATTCTGAACTTGGCTATTTCATTTTGAATTTGCTACGTCCCATTCTGAATTTGGCTATTTCATTTTGAATTTGCTACGTCCCATTCTGAACTTGGCTATTTCATTTTGAATTTGCTACGTCCATTCTGAATTTGCTATTTCATTTTTGAATTTACGTCCCATTCTGAACTTGGCTATTTCATTTTGAATTTGCTACGTCCCATTCTGAACTTGGCTATTTCATTTTTGAATTTGTTACGTCCCATTCTGAACTTGGCTATTTCATTTGAATTTGCTACGTCCCATTCTGAACTTGGCTATTTCATTTTGAATTTTTACGTCCCATTTCTGAACTTGGCTATTTCTATTTCATTTTTGGAATCCCTACGTCCCATTCTGAACTTGGCTATTTCATTTTGAATTTGCTATGTCCCATTCTGAACTTGGCTATTTCATTTTAAATTTTACGTCCCATTCTGAATTTGGCTATTTCATTTTGAATTGTCTATTTCATTCATTTTCTATTTTCATTTTGAATTTGCTATGTCCCATTCTGAACTTGGCTATTTCATTTTGAATTTGCTACGTCCCATTCTGAACTTGGCTATTTCATTTTGAATTTGCTACGTCCCATTCTGAATTTGGCTATTTATATTTGAATTTGTTACGTCCATTCTGAAATTGGCTATTTCATTTGAATTGCTACGTCCCATTCTGAATTTGGCTATTTCATTCTGAATTTGCTACGGCCCATTCTAAATTTGGCTATTTCATTCTGAATTTTCTACGTCCCATTCTGAACTTGGCTATTTCATTTTGAATTTGCTACGTCCCATTCTGAACATGGCTATTTCATTTTGAATTTGCTACGTCCCATTCTGAACTTGGCTATTTCATTTTGAATTTGCTACGTCCCATTCTGAACTTGGCTATTTCATTTTGAATTTGCTACGTCCCATTCTGAACTTGGCTATTTCATTTTGAATTTGCAACGCCCCATTCTGAACTTGGCTATTTATTTTTGGAATTTGCTACGTCGATTCTGAATTTGGCTATTACATTTCGAATTTGCTACGTCCCATTCAACAACTTGGCTATTTAATTATGAATTTGCTACGTCCAATTCTGAACATGGCTATTTAATTATGAATTTGCTACGTCCTATTCTGAATTTGGCTATTTCATTTTTGAATTTGCTACGTCCCATTCCATTTCATTTGAATTTTGGCTATTTCTGAATTTGGCTATTTTCGTACGTCCCATTCTGTCCTTGGCTATTTCATTTTGAATTTGCTACGTCCCATTCTGAACTTGGCTATTTCATTTTGAATTTGCTACGTCCCATTCTGAACTTGGCTATTTCATTTTGAATTTGCTACGTCCCATTCTGAATTTGGCTATTTTATTTTGAATTTGCTACGTCCCATTCTGAACTTGGCTATTTCATTTTGAATTTGCGACGTCCCATTCTGAATTTGGCTATTACATTTTGAATTGACTACGTCCCATTCTGAACATGGCTATTTCATTTTGAATTTGCTACGTCCTATTTTGAATTTGGCTATTTCAATCTGAATTTGCTACGTCCCATTCTGAACTTGGCTATTTCAATTTGAATCTGGTTCGTCGCATTCTGAACTTGGCTATTTCATTTTTTTTGAATTTTGGCTATTTCATTTTGAATTTCCGTCCCATTCTGAACTTATTATTTCATTTTGAATTTGCTACGTCCATTCTGAACTTGGCTATTTCATTATGAATTTGCTACGTCCCATTCTGAATTGGCTATTTCATTTTGAATTTGCTACGTCCCATTCTGAACTTGGCTATTTCATTTTGAATTTGCTACGTCCCATTCTGAAGTTGGCTATTTCATTTTGAATTTTCTATGTCCCATTCTGAACTTGGCTATTTCATTTTGAATTTATTTCCCATTCTGAATTTGGCTATCCCATTTTGAATTTGCTATGTCCCATTCTGAACTTGGCTATTTCATTTTGAATTTGCTACGTCCCATTCTGAACTTGGCTATTTCATTTTGAATTTGCTACGTCCCATTCTGAAGTTGGCTATTTCATTTTGAATTTGCTACGTCCCATTCTGAACTTGGCTATTTCATTTTGAATTTCGAACGTCCCATTCTGAACTTGGCTATTTCATTTTGAATTTGCTGCGTCCCATTCTGAACTTGTCTATTTCATTTTGAATTTTGTCCCATTCTGAATTTGGCTATTTCATTGTCCCATTCTGAACTTGGCTATTTCATTTTGAATGAGATCATTTAAATTCCATCTATTTCTTTTTGAATTTTGAATTTGCTTCATTTGGAATTTCTGTCCCATTCTGAACTTATTTCATTTTGAATTTGCTACGTCCCATTCTGAATTTGGTCCTATTTCATTTTGAATTTCATTTTGAATTTACGTCCCATTCTGAACTTGGCTATTTCTTTTTGAATTTGCTACGTCCCATTCTGAACTTGGCTATTTCATTTTGAATTTGCTACGTCCCATTCTGAACTTGGCTATTTCATTTTGAATTTGCTACGTCCCATTCTGAACTTGGCTATTTCATTATGAATTTGCTACGTCCCATTCTTAATTTGGCTATTTCATTTGGAATTTCCCACATCCTATTCTGAATTTGGATATTTTATTTTGAATTTGCTACGTCCCATTCTGAACATGGCTATTTCATTTTGAATTTGCTACGTCCCATTCTGAACTTGGCTATTTCATAATGAATTTGCTACGTCCCATTTGGAACTTGGCTATTTCATTTTGAATTTGCTACGTCCCATTCTGAACTTGGCTTATTTCATTTGAATTTTCTGAATTTGGCTATTTCATTTTGAATTTGTTACGTCCCATTCTGAACTTGGATATTATTTTAATTTTGAATTTGCTACGAATTCGCATTCTGAATTTGGCTATTGGCATTTTTTGAATTTGCTACGTCCCATTCTGAACTTGGCTATTTCATTTTGAATTTGCTACGTCCCATTCTGAACTTGGCTATTTCATTTTGCTATTTCATTTTGAATTTACTACGTCCCATTCTGAATTTGGCTATTTCATTTTGAATATGCTACGTCCCATTCTGAACTTGGCTATTTCATTATGAATTTGCTACGTCCCATTCTGAATTTGGCTATTTCATTTGGAATTTGCTACATCCTATTCTGACTTTGGATATTTTATTTTAAATTTGCTACGTCCCATTCTGAACATGGCTATTTCATTTTGAATTTGCTACGTCCCATTCTGAACTTGGCTATTTCATTTTGAATTTGCTACGTCCCATTCTGAACTTGGCTATTTCATTTTGAATTTGCTACGTCCCATTCTGAACTTGGCTATTTCATTTTGAATTTGCTACGTCCCATTCTGAATTTGGCTATTTCATTTTGAATTTGCTACGTCCCATTCTGAATTTGGCTATTTCATTTTGAATTTTATTGATACGTCCCATTCTGAATTTGGCTATTTCATTTTGAATTTGCTACGTCCCATTCTGAATTTGGCTATTTCATTTTGAATTGCTACGTCCCATTCTGAACTTGGCTATTTCATTTTGAATTTGCTACGTCCCATTCTGAATTTGGCTATTTTATTTTGAATTTCATCCCATTTGAATTTGCTATCCCATTTGAATTTGCTACGTCCCATTTTCATTTTGAATTTGCTACGTCCCATTCTGAACTTGGCTATTTCATTTTGAATTGGCTATTACGTCCCATTCTGAACTTAGCTATTTCATTTTGAATTTGTTACGTCCCATTCTGAATTTGGCTATTTCAATTTGAATTTTTCGTCGCATTCTAAACTTGGCTATTTCATTTTGAATTTTACGTCCCATTCTGAACTTGGCTATTTCATTATGAATTTGCTACGTCCCATTCTGAATTTGGCTATTTCATTTTGAATTTCTGATTTCCTATTTTGAATTTGCATATTTCATTTTTGAATTTGCTACGTCCCATTCTGAACTTGGCTATTTCATTTTTGAATTTGGCTATTTTAATTTTGAATTTGCTACGTCCCATTCTGAACTTGGCTATTTCATTTTGAATTTGTTACGTCCCATTCTGAACTTGGCTATTTCATTTTGAATTTGCTACGTCCCATTCTGAACTTGGCTATTTCATGTTGAATTTGCTACGTCCCATTCTGAACTTGGCTACATTTTAAATTTGCTACGTCCCATTCTGAATTTGTCTATTTCATTTTGAATTTGCTACGTCCCATTCTGAACTTGGCTATTTCATTTGAATTTGTTACCATTTAGAACTTGGCTATTTCATTTTGAATGACGTCCATTCTGAACTTGGCTATTTCATTTTGAATTTGCTACGTCCCATTCTGAACTTTTGTTATTTCATTTTGAATTTGCTACGTCCCATTCTGAATTTGGCTATTTCATTTTGAATTTTATTCTACATCCTTTTCATTTTGAATTTAGGCATTCTGAATTTGGATAATTTGAATTTGCTACGTCCCATTCTGAATTTGTATATTTCATTTTGAATTTTCTTCTGAATTTTATTTCAGAATTTTTTTTGCTTCTACGTCCCATTCTGAATTTGGTTATTTTTGAATTGGCTATCCCATTTTGAATTTGGCTATTTCATTTTGAATTTACATGTCCTATTCTGAATTTGGCTATTATTTTTTTTGAATTGACTACATCCCATTCTGAACTTGGCTATTTCATTTTGAATTTGCTACGTCATATTCTGAATTTGGCTATTTCAATCTGAATTTGCTACGTCCCATTCTGAACTTGGCTATTTCATTATGAATTTGCTACGTCCCATTCTGAATTGGCTATTTCATTTGAATTTGCTACGTCCTATTCTGAATTTGGCTATTTCATTTTGAATCCTACGTCCCATTCTGAACTTGGCTATTTCAATATGAATTTGCTACGTCCCATTCTGAACTTGGCTATTTCATTTTGAATTTGCTACGTCCCATTCTGTATTTGGCTATTTTATTATGAATTTGCTACATCCCATTCTGAACTTGGTTATTTCATTTTGAATTTGCTACGTCCAGTTCTGAACATGACTATTTCATTATGACTTGCTCAATCCCAAAATGAGTTTGATTAGTTTCAAATTGAACTTGAAATGATATAGATTGCTGGCAATGTTTCCTCATCTTGCAGTTCGAATTGTTAGATATAACCCTAATTTTTATGCTAACAGTTTCTTCTCCGTCATTTTTCACTTTTTGAACTTTCTTCTGGCTTCTTGCTTTTCAATCACCATTGATCTTCAAAAATTTAAATGGCAGTGTCAAAAGTTATCTTCCGTCTTCTTAAGTCCACTTCTTTTATTTCTCTTTCTCCTTAATTATATTTTCTTTTTCTCAAATTCTTTTACACTTAGTAACTTCTAGCATCTTGGTTGCTTTATTGCCTTGCTTGGGGTGAAATTATAAAAAATGACATAGCCAATATGGTGTTACTTGACTCCATCTATATTTCAGCGCAAAAAGTCGCATTAATGTCTGTCTTCGACACTCACTTGCATTCTCTCCTTATTTTCTTTTGGTGGCGGTGGCGGAAATGGCAGTGAATGCCTAGCCTACACCTGACGCGATGTGAGCAGAAGTCACAGTGCAGTCGGGGCGGAAAGTCGGACCCTCCTAACAACACGTCTCACATCCTTTTCATGTTGATGGTTGAATTCGAATGCCTAGGTTCCGACCTCCCGAATGGTCCTACGACAGGAAGGCCGATTTGCAGCAACGGATTCCCTGGGGTAGAGGTCGATGTTGGACTGTATCAGTGATGACTTGAAGCGTCGTTTTGGGACTCCACTTGCGTCTTGCCGCTGCCGAGTTCTCAAAACGGGATGATACGTGGGCGTCGGGTGTGACTCGAATGGGAGCCAAGTGGGACACATTCGGGACACATGACCCAGCCAGCGAAGGTGATGTTGGAAATTAATATCTAACATCCTATCGTGTATAAAACATATCTATATATATATATATATATATATATATATATATATATATATATATATAAAACCGACCAAATTCAAATGTGCTTACGCCATTTAATAATGACTTTTATGGAAAATATGATTTCGTAAAATAAATTCAATTTTCGATTAAATTTCCAGATGAGAATATTTGATTTTACGCAGTTCCGAGTATAAATACTCATAGAATAAATTAAATCTAATTATATATATATATATATATATATATATATATATATATATATATATATATATATATATATATATATATCTTTTATAAAAAATGGATAGACAAACCTCGTCTATATTCTGCAGCTAAACTTATATATATATATATATATATATATATATATATATATATATATATATATATTATTTTAAGTTATTAAAATAAGTTAAATATCGCTACACAATTACAATTATGTTCCAACACCACAAATGAGTCTCCTAGGGCGGTGATAGACTACTGGCGGTTGAACGATTATTTTAATTTCAAAAAGCAAAATACTTACTCTGTATTCTCGAGAAAAAAAAACAGACTTAAAAATAGGCTTGCGGGCTTTACTGTGATTAACAAATCGAATGTGATCTACGCTAAATTCAAACTCATCGAAATGTTTTTTTATTATTATATAGGTCATGACACGAAGTTGTCTGCATATAAATCCTAGACAATTTCATTATAGACAGATACAAATGGTTGCATTATTTCGTAAGATGGAGTTTAACTTTCTAAAGAAGTAAAAGCGAAAGAGGTAGGGAGGTAATTTAACATAATGCTAACTAGATATATGTTCGGTCAACTATCTATATAAAATGTTGTAGTTGATAAATCAAAGACTCCTTTAAGAAATAATTTAACTGTTTGAAAAACAACTGATCAAAAATACGAAACTATTTTGGCAAATTAATATGTAACTGTTAAGTAAAGAGCATCATATAAGATATTAATAATACTAACTAATCAATGCAATATATTAATAATACTAACTAAACACCTGTAAATCCATATAAGGTGTTAGTAATACTAACTAAACATCAATAGAGAGCTATATTAAATCAAAATAATAATATAAGTTGCACCGCGATTCATCTACTGATTATTAATATAAGAAATAATTATCAAATTCAAAGTTTAAACATATTGTAAGGTGAAGATAGATTACGCCTACAATTTACAATCAATTCACTTCTTTAGTTTAATAAGTAGTTGTATCGGAAAAACTAATAATTTCTCATTTTTCATGAAAGCTTAGCAAACAGGGTTCATTTAAAGATTTTCATGTTCTAACTTTTTAAAACTTTTCCATTATACCTTAGGAGTTTTATTAGCTTCTTTTAAATTGAAAAATATTTAGAAACACATGTGCTATTTTTTATAATTACTACTGTTGAAGGATAAGATATGTTGGCACCAACTAGTCTTAAAAGAATTCTTAGTACTACCAATATAAAAGTTTTCAACAGTCCGATTATTGTAGATACGGTACTTAGATAAACAAGTAATGGGCATTCGTTAGAATTACAGCAATTACATTGGTTAGTATTAGCAACAGTATTTATCTTGGAATGTGAATTTTAACCAAATTTTTAAATTGGTTTAAAATTTTATTATTGTGTTTTTTTTTTTATAATCTTCTCAAGATTATCAGTGCATCTATAACTTAGTTTTAGCGTTTTTCTGTTAAATATTTTACTAAAAGGGTTACTTTTAGGGAAATATTTATCAATCAAATGGAAGAACGTCTGACCTAACTTATTACTGACCAATTGGTTAAATGCTGGTGTGTACCAAATGATTTTCCTATTCCTATTTCTTTTCCTTAGATCAATATTATATTTTCTATATTTGATTTCAGTGTACTTATAACCACTGTTCATTAAAACTTTATTATAAATACCGCTATATTTATCAAACACATCTTTGTCAGATGAGTTGTTGCTAATCCTACATTCTATAGATGAGAGTATATGATTGATTACATATGGAGAGTGGTTAGAATTGGGGTGAATATATATTGGGTTGGCATTATTTTCGTTTAACTTTAGTAGTTATCTTAACCTTAAGATTTAAATTTTTAATTCCCTATGAATCATTTTCTTTAATTTCTCAACCTTAATTTTAGTAGAATTTCTTACTACCATAAGACCATCATCTCATACAGAGATCATATACAGGGGTATTTTTATCATTTCACCTTTCTTAAATTTTCTGTTGCTGCTATGTCATATATAGATATATAAATTCACCACGGTATCTCGTAGGTTAACTTGTCATTTGTCAAAACTTAGTGCAATTCAAACACATATAAATTAACATATGGCAGATAACCAAAATAATATTTAAATAAGCCAAATTTGAATAGGCAACACCAAAATATTATGTAAGATTCAATGCAAAGAAAGATTCAATCTTGAAGTCGTTGTATTACAAGGGAAGCAGCCAAGTATTAAAAAGAATATCTTTCTCCATAGGCGATGTTATATTGAAGAGTATATTTAAAAATACACGTAAAAATACAGTTTAACCGTTGCAGCTAATGTTATCTTGATGACTTGAAACTGATTCTGTTTAGCAAGAATAACGCTGGTAAACTTAGAAAATGAATGCCTTAGAAATGAGGGACTTTATCGAAAGTAGAGAAGTTACTTTTGCAATTTGTATTTAGATCGCACCTTTTCTGATGGGAGTGTAGATGTTAAAACTTGGCCTCGTATAATCGATATACGACCAAAATTAAACGAAGAGACAGGTCGGCAGACACTAAGAATAATTCAAAAGAAACGAGATTGAACGTTTTGGCGCCTTTGTCAGGATATTCGTTATTTTTCCGAAGAATTTCATTAACAGCCTCCGCCTATTCTTAATTCCTATAATTGTTTTATTTTTTATGTTCGTCCAAAGCAAGGCAGTAAAGCCACTAAGACACAAAGGGTTATTGGGTGTGGAAGAATTAGAAAGCAGAAACATTATTAAGGATTGAGAAGAATAGAAGAGTAATCAAGAAGAAAGTAGATAGCGAATGACATTGCATTTACATTTTTGAAGATTATATTGACTGGAAAGCGTGGAGCAGGGAAGGAGTTCCACAAACGAGAAGTGTAAGAAAAGAAACTGTTAGCCTAGAAATTACGGTTGTATCTAGCCAATTCAGCTGTAAATTGATGAGACCTAGTTGCCAATCTAGTACTGCGCTGAAATTCATAAAGTCTAGGTTCCATAGCGAAGATCACATCCGAACAATTACCATGAAACTACTTATAGAAAAGACACAAGGAAGCAAGATTATAGCAGAAGGAAAATGACAGAAACCGAGATGCCAGATAAGGACTAGTAATATTGCAGATTCTTCTTTGGATTTTATCAAAAATCTCTAAACATAAACAGGAGCACCGGACCATATGTGCCAGCAATATTCTAAGCATGGACGAACGGTAGATTTAATATACGTTTATATAATTATAAGTTTGTCGTCGACCATTAATAACTTGGGTTAGAGGAATAGACGAAAACGTCCCCAGGCAGTGCATTCATGCTAACCCATCGGATCTAAAAGGTTAAGAAAGGTAGTTGTAATATGTTCTATTGCAAAAAACTTAAATTCACTAGACGTGAATTGAGTCCCGTTATCTGAAACGATAGAATCAGGAACACCGAACCTTGCAAAAAATCTCGTGTAGGAAATTTATCCTTATCACGGTAGTCGGTCTTCTACATTTTAATATTTCTGGCCATTTACTGTAACTATCAACTACCACTTGATAGTATGCTCCATTTAATGGTCCTGCAAAGTCTATATGTATTCTGAACAATGGCATATCGGTTTTCGGCCAAGGTTGAACTTTGATAGGTGGTGACTTCACTGCCAGAGCAAAACCTCTGCATG
This sequence comes from Acanthosepion pharaonis, assembly GCA_903632075.3. Lineage (NCBI taxonomy): Eukaryota > Metazoa > Mollusca > Cephalopoda > Sepiida > Sepiidae > Acanthosepion > Acanthosepion pharaonis. The sequence goes on from CAHIKZ030003651.1 coordinate 1,159,074, forward strand.
ATTTCACTAAATTTTCGATATCTTGATCCATTTTTGGCCAATAAGTATAACACCTCATTAAAGATTTAATTCTAGAAATTCCTGGATGTCAAATGTGAAATTCTTTTTGCATACGTTTTTGCAATGATGCTGGTATCACAATTCTTTCTGCGTACATAAAACATCATTACACAATGAAAATACATTATTTCAAGTAATATTTTTTCCTTAAATCTTAATTGTTTCTTCATTTTCATTATAAAATCGTCTCTTTCCGACTTAACTCTTATTTCTCCAACATTATGGGCAGTTCTCGTACAGTATTGTATAATACGTTATTAATTTCATTTTCTGTCCTTATCGCCACAATTACTTTGTCTTCAAGTGGTTTGCAGACTCTTGATATTAGTCTAGACAATCCGTCTGCATGAATGAATTTTTTGGATGGTAGAAATTCCATTTTATAATTATAATTCAATAGGATAGTTCCTCAGCGCTGCGGTGTATTCGTTGTATGTGTGGGAATATCCTTTTCTTTATCCATATATGGACAATAATGGACGATGGTCTGTCTGTAGTATGAATTCTCTACCATGTATAAATTTGTGGAACTTTTCATAGCAAATATGATTGCCACTGCTTCCTTTGCAATCTGGCTGTAGCATATTTCCGCTGCAGTTAATGATCTTGAACCATGAGCTAGTGGTTTAGTTGTTCCGTCCTCATATTTGTATAGTATCACTGCTCCAATAACCGAATCCCTTGCATCTGATACAACCACAGTCTTTAATTTAGGGTCAAAATGAACTAGTGACAAACCCGATGTTAAGGCTTTCTTGACCTCTTCGACTTTGACATTTATATGACCAATCCCAGTTCACATCCTTCTTAATCAGGCTACTCAAGGATGCTCTTAATTTGTGCATGTTTGATATATATATATATATATATATATATATATATATAGTAATTTAGCAAACCCTAAAAATGCTTTTAACTTTGTTACATTCGTTGGAGCGGGCATGTGTTTTATTGAGCTCGCCCTTGAAGGATCCGGTCGTCTATCGTTTTTTATCGATAATCTGTCCTAGATAAGTCTGGACATAAACAATTCGCATTTTCCTTCACTAATCTTAAAACCATGTTCCTTTATTAGTTTTGAGTACTCTTCGTCTACTAGTATTTGTAGATAAGCGTCCTACAGGTTTAATTTACAAAAAAATAATACCTCCATCTAATTTGGCAAAAATATCCTCTGCACTTGTTAACGGGTAGTTATGCTGTTTTAAACTTTCATTTAACCCCGTGGAAAAATCAATACATATACGGATTTTATTATTTCTTTTTTTTAAACAGAGACTTTTGTTGATACTCATTCGGAATAGTCTATTTTTAAGATCACACCTAATTTTCTAGTCTGTCCAATTCATTATTAATTGGATCTAAGGTCGCAAAAAGTACCCTCCTTTTTGGCTTAAATATCGGTGTTACATTTTCTTTTAACTCAAATTTAGCTTTTGCTTTCGTGCATGTGCGTAGAACTTCTGAGAAAACTTCTGGAAAACTCTTTTTTCAGTTCATGTTTTGCCAATTTTTCAGTTGCCATATTAGTACTGGTCGTAACAACATTTATCATGTTGCAAAAAGAGTTAATTGGAAGGTCTCAAAGAGCAAACAACGCAATCCAGTTTGTTCCAAATAAAATAGCAGTATTCTTTAATACAAACACCACCGTTTTTTTTTTTTTTTGTCCACAAAAGAAACATTACAGCCTAATTCACACAAAAAGTTCAATCTCTTTCCTGAGACTATACGCAACTTTATCAGAAGTCAATAACCTAGGTTTAACCATTTTTCTCTATGTCTGTTCATTTATGATAGTGATATCAGATCCTGTATTTAGTTGCAATTTTATTTTTACATCATTAATTTGCACAAAAACAAATTTCATCTTTTGAGATGTCTTGTTAATTTCCCTTTTAGGCTTCTTATCTTTACTCCAGGTATTTATCATGTTCAAATACGTTTTCTTTTTTCTCCATTTTTTGTATCTGCAACATTCATAGCACTTTTAAAATGCTTACCTCCACAACCATGGGAAGTATTAGCTATTGAGGTGGTTTTAGCGTCTTTTTTTCCTGTTCTGTTAGGATCTGAAAAGCGTTTATAGATTTTTTTTCTCTTAAACGGTCGGACACTGTGTACTTGTGAATTGTCATTTTCCTCAATCCTTGCGGTATCAAGTTTCAAATTCAAAATACGTTAAAACTCTTCCGTTATTTTCTGGAGAGTTAATTTTGGATCCCTTTCTAATTCAACAAGTATCCTGGATCTTATCACCGCGTGCTTAGAAGTTAAACCCTGGTATTTAAATAAATCAGGAGTTAATTCATTTAACTTAAACTTTTCGCATTCCCAATTCACGACTCCTGCATCAGTGACAAAATCTTCATCGTCGGACTTTGTTAAGACATTGCCATTGCGTATTAAATAATGAGCTCCTATCACCAAAGATTTTTGAAAGTATAAGAAGAGTTTTATCAAAATTTATCTCTGCTGGTTTTTTCGGTAAAATAAAATTCACATATTTTTCATATTCAGCAGAGAACAATTTCCTTAATAACAAACGAACTTTCTTTTCATCATTCCAATGTGAACAATCCTTTTTGAAGATCTCTTCATATCTTCTATAATAAGCTGGAAAAGTTATACCTTCGTCTGGACTCTATATAAATTCGCTGATTGAGTTAGCAACAGCATTTTGAGTGAATGAAGTTCTTCCCGCCAGTGTTTTGGTAAACACCTCAAAAAACTTCTATTGATGTAGTTGTAATTGTAATTGTTGTTCATGTTGTAATTTTTGTTGTTGCAACTGTTGCTCTTGTTATTGCTTCTGTAGCGCCAACATTTGAACTATGATAGCTTTTCATTCTTCCATTTTGCTGAACTCTGCTGAACGAATCCTCGTATAAGTTCAAGGAATCCTTGCGAATCCTTGTCGCCACTTTTGTGATGCTAACGAACACTCGTTGCATCTTTTCGTAATGCTCGTTCTAGTAAAGACTTTGTAATCGCAAATACAACTATAATACGCCGAATAGTAATCCGTATAGTGATCTGAATAGAGAAATAGTATAGGGAATAGAGTAGAAATAGCGATCCGAATAGTAATAGAGGATAGACTAGAAATGCGATCCGTATAGTATAGAGGATAGACTAGAACTAGCGATCGATCTAGACGTCACGTGACTTCCTATATTTGTGTTTCCTCTATGGTCACGTGATCCACCTTATTCAATAGTGGGATCGCTTGTCTTTGCTCACTGGCGATCTATGTTCAAACTCAAGCATAATGGACGATGGTCTGTCTGTAGTATGAATTCTTTAATATGTATGAATATCACTCGCACTAATAGTACTTTCTCGATAATACTCGCTCTAAAACCACCGTATAGTGATCCGAATAGAGATATAGTATAGTGAATAAAGTAGAGAATAGCGGTCCGTATAATGATAGAGGAGAAATAGCGATCCTTATAGTAATAGAGTAGAAAATAGCGAACAATTGGACGTCACGCCACTTCCTATTCATGCGTTCCCTCTTTGGTCACGTGGTCTACTTAATTCAATAATGGGATCGCCTGTGTTTGCTCACTGGCGATCTATGTTCAAACTCATGTGTCGGCAGCGACACTTTATTGCTATATAAGAATATATTGCCTCTTTGTTAATCTATCACAATATCTCAATCTGCTCAAATCTGTCAGTCTCAATGTATATCTCAGTTTTGCTATAATATCAGTCAGTAAATATATAGGAAGTGGCTTAAAAGAGGAGGGAAAACACGACACCGAAATCCGAAGGTGCATTGGTAGGGCGAAAGGTGCCTTCCCAAAGTTTAGCAAAGTATTAAGAAACAGGAAAATTTTATTAGAAACAAAGCGAAGAGTGTTGAACTATATGACTGTGAATGCTGGACCATCTCCACACAGATGAAGAAGAGATCTGAAGCCACAAAAATTTAGTTCTACAGAAGGATGCTGAGAATACCATGAACTGAACATGGGAGCAACGAGGAAATTGAAAGAAAATGCAAACAAAAAGGACAATTTAACATATTCAAGAAACAGTTGAAATTTCAGTGAGATATAAGAGGGTTTAAAAAATTTGCCACTCACAGGGCGTACTGAAGAGAAGAAGAAACGCGAAACTAGCTTGTGTAAATGGTTGGCAGAACAGATATTAGTAGAGACGACACCAAACTTAACTAAGATTTAAGAAAGGAAGTTGTGGAGAGGTATGATCTCCGACGTCCTGAAGGGGAACGACACACAGGAGAAGAGTTAAAGAGATCAAAAGTTCATTATTTACATTATTCGGACTATTGTCCTCATTTTTGTCGCTATATTTATTACAACGTTTCGTTCTTCGGGTGGTTGGAATGTCGAAATGAACGCTTTATTTCGTTCACTGGGGTAGACTGTTCTAGGTGCCTTCCCAGAGTTTAGCAAAGTATTAAGAAAGAGGAAAGTTTCGTTAGAAACAAAGCGAAGAGTGTTGAACTATATGACTGTGAATGCTGGACCATCTCCACTCAGATGAAGAAGAGATCTGAAGCAACAAAAATTTAGTTCTACAGAAGGATGCTGAGAATAGTTCCACGTGCCATGTTGAATGGATGTCATTTATTTATTGTTAATTTCCCTTAGAAAGTTCTCCACTACCTTAACCGGGTATTGAACTCACACTTTGAGTCCTGTCGCTGGATCTAACCAACGCCTTTATACACTGTGCCATGTATCCTTGAGGACATCTGGGTATGAATTTCTGGGTATTATAAATCTAATGTCTCAGCAACAATTTTTGACAGTGCTCATATTGCAATTTTTGCTGTTATCATTACATGTTTTTATCAGAGCTCATATTGCAACTGTTGTTGTTATTATCGCTTTTCTCAAGCACTCCTTATTACTGGTTCTCATATTCATTTCTATGCTTGGTTGGCTCAAGAGATTTTTAATAAAGGGTTCAGTTCGACATTCCAACCACGTGAAGAAGGCCGGAGCGTACAACGGCCGAAACTTTGTAATAAATATAACGAAAAAGATGAGGACAACAGTCCGAATAATGTAAATAAATACCTCATCTCAGAAATATTGACAGATATCAAACGTTCAATAAAGCATTAAGTAAATAGCAATGATAATTGTAAAATCCCTTCTGATAGAAATGGAGCGTGAATCGTATTAAGCTAATGAATACATAATTCAGAAATTTCTCCTCAAGAGGCGCATACTGCAAAACTTGTGAAAATATATTATAAGAATTCGTTTGTTACGGACAATCATAAAAATCTGACATTGATTTAGTTCTGAAACGGCAGAGCAACTTTTTGGTTTTTGGTTTTTATTTTTGGAGAGCACAATTTCATGTGCACTCAATCGGGATTTTGAAGCAAGATAGAAAATTAAGACGAATGAAAAGAAAATATCCACTACCGCAAAAGAAGAAGCGATATTCAAGAGAAGAATTTTTGGTAAACACAGGAATAATTTCGTTTTATATTCATGGACTATTCACGTAGAATTGCCGTGGAAATTATTCTAGAATTCGATTTCGTGGCCACTGAGAATATATATATATATATGTGTGTGTGTGTATGTGCGTGTGTGTGTGTGCGCGCGTGTGTGTGTGTGCGTGTGTGCAAATATATTGAAAAATAGGAAAACAATCCTCAGGTTAATAAAAAAAACCAATTATCTTAATAAGGGGCGTAATGGTTTACATTTTCATTGACAACTATTGTATCAACATATTAGTTATTTAACCTCTTTCCGAAAATAACTATGTTGATACAATAGTTGTCAATGAAAATGTAAACCTTTACGCCCCTTATTAAGATAATTGGTTTCGCCGTTTCCATGGTAATTAATATTACAAATGTATATGCTTATAAAGTTCCGTAAATTTCAAGATTAGTTGTTCCAAAATTCGCTTGAGGATGAAATAGAGCTGGGTACTTAATTTTTATAATTAAATTGAAGTTTATAGCCTCTCTTTTTTGAAACATAAACACTTAACGGTTAACCAGACTAGACGATGTCATCTTCCGCTTTAAATTTAGACACCCCAACCTTACCCTGACTTGACCTCTTTGAATGTAACTGAGATATTGATACAAATTATTAACCCTTACGCCCCTTTTTTAAATAATTGCTCTAGCCGTTACCATAGTAATTTTAATTTTAATAATGAATATGCTTAGAAAAAAGCGTAAATTTCAAGAATTAGTTATTCCAAAAATTTCGTTTGAAGATGGAACAGAGCTTGGTACTTTAATTCAATTTAATTCAAATAATTATATTGAAGTTTTCGGCTCTTGTTTTGAAACATGAGAACTCTTATGTAGCGAAGTAATATTTTTAAATAAATAATTATACATATATATGTGTGCGTGTGTGCGTGTGTTGTGTGTGTGTGTGATGTGTGTATGTGTACAGATGGATACGTATACAGAATGTGATGGTAAATGGTCGCCATTTTATATTTTTAGTTTCACGCATGCGCATTGTTTGTTTTTGGTTTTGTCGACGGCATAGTATAGTAGAGTCAGTTGGACACTGTCTATGAGAAAAAGTGTACCATGAAGGCAATTCACTACGCAAGAAATTTGAAAACGGCATACTGTACTACTTGCCATTCGCGTCGGGAGCTCCAATACGAACATTTCAGAGTATTTAGGTGTTAATCTCAGGGAAGTTTAAAGGATTCGGAAAGAGTTGGATGAGTCTAATGGCGATTACGAAGGTGCAGCAGCGTAGAAAACTCACTTTGAACTCCCGAATTTTTGGGCGAGGACCTCAGACTCAACACAGGACTACATCAAGTGCCTTGAGGTGGAAGTACAGTCCTGGGTCAATTTTATAGTTGAAATGGCTAGATGTAACCGTAAGTTCTATGCTAACAGTTTCTTCTCTCGCATAAGATTCACTTATTGGCATCTCGGCTTCAGTCACTTTCCTACCACCATAATGTAGCTTTCCTTTGCCTTTCCTTTGCCTTTCCTTTAAATAATTTCATTCTAATTCTTCTTTTCACTATGGTACATAGACTTTATGAATTTAAGTGCAGTACTAGATTGGTGGCAAGGTCTCATCATTTTACAGTTGAAATGGCTAGATGTAACCGTAAGTTCTATGCTAACAGTTTCTTCTCTCACATAAGATTCACTTATTGGCATCTCAGCTTCAGTCACTTTCCTACCACCATAATGTAGCTTTCCTGTGCCTATCCTTTAAATAATTTTATTCTAATTCTTCTTTTCACACACACACACACACACACACACACACACACATATATATATATATATATATATATATATATATATATATATATATTGTCACGTAGCCACGATTTCATTAACCATATAGGCGTTAGGCTTAAAAGCACCCCAAAGTGAAATCTTAAATTCTAGGCGAAAATTAGTTAGATGTAAAAGAAAAATAAATAAATAAATAAATATAGAAATTTAATCGAATGCTTTCGACTAGCGAGCGAATATATGTTCCTTGATCAGCCATACACTGCTTTTCTCTTCACTCTTCCACCCACAAGCCAAGGGCCCGTGAACTTTGAAGTGACCCGACGCGAGAATGACCTGGTTCCAAGATTTCGCAGCTATCAGGCGTTTGACCATGAGTGAATTCCAGGCACCATCAGGGTCTCCTGCTGCGATTCACGTGATCAGAACATACTAAGTGTTTATTGAACTTTTGGCCATAACACAAGCACTGCGTGATTTGCGCCCTATCCTCCTGCGTACCCGGTCAAGTACGAAGGGAACCCACGTGACTGTCTTTGGGGACAGCGAAAATCTAAAGAAGGATTTTCAGTTTTCCTCTGACCAGCGGCAGGGGGGAAAGGACTGCTATGAAACTGAATCAACCCAACGAAACGCCTGTACGAGATGCTGTAGACTATCGAACACTTGTGGAAAGAAAATAAATCCAGGAAAATTGCCGGCGGCCAAGATATTGTTTTAGCATCAGAACTCGCGCTTCGGCGAATCAGGACTTTGCGTGAAAATATCAACTCGACTGAAAGATAAGTTGATTCTCTTGGTTTGATCCGTTTTCATATATGTATGTATTCGCTCGAGCCTTCTATTCTTTAATGATCTCCTTCCCCTTTGTTAAATGAATGTTCTATTTTTCTTTCTTTATCTGTTTATATATTTATAAATAAATGTTTTATTTTAAAATCCATCATGTTGTGTCTGTTCTTCGTTGATTCCCTTGGGTCGCTTCCATTTCTGAGTGAAGACCGAGAAAAGATCCCACGTTTTCCTTTTTTTTTTAAACCCGTGGTTCATCTCTATGCTACAAGTCCGTAACAATATATATATATATATATATATATATATATATATATATATATATATATGTATATATATATTCGGATTCACAATTATTATTATTATTGTGGAACCACTATTATAATACCATTGTATATTATGTCATTTTCTGTGGTTATTTTGTGCTTTGTTTCTTTAGAGGGTCGCTCTGCCATTGAACATTTGCTCCATACATTATTTTTTATTCTCTCTACTATTCTGATTAATATTGAGTCTTGCTTTGTTTCTATTTTCAGTCTATTTAGAGGAAGAACGCCCGTTTCTATCCAGTCTATTATTTTATCTTCAACTTTTTTTTCAGTTTTTCTTTTGTTTCATTATTGAACTCTAATCTTGACAAAGCATCTACGTGAGAGATGCCATCATCTTTATCGCCCCTCTTAAAATCCTTGACGTTGTGACTTTGGCAATTCTTTTTTCGGGTTACATATGAATTCCAACGGTTTGCAGTTCGATTTTAATAAGAATCTTTTCCTATCAAAAAAGTCTCGTGCCCTTTCCATGCTCCATACAATTGCTAGTGCTTCTTTTTCAATATTCGAGTAGTTAGTTTCTGCTGACATTAACCTTCTTCATGTGTACATGACTGGGTGTCCATCTTGTGATAGAATAACAGCAATCGCCTTTTCAACCGCGTCTGTGGTTAACGTTACTTCTTTTTGTGGATCAAAAACTTTTATTATTGGTTTATTTCTCAGTATTTTCTTTAGTGTTTCAAAAGCGATAGTTTACTTTTGTGTCAAGTTAAATTCATTTTTCTTTTTGCGTAATTTTCCAAATGGCTTTATTATGTCGCTGTATCTTGGTATGTATTTACTATAAAAATTTATTAGCCCCCAAAAAGGATTTTAATTCTTTTTTATCTGTTAAAGCAGCTATTTCTGTTATTTTCTTTGTTAGTCTATCATCGGGTGATATGCTTTCTTTTGATATTTGATATCCTAAATATGATATCTTCTTACAGTTAAAATTACATTTTTATTTGTTTATAGTCATGCTTGCCTTTTTTAATCTCACAAAAATTTGCTCTGTTTTATATTTCAATTTATCTTTACTTCTTGGCCCTACACATATATCATCCTGGTATATTATTATATTTTTTACTTTTCCTAATAAGACTTTTTCAAATGTTTTTTTAAAAAATATGGCCAAAAGTCTTTACCCCAAATGGTAGACAAGCCCATCTTAGTAAGCCTATAGGGGGTGTTTTCATGGTGATTTCCTTGAATTTCTCATAAATTTCTATTTGGTTGTATGTTGCATTGAGATCCATTTTTTTGCAAAGTGTTCCATTTTTGCTAACTCGCAGTTTCGATATTTGGTAAAGGAAAAGAGACTGAACTTATCTTGTGAGTTACTCCTATCTTGTAATCACCACATCATCCTTAAATATCCATTAGGTTTCTTTATCGCTATTATTGGTGACACCCACATACTACCACCTTGAGTTACTCTTTCTAGTATGCCTTGTTGTATCATTTTGTTTAATTTGGCTACCACCAAAAGTAGGATATGAATTGGAACTTTTCCTGACTCTATCTACAACTGTAATGGTAATTACTTAAAAACGTTTGTCGGTTTCAAAATTGCCTTGAAATGTACCCATTATTTTTATAGCCGTTCCATCAAATATTTGGCCATTTATCCTTATTTTTTCTCTACTTCTTTTTTGTGTATTCATTGTAAATATTTCAGCTTCTTCTTCGGAGTGGGGGGGTGTACCTTTTGTACTCTTTCTATTTTCTTTTCGAATTTGCATACATTCTGAAAATGGTCTCTTTTTTGCAATTTGAGCATATTTTTCCTAGAGCTGGACAATTGTGATTTTTCCGCAATATCTATCTTTAAATATGGATTTGGTCGTGTTCGTCCTGTACGTCTGGAATTCTTCTTTTGATTGATTAAATTCTCTAATCTACCCTAATTGTTGTAAAATTCGATGCTAGCTTCCAAACCCATGGTACTACTCTGTAGACATTCTAGTATTTTTCGCTTGTGGTTTTGGTTTCGTAAGCCTTCACTTATTGTGAAAAGAATCATTTTCAGAGCTCCCAACTTTTCAAATTCACAATACTTGGTTCGTTCTTTCAATCTATGTAAGTACTGTATAATGGACACATTGGGTGTTTGTCTTGTCTCTAAAAGCCTGATTCTTTCAGAAATGACCAATCTTTTCTTTGGTCTTATGTTCTTTTTCATCATTTTAATAATTTTTCTAATGTCATTTCTTCTAATTCGCTCGAGTAACACATTGTCGAAATTTTTTTCAAAGTTTCGCACTGAGCAGTAGCAAAAAATAAATCCGTTATCTCGTTCTCTCCTCCGTCGGTCTTTGTGTCTCTTAATTTTTTCATTCTTCCAAATGCAGAAAAAGGTCTTATCCATGTTTCTATGTTCTGGGTCCTTTATGGAATTTAACTATCCTATCAGCGACGCCATTGTTATTTTTTGGCATATCTCTCTTTGTAGTAGCAGTCGTAGCACAATTCTCCGCGTTACGTTTAGTTAACGGGTTTGCAGAACAAAGCCCTTATGTTCACCAGTTGTTCTCTATTTATACTTGTCTATCTAATTAGCAAACGATACTACACAACTTTTTATACATTTTTAAAACATTGCTGTGTTTTTCTTTATTTCTTCATTCTTCCTTTCTTATTTTCTTCTATGTTCGCATTTTTTCTTTTTTTTTATTCATTTTTCTTTATTTTTCCTTTAACGTGCCCTTCTTTCTTTCTTTCTTTCTTTCTTTCTTTAGTCGCTTGCATCTCCCATTTTGATCTTCGTTCATTTCCGTCTTTCTACGTGTTTCTCTTTTCTAGCTTCTTTTTTTTTTCTTTCTTTTTCGAGGCTATTCAAAATCTGTATATTATCTCGTATAATCTCGAATAACAATTCTCCCCATCCCACACTTCTTTTAATGACAGCAGCGCCTTCTGGCCGAAACAGCGCGTCTGAAGCCGCGATAAGCGACGTCAATTATCGTCTGAAGTTACAACTTTGCTGGTTTTTCTTTTTCCATACAAAGGGAAGTGACATCTTTTCTATTCACTCCGGTTCTGGGGGTATGAATTTTGACTAGAACATGATTAACAGATTTGTAACTATGACGATGTAGATTAAATACATTATTTATATTTCTTGCGATTCATGAGAAACTAAACCTAAAAATAAATATCAATATCTACACATATATTATTTTATGATATATATGTTGTAAATATCATTAACCATAATATTATATATATTTATTTTCAATACGGTGGACAATCCTTGAATTGCCTAAGAAAATGTGGCGTCAAATAAGTTATTGCAAATAATTTTAATATAAACATATACATTGCTATATTTCTCATAGAAATATTAAAAGTAATGGTAAAATTAGCCGTTTCTAACTAGTTGAATTGAATTCCTAGACACTCACATCAAAGTTGAACTGAATTTCTAAAACCCTGAATCGAAATTAGTTTGAATTTCTCAATACTTACTTTTAAGTCAATTAAATCATCAAGTCAAAGTTGAAATGAATTTCTCAGCTCACAGATCAAAGTCGAATGGAATGTCTAAGGCATATCAATTGAATTGATCAATGCTGAATTGAATTTTTAAAACTTCAGATAAAAATTTGAACTGAATTTCTAAAAGCTCACAGTCCAAAAGTAGAATTTCTCAGATTTCATATCAAAGTTGAATTGAATTTCTAAATCAGCATCAAAGTTGAAATGAGTTTCTCATTAAAGTTAACCTAACTCAAAGTTGAAGTCAAAGCTGAACTGAATTTCTAAACTAACATATCAGTTGAATTGAATTGCTAAGCTCTCAGATTAATGTCGAAGCTAGTATTTCAGGAGGCACGGTGGAGCAATAGATAGTGGTTCGGATTGAGGAATCGGAGAGCCGAGTTCGAATTCCAGTCAAATCCTTTACGTTCTCTGAAGTGCTAATATCTTAGCACGTTATGAATCCTTTTCTTCTCCCCATAGCAAGACAGACGTTGGATGGCAACTAAGAAGAAAGAAATGAATGGCAACCTACTGCGGGAAAAAAACTGCTTCGTATGGAAAGATACATGATCGCCTCAGCGTGTATGACACATAAGTGACTGATTTCAGGTAAATTGAATTACAAATTTCTCATATCAAAGTTGAATTGAACTTTTAAACATCAAATTTGAATTGTGTTTCTCATTAAAGTTATACTAAATCATCAGGTCAAAGTTGAACTGAATTTCTAAGTTCTCAGGTCAATGTTGAATTGAATTTCTAAAACCTCAGATCAGCATTAAATTATTCAAAAGCTTTCCCAAAGATGAAGATCAAACAACTTGAATAAAAATATACGCTAATTTATCATATTTACGGATCAGGAATATTTTTAGTACACTCAGGACATAGACGATCATGGTTCTCGCCATTTTCTTTTAAGTATAGAATTGCCTTAACCATTGCCTCATTCATGCTTTTGGAATTCATAACAGGAGACCTATGCAAGTAGAATACAGTCTACCCTACTATTTAATCCAAAATTAGAGTAAGACTATTACTGCACTTGAAAGAAACCTGAGCATAGTCGGTGCGTATAACGGTTGAAACGTCGAGCTAAAACTCATGAAAGATGAAGAAACTAACCTGAATGAATCGCTTCAGAATAATAAAACTGACGTCCTAGGAATTCAGACAAAACATATTGTTTCCTTGCGTTAATAATATACGATCCATCGTCTACGGATGGCATTGTTGACTCTCTTTTTTAAAGATGCGATTAGAAAAATACTGAGGGGAGAATAGGGAGACAGTGAGAAAGACAGAGATCGATAAATGCGGAGTGGGCATAAAGCTGAAAATTTTTCTGAAAGTAATCGGGTAAAAGAATTTCAGAAAAATTGAATATTCTATCACAGATATACCAGAAAAATATGAACAAAAAAAATTTTGATATAAGGAAAGATGAATTTCCTTAGGCGTTTTTGCAAGCGGACAAAAATTAAGCAGATGGCCGCCGATTATGGATGATGCTTTGTTGATGGAGAAAAATAAAAATAAAAAGAGAAATCATCAATATCTTTAATCTGCGAGGATCTGCGGATACACACGGACACTTGTAAGGGATCTAAGCTGATTTGGCTCTCAAACTATAATTCACAAACAAAGATTGAATTAGAGATGGATTTGGAGATAATAAAGACGAAGAGAGAGAAGGAAGAGAATTGAAAGAAAATGACAAACTGAAAGGACCCGAGAAGGAAGCAGAAAAAAATCATAGTGAGAGAAAATAGAGAGAGAAAGAGAAAGAAATGACAAATCGAAGAAGGAGAGAAGTAAAAAGACACAGTGAAAGAAAATAAAGAGAGAAAAAGATAAAGGCAGAATGACAAACCGAGAAAGTAAAAAGACACAGTGACACAAAATAGAGACAGACAGACAGACAGACAGTCAGAGAGAGAGAGAAAGAATGACAAATAAGGAAAGTGCTGAAGTAAAAAGACACAGTGAGACAAAATAGAGAGAGAGAGAGAGAGAGAGAGAGAGAGAGAGAGAAGGACAAATAAGGAAAGTGCTGAAGTAAAAAGACACGGTGAGACAAAATAGGGGAGATCAAGAAAAAGAATGACAGAATGACAAATCGAAAAAGAGGAGAAGTAAAAAAACACAGTGAGACAAAACAGAGAGATAAAAAGAACAAGAATGAGAAACTGAGCAAGACAAGAAGTAAAAAGACACGGTTAATGAAAATATAGAGAGGGAAAAAGTTTAATAGAATGACAAATCGAAAAAGAGGAGCAGTAAAAAGACACACTGAGAGAAAATAGAGTGAGAAAAAGAAAAAGAATGACAAATCGAGAAAAACGAGAAGTAAAAAGACACAGTAAAAGAAAAATAGAGAAAAAAATGACAGAATGGAAAATCGAGAAAGAGAAGCAAAATGTCACAGTGAAAAAAAATGGCGAGACAAAAAGTGACAGAATGATAAATCAAGAAAGAGAAGTAAAAAGACACAGTGAAAGAAAATAGAGAAAATAAAGAGTGACAAATAAGGAAAGTGGAGAAGTAATAAGACACAGTGAGACAGTATAGCAGTGATCAACAAATGTATGAAACAATGTCAAATCGTGAAAGAGAAGTAAAAGGACACAGAGAAAGAAAACAGAGACAGAAGTAGAAAACCACTGAGAAATTGAAAAAGAAAAGAAGTGAAAAGATACAAGTAAAAAGAGAGAGAGAGAGTAAAAGAAAAAGTTTGACAGAAGGATAAATCATGACAGAGGTGAAGTAAATAGAGAGATAAAAAGAAAAAGAATGATACTATGACAAATAGAGAAAAAGTAAAAGTAAAATGACACAGTTAGACAAAATAGATAGCGAAAAAGAAAAAAAAGGACAGAATTACAAATCGAGAAACAGGAAATGTATAACGACACATAGAAAGAAAATAGAGAGAAAAAGAAAAGGAGCGAGAAATATAGATAGAGTAGAAGTAAAAAGACACATAGAGAGAAAAAGAAAAATCTGAGAAATATAGATAGGGTAGAAGTAAAAAGACACATCGAGAGAAAAAGAAAAATCTGAGAAATATAGATAGGGTAGAAGTAAAAAGACACATAGAGAGAAAATAGAGAGAAAAAGGAAGAGACTGAGAAATATAGATAGGGTAGAAGTAAAAAGACACATAGAGAGAAAATAGAGAGAAAAAGGAAGAGACTGAGAAATATAGATAGGGTAGAAGTAAAAAGACATATTGAGAGAAAATAGAGAGAAAAAGAAAAAGACTGAGAAATATAGATGAAGGACACATCGAGAGAAAAGAAAAAGTGAGAAAATAGATATAGAGGTAAAAGACACATTGAGAGAAAATAGAGAGAAAAAGAAAAAGACTGAGAAATATAGATAGGGTAGAAGTAAAAAGACACATCGAGAGAAAAAGAAAAAGACTGAGAAATATAGATAGGGTAGAGGTAAAAAGACACATTGAGAGAAAATAGAGAGAAAAAGAAAAACACTGAGAAATATAGATAGGGTAGAGGTAAAAAGACACATTGAGAGAAAATATAGAAAAAAGAAAAACACTGAGAAATATAGATAGGGTAGAAGTAAAAAGACACATTGAGAGAAAATAGAGAGAAAAAGAAAAAGACTGAGAAATATAGATAGGGTAGAAGTAAAAAGACACATAGAGAGAAAATAGAGAGAGAAAAAGAAAAACCTTGTCAAATAAAGAAAGGAGAGAAGTAAAAGCACACATTGAGACAAAATAGAAACATGAAAAGAAAAACTATGATAAAATGCCAAATTGTAAAATGTTAGAAATAAAAAGACACAATGTGAGAAAGCAGAGCGAGAAAAATAAAAACAATGAAAAAAAAAGGGGTAAGATAAAATAAAAATACGGTCAGAGAAAATAGAGACAGAAAAAGAAAAAGACTTGCAGAATTGTAAATCGAAAAAAGGTGAAGTAAAAAGACACAATGAGAGAAAATAGAAAGAGAAACGTTATAGAATCTAAAATAAAGAAAGAGAAGTAAAAAGACACAGTGAGCAAAAATAGAGTGTGAAAAAGAATAAGTTTAAAGAAGAGAAATAAAAAGACACAACGAAACAAAATAGATCCAGGAATGACAATGACAACGTAAGAGGAGAAGTAAAAAGACACAGTGACAACAAATAGGGAAAGAAAAATGTTTGGCAGAATGACAAATCGAGAAAGAGGCGAAGTAAAATAACACAGCGAGAGAAAAATTTATAGAAAAAAGACTGGCAAAATAACAAATCGAGAAAGGTAAGTAAAAAGACACAATGAAGCAAAATAAAGAGAGAAAAAGAAAAAGACTAACAAATAAAGAAAGGGGAGAATTAAAAAGACACAGTGAGACAAAATAGAGAGAAAAATGTTTGACAATATGACAGTACGAGAGAAAGGAGAATAAAAACAAAGACATATTTAAATGAAATGGAGGGTGAAAGATAAAAATAAAAACACAACTCTAGAGTTAGAAGATTGAAAAAAGCCACAGATAAAAGAGAGATGGAAAAATCAGTGGCGGAATGATTAAGCGAGAGACGTGGATAGTGAAAAGGCAGTGAGATGAAAATAAAGATGGGAAGGAAAAAGGAATTACTGCGAAACACAGCGAGAAAAGAGAGAGAAAAAAACACCTTAACGGAAATAAAGAATGAAAGAGAAGAAGAATAACAAAAAGAAAGAGTGAGAGAAAAAGAGAAATATAATGTCACAGTGTAAGAAAAAAAAGACACAGTTGAAAAAGAGGCGGAAAGAGAAAAAAGAATCAGAGAATAACAGACCTAGAAAGAAAGGTAGAGAAAAAGAGAAAAGAGAAGAAAGAGGAGGAAAGAGAAAGACGATGACAGATTTGAAGAGAGAGGGAGAGAGCGACAGAAAGAGGGAGAGAGAGAAAGAGAGAGAGAAAGAGAGAGAGAAAGAGAGAGGGGGGTTGTTAACTATGTTTTTTTTTAATTTTTAAAAATATGCCTGCAGTTTCTTATAACGAAATCCAGAGCCTAAGAAGATAAAAAAGACGAATTATTTTACACAACCTATATTTACTTTTCAACATAATCACTTTTTTTTTGTCAATGCACTTAATCCAGATCTTCTTCGTTAATCATATAGAGCAAACATTAAAAGGAGCCTCACATCGTGTACTAATGTCTAGCAAGCTAATATGATTGAACTCTTCAGTGAGTTTGATCCTCACTCGGTGACCCATACTTGTGGCCTTGTGCCCAACCTAGGCTAACATTTTAATGGGGCGTCGGAGTGGGTCAGTACGTGCAGCCTTGTGCCAAAATATGCTAAGTTTTTTTTTCAATTTCTGGGATGACGAGTCATCATCATTTACACTATTTACATGAGGACTATTGTCCCCATCTTTGTTGTTTATATCCCAACGTTCGGCTGTTGTATCCTTCGGTCTTCCTCAGATGTATATAGATCCGCGCAACCTATAGGGAATTCTGAACTGAACTTTTTGTTTAATCTCCAGCCGAAAACGGCCATGGTTGATAAAGGCTTTGGTTTGTAGATTTGGTGACAGAGTGGTCGTGAGTTCAATCTCTGGGTCGGGCAGTGTGTACATGCACTTAGTGGAAACGGGCAAGCAATAACTGAAGAGAATGAAATAAAAATAAGAACAAGACGAAATATCCCTAGACATCGGAAGAGAAATGAGAAAAGTCTACCTTCGTAGTTTAAATAAGGAGCTCAATTCAGAATTCCTTGTAGTTTATCCAGGGCTATATACACCTGATGATGACCGGAGCGCGCAACAGTCGAAACGTTGTGATAACAACAACAATGATAGGGACAATAGTCTGAATATAAATAGTGTAAATAAGCTAAGTTTATTAAAGAATAATTTTGGTAACACTGGATAGGTTAAAAAAAGATAGGATAAGGTTAACGATCTAGACACGATCTTTTGTATGTCCGTGTATATTCAAGACAGAGAGGGCGGTGCTGCGCAAATCTTCCAGACGAAATTTATTCGCTAGAGAATTTTAGAATAATACTCAATTCTTCTTGCAAGAAATGTTTTAAGTTGTTGTTTTGTTGTTTTTGTTCTTCTGCAGAACATTGACAGTCATGGCTCTTCACAACTTCCTATCCTTTGTAGCTTTTAGTAATGACTTTTTACTATCCTTTCTACTCTCTGTTATCCCAACCTTGCACACATGCTCGTCTAGAATTTCTCTGTACTTTTTTTGCTTTCGATATGCCCTGTGAGTGTCAAATTCACCAAACCCTCTCAACTGTTTCTGATAGTAATTGTCCTTTTTTTTGTTTCCATTTTCCTTAAGACCTTTTCACTGCTTACGCACTCTCCATTCTCACTATCCTTCTGTAGGAAAAACATTTTTGTTGTTTCCAGTTCTCTATTCCTCTGGGATTGAGACTGTCCAGCATTGAAGAGCACTGATATTGCATAAATGTTCAGGCCTATTTTCTTTGTTTCTAAAGAAATTTTCATGATTCTTAATACCTTGCTGAGCTTTTGGAAGGCATTTTTTTTGTTTTAATAGTGCAACTTCAGATTTCCATTCTCTGTTAATAAGATTTACAATATAAAATCTAACTTCTTTCTGTTTATCCATGAATCTTAAGATCTGGGCCACGCTTTCTTCATTTCTCAGTTTCAAATACTTATTCATTTGCCGATGTAGATTTACAAGTTGTTCGCTTGTAATAATAATAATAATAATAATAATAAATTCGATTTCAGTTTTGTGTTTTATCGAAGGTGTGATTGAGTCAACAAAGATAAGCTTCGAAATTATCTTTTTTTCTTTATAATTATTTATCTTTTTCAATTTTCGTTTAGCGTTTTAACTTCATTCTGTTATGTTTTGAAAGGAAAAAATTAGGAATGTTTGTTTAATTCATTCAAATTTTCATTTTTTTCTCTTTCTTTTCGTTTTCTAGATTTTTCTTCTTTCTTCTTTCATATTGATTCCTGTTTCTTTTTTTTTCTTTCTTTTATTTTTTAAATTCCCTAATGCTTTCTATCTTCATTTTTTATTTTTATTTTGCATTTACCTTTTTTCCAAGTGGCTTCTTTTACGATCTCTTCTCTTCTGCTTTCTTTCTTTTATTTCCCTCTCTTTTTTTCTCTGCTCTTCTTTCTTTTCTTTCAATCTTTATTTATCTTTTTCTTTCTTCTTTTTCTTTGTTTCTTTCTTTCTTTCTTTCCCTAATTATTTTTTATTTCTTACCTTCTCTTTTTTTACTTTCTTTTTCTTTCTTTTCTTTTCATTATTTTTGTTTTATTTCTTTCATTTCCTCGTCTTTCTTTTTTACATTTTTATTTTCTTTCTTTTCTTTCAATCATTATTTATCTTTTTCTCCATTTCTGTCTTTATTTATTTATTTATTTATTTATCATTCTTTCGTTTTTTTTCTCTCAAGAAAGAATTATTTCTTTCTTTCTTGAGAGAAAGAAAGAAAGAAAATAAAAAGTAATGAAAAGGAAAGTTTCTTTGTTTCTTTCTTTTTTCTTTGTTTGTTTGTTTCTTAGATTACCCTTTCTTTTTCACTTTTATTTCTCCCGTCTTTTCCTTCTATCACTCTTTCTTTCTTTCTTTCTTTCTTTCTTTCTTTCTTTCTTTCTTCAACAATCCTTTTTTATCCTTACAATCCTTATTATTATTATTATTATTATTATTATTATTATTATTACAAGCGAACAACTTGTAAATCTACATCGCCAAATGAATAAGTATTTGAAACTGAGAAATGAAGAAAGCGTGGCACAGATCTTAAGATTCATGGATAAACAGAAAGAATCTCGGATCTTTCTTTCTTTCTTTCTTTTCTTTCTTTCTTTCTTTCTTTCTTTCTTTCTTCTCTTATTCCAAGCCTTTTATTTCTTCCTTTCTTTTGTTTCATTTACCTTCCCCTATCCTCAGCTTTTTTCTTTATTTTCTTTCACTGTTCTCAGCTTCTTTCTTTATTTCATTTTCCTTCTCCTATTCTAAGCTTCTTTCTTTCTTTCTTTCTTTCTTTCTGTCTGTCTTTATTTATCTTTCTTTCTATAGTTCTTTTCTTAATTATCTTTTTCCTTTCTGTCTTTCTTTCCACATTTATCTTTCTTTATTTCTTGGTCATTTATATTTCTTGCTCTCCTCATTTATCTTTCTTTCTTTCTTTCTTTCTTTCTTTCTTTCTTTCTTTCTTTCTTTCTTATTTATCCTTATTTGTCTTCTTCTTTTTGATAATTTAAACCTTTAAGAAATTTTTTCCATAACAGTCGCGAACATAGTAAACTTCGAAAAAACATTCCCCGAAACCCTTTAAATCGCTCCCTTCCGTAATTTCCTGGAAAACACAAAAATGATGACGGCAGAAATTCAAATCCGATCAATTTAAATGATATCTTACGCAACTGCCACGTCAAATCCATTTTTCATTTGCTCGCAACCACATCCACTGGACTCCATTTTCTTTCTAAACATTTCCTGCTTTCTTATATTCGTTTTATTGTTGTCACGCATATGAAGAATTAGTTTTTGTTTTTATTGACTGCCTTTCAGGTATTTCTCTTTGATTAAATGTATTTCCTTTCTCTTCTATATATTTTCCATTATTCTTTAGTTGAATACTAGCATAGTACCCGTCAAAATGAGGGGATTGTATTCATATGAATCGGGGCTTCATTGCAGTCAGCTGAGTGATAAAATGTCGTTCTCCTTAGTATCACTATCAAGTGACTCTCAGCCAACCATCTTTCTCTCTCTCTCTCTCTCTCTATGTATGTATATATATATATATATATATATATATATATATATATATATATATATATATATATATGATTGAAAATAAATAGACACAAAACAAATATATATATATATATATATATATATATATATATATATATATATATATATATAATATTAGTGGTAAAAATACACATACATATGCAATCATATATCTAAAATATATAAATATATATATACATACATGCACATACATATATATTTGTATAAAAATAATTCGAAGAGGATAGAATCCAGGTAGAACTCAATGTCCAGGACAGAGTAAGGATATAATAAAAAAGCTTAAATACTAATACTCCATGGGCATAATTTATTCCATATTCATCAGATTTAGTGAGAGTGTATGTATGAGAGTGTGGTCCCACACTCTCATACATACACTCTCAATAAATTATCGCAAAATATATACATACACTCTGACTATCCTATCGCAAAATATATTATTTTCTTTTTGAATTTGTAGGTCTGATGAATTGGATCGTATTTACGATTCCAATGGAATAGATTATGACCATGGAATATTAGTGTTTAAACCTTTTTATTATATATATATATATATATATATATATATATATATATATATATATAGCGATGTATATATTTTTTATATCAAGAACAAATATGTAGAAAGAAGTATGACAAAAAAAAGGAAAATATTTTCGTGTGAAGAAAGAATTCTTATATATATGCGTGCGTGTGAAAGAAATTAGGAGGATTTGAGATAATTATAATTAAATGACTCATCGAGTCCAGAAGAAACCTCAACAGAATGCAGAAAGCACTGGACGGCCGTTTCATCCTATATTTGGGAATCATCAGAAGTGCGCATCCACTACCGAGAATTGAAACCCGGACAGTTACGATATCAGGCAAACATCATGCCAACTATACAAACGGAGCTCGGTGAAAAATAGTTAGCGAATTAGACTCGACATAGCTCCGCTCGATCACATATTCCGTAGTGGAACTCATCCGAGTTTCCATTGCCCATAGGACTGTGCCCACACGAGCCACGACTGCTACCACCAAGCCCCACCAACTGGAGCATTAGAGCCGGTTCAAGCAAGGATATGCAAGTGATATATATATATATATATATATATATATATATATATATATATATGTATGTATATGGAAAAAAAAAAGAAGAATACAGATGAATATGGGTAATTTGAGAAGAGAAAAATTATTTAAAAAATATTCTTTCATATATATATATATATATATATATATATATAAGAAACTTTCATCACACGAAAACCTTTTCCTTTTTTGTAATACATCTTTCTTCAAATTTGTTCATGATATATAAAAATGTATACATCGTTATTCCATATATATATGTGTGTGTGTGTGTATGTGTGTGTGTGTGCGTGTGTGTATTTATTTTCAATATATATATATATATATATATATATATATATATATATATATATATATATATATAATCGGTAGCAGGTATTTCTCCAGTTGGCTCGGTTTTCAAAAGCAAATTCGAACTCCTCTATAGGGATGTTTGCAGCAATTAAATTGTATTTAGTTTTATCCTTGAAGCGTAACCAAGGACGGCCTACACTACGTTCACCATGAAAAGGTTGGCTATGCATGAGGATTTTCGGCTTCCGATCATCACTCATTATATGTTTCATTGACTGTGACGGACAAGGACAATTTTATGTATTATTTAGTTTATCCAGCATTCTTACAGTTTTTCTTTTTTTTCTTCTTTTTTTTTTTATAGATATTTTGCTTTTACTAAAATAGCCTTCTGAAACTCTCTTTAGTGATTATTCACCTAATAGTCATTTTTAAGGTTTTTCTTAGTTTATTTATCTGTGTTTATGTTCTGAGGTTATATATGCTAAAGTAATGGTAATTATAAACTGCGATGTGTTCCCCTATAACCTATCCTATCGCAAAAGATAGCGGCTCGGATTGAGGAATCGGAGAGCCGAGTTCGAATTCCAGTCGAATCCATTACATTCACTTACGCGCTAATACCCTTGGGAAAGGTATGAGTCCTCCTCTTCTAAGCTATGGGTAAATAGCAAGACAGACCGGGTTTTATCAACGGTGAAAAAAACCCTCAATGATATAGTTTCAACTTACATTCGCAACATGTATCTACAAAACGAATTCCTCCAGGTTCTCAATGCAACACCGCCTGTACGCTGCGACCTGGCTTTTCTCAATGTCGAAAATCATATCATCATCATCATCATCATCATCATCATCATCATCATCATCATCATCATCACAATCAACGAAACGATTCATACAATTTGTGACTATTTACGAACACTCATTCCATAGCTAGATCAGAAATTCTCCGAAAATTTGTTAAAAAAATAAAATAAAATTTCTACAGCCATAAAGGACATATCTACACCCAAACCAAAGCATTGCTATTAACAACCTATTTGACTTTTACATGAAACACATTGAAGACAACGTGTTAGATAAATTAACAAGTAATAAAACCTGCGCAAAGCACATCAATGACATTTTTATTCAGGCCGTCCATAGAATTCGTGTGCACTTTAAAAAATTTATAACTTTATTTGTATTTGCGATAGAAATAATTTGTAAAAAATGTTATAAAGTTTAATGTACCTAGTTTTAATTATAGCTAAAATAACTAATGTGATTTCAGGCATTACTGTAAATCAGTTGACAAATGTTTTCCGTGAACTGAAAACCCTTTGTATTGCTAATGATGGAGGACATGTGGAAACTTAAATAAAATTTCAATAAAACCTTACAAAAATATAGATTTACTTCTTTCTAATCCTTTTTACAAATTATTTCTATCGCAAATACGAATAAAGTTATAAATTTTTTAAAGTGCACACGAACTTTATGGACACCCTGTATTAGCACAACGGAGTAAAGAAATTGAAAAATTAAATCCCACTTTTGAAAAGTTGATATTTTAAACGTGACACAAGTTCACATGTATGGGACCCCCAGTAAAGATCGAAATCACTACTCAGTCGTAATTATCCTAGCTTACTATTACTCACGTCGAGGTGCGTAACTCCACTTTTGAAAAGAACTCTCACGGACATCGTGTTAACGAAAAAAAATACCATTCACCAATGTAAACGTAAAACTCACTACTAATTTATTTAACATTTATCCTTATAATATAACACCAACTAGAACTCCTGCCTGTCTTTAATTATAAAAGCGAATGTCCACAACAATATAAAATATTAATGATACAAGAAAAACTACACGTAATCTCCTCTGCTCGCGAGAGATTTTTTTTTAGCGAAATCAAGGATATAAAACAAACATTGGTTAGAAATATTTTCTCCAACGGTATTATCTATAACTAAATAAAATGATCGCTACAGATATTAATCGGCGCCAAGACTAAGAATAAAGCCCAACAAACGAATTATTTTACACAATAAATACAGGCTGCGATGGATAAATTGTCGTCTAAATGCCGCAAAAATCAAAATAACACTCGCATCTCCTTTTAAATGATATACAGGATGCGATGGATGAATTGTCGTCCAAACGAAGCAAAAACGATAATAATACCGACATTTTAACAGATATACAGGATGCGATGGATAAATTGTCGTCTAACTGACATGAAAATGAGAATAACAATGACATCTCATTTCAACAGATATATAGAGGCGATGGATAAATTATATATATATATATATATATATATATATATATATATATATATATATATATATTACACTACTAACATCATCATATACAGGATGCCATTGATTGTCGTCTAAATGACGCAAAGATGAAAATGACACTGACATCTTATTTTAACAGATATATTTACCAAAATTACACCAAAATATCTTGAAATACGAAAGAGTAAATTTATTCAATAAAATCACCGTTGCATTCAACCAAAGCTTCTTGCAACTCTTCTTGATGTTTTCCTAGTTTTAATTGCTGAATGCCGCCATATTCCTTGCCTTCAGTTCATATTTGGTGTTACAAGGAGTTTTCTTGGTCTCTTGCACAACTGTGCCCCACGCACAATAATCAAAGGGGGTTGCAGTCTGTTGAGATACGTGGTCAGATGTAAGGGTTGATGTGGTTGCAGAAATTGTCTAACAGCAATGACTGGGTTCTCCTGCTTGTATGGCATGGTGCAGAGTCCTGTTGCAAGACACAGGGTCTTCCAGCAGCCATCCTCTTAACACAGGGCAGCAGTACCTCCTCAAGGCAATTGATGTAGCCCTCAGTGTGGGAAGATGACTGGAGGCATAACGTCACCATCACTTCAAACGCCTTCGTAATCACCATTAGACTCATCCAACTCTTTCTGAATCCTCTGCACTGTCCTGAGATTGACACCCAAACACACTGAAATGTTCGTATTGGAGCTTCCGGCGCGAATGCCAAGCAGTACGGCATAACATTTCCAAATTCATGGCGGATTGAATAGCGTCATCGTGCTCTTTTTCTCACACACGGTGCCCAACCGACCCTACTATACTGTTCAGTCGACAAAAGCAAAAACAATCACAGAAAACAAAGAGTAAAATGGGCGTCACATTAATGTCTAGCGAGCTAGTCCTATTGAACATCGTCAGTGAGTTTGATCCTCACTGGGTGCTCCAAACTTGTGGCCTTGTGCCAAAACCAATCTAGTATTTTAATGGTATGTCAGAGTTGAGAAATACGTGCAGGATTGTGCCAAACTATACTAATTTTTTTCGGAATTTCTATGATAAGGAGTTACCATTAGTTACGCTATTTATATTCGGATTCTTCTCCTCATCTTTGTTGTTTTTATCCCAACGTTTCGGCTGTTGTGTTCTCCGACCTTCATCGGGTGTATATCGATCCACAGGTAACCTATAGGGATTTCTGAGCTGAACCATTTATTTAATCTCTGGCCGAGTTGATAAAGCTGTCGCTTTCAGAATTTAATGTCATAATGTTTAGGAGTTCAATCCCTGGGTCAGGCAGTGTGTGTGTTTGCACTCATTGGAAACGGGCGAGCGATAACTGAACAGTACTAAATAAAAATAAAAAAAAAAACAAAAAAAACTAGGCGATATCCCTGGGCTGGGGAACGTGAACAGTCTACTCCCGTAGAGTAAATAAAGTGTTCAGTTTGGAATTACCCACACCGATATACACCTGAATTTTGGGGATTAGGAGTTATTATTTACACTAATATCCACATCCTGTGCCTATCAATCTGGGTAACCTACAGGGAATTCTGACCAGATCTCTTTAGTTAATCTTTATTTAATTTACTGTTCTCGTTCTAGCGCTCATGCTGATAGTTGGACATACAGCTGCAAGTATAGGGCACCTAGTAAGGACCGAGGTCATTTCTCGTTAGTAATTGTCAACCAAACTAACTCACTACTTATTACACCCCACAAAGTTTGGGCAAAAAGCTACAAGTATGGAGCACCCAGTGAGGATCGAACTGACTTCTCTGTAGTATTATTGAACACTATATATATATATATATATATATATATATATATATATAGTGTAAATAATAACTTCTCATCCCAGAAATTCAGGTGGATATCGATGTGAATAATTCCAAACTGAATATATATATATATATATATATATATATATATATATATATATATATATATATATATAATTATAATTATTTAATGAAAAAACAGACCACTTTAAGGTACCATTACAATAATTTATTTCACCAAAATCCTTTTTAAAGGACTCCGGATCATCAGGTAACAATTCCAACAACGAAATAAAAAGGAAATATTTCATTAAATATCAGCTCTGTATTCACATTGAGCTCTCAGGATTTCTTCCTCCTTTGAATTACCCATTCGGTTTACCAAGTTCTTCGTAACTTAATTATATATATATATATATATATATATATATATATATATATATATATATATATATATATAATATTAAATTTTTAAAAGAAAAAAGACCACTTTAAGGTACCATCATAATAATTTATTTCACCAGAGCCCTTTTTAAAGGACGCCGGATCATTAGATAGCACTTTAAATATAATATATATATATATATATATATATATATATATATATATATATATATATCAAATATGTGGTGCAGTTTAATTTATATTACAATGAATGATTTAAAAAATGTAAATTAGTAAAGTTAATGATATTAAATGGCGAAATCCCTTCGCTAACGAAATTTTAAAGATGAATTAACCCACTAATCACTGGATGAATGTTATGATCGTTGGTTTTTTTTTAAAATTATAGAATGTGTTAAGTCTTTCTTAAATATGAAAGTACTTTCGACGGTTCTTCCGGTCATCATCAGGCATGGGAATTATTTTGTTTTTGGTACAATTCATGTAGCATCCGAGACGAAGAAATATAATCCAAATTGAAATAAGTTTTTTTTTTTTTTAAATGTGTTATTGATAACGGATACAAACATTACCCTACTTATTGAACTATTTAGTTTACACCACGTTGACTGATAAACTCCTACAAAAAAATAAAATAAAATTCTTAAATTACCATATTAGTAAAAAAAAAAAAAAACGCATTCACTTAAATTTTCAAATTCAATCTTAGCTTTGCGAGTGCAGGCTCCACAAGATTCTATCCGTTATCAATGACACATTTAAAAAAAAAAAATACATCTTTCGATTTTGATTATATTTTACGTCTCGGATGCTACCTGATTTTTACCAAATACAAATTAATTTCCATGCTTGATAATAACCGGGGGAAACGTCGAAATTAATTTCGTATTTAAGCAAAACGTAATACAGTTGATAATTTAAAAAACAACAAAAAAACAAAAACAAAAAAAAAACAAGGATCATAACATTCATCGAGTGATTAGCGAGTTAATGCATTTTTAAAATTTAGTTAGCGAATGGATTTCGCCATTTTATATCATTAACTTTACTAATTTACTTTTTGTATGAAAAACAGTTTCTTCTGTCGCACTTCTTGCTTGTGAAACTCAATCCCGCTTTCTTGCTTATCAGTCAAGTTTGATCTTCAAAAATTGAAATGCAATGTCCATCGTTCTTTTCTGTATTAGTTCTTATTTTTTTTATTGTTCTCTCTCCTTTCTTAATCGTAGCTTTTCTAAATTAAATGCAATGTCAATCGTTATCTGCTGCCTTAATGGTCAATCTTCAATGATTTTCGCACCTGTTTCTGTTTTCTAATTCTTTCACACCCATTAACCCAATGCGTCTCGCTGGCTTTACTACCTTGTCTGGTAACTGTTCTGATGAACTTTCCTTGATGTACATAGACTTTATGAATTCAAGTGCAGTACAAGATTGGTGGCAAGGTCTCATCATTTTACAGTTGAAATGGCTAGATGTAACCGTAAGTTCTATGCTTTAACATAATGTAACTTTCCTTTGCCTTCCTTTAAATAATTTCATACATTCTTCTTTTCATATAGACTTTATTCAGTACTTATTGGACAAGGTCTCATCATTTTCGGCTTCTAGATGTAACCTTTCCTACTTGCATAAGATTCACTTATTGGCATCTTTGTAACTTTTACCACCATAATGTAGCTTTCCTTTGCCTTTCCTTTAAATAATTTCATACTAATTCTTCTTTTCACTATGGTACATAGACTTTTTATGAATTTAAGTGCAGTACTAGATTGGTGACAAGGTCTCATCATTTTACAGTTGAAATGGCTAGATGTAACCGTAAGTTCTATGCTAACAGTTTCTTCTCTCACATAAGATTCACTTATTGGCATCTTGGCTTCAGTCACTTTCCTACCACCATAATGTAGCTTTCTTTGCCTTTCCTTTAAATAATTTCATTCTAATTTTCTTTTCACTATGGTACATAGACTTTATGAATTTAAGTGCAGTACTAGATTGGTGGCAAGGTCTCATCATTTTATCAGTTGAAATTAGATTACCGTAAGTTCTTGAAATTCCTAGATAATTTCATTCTAACTTCTTTTCAATGGTACATAGTTTTATGCAGTAACAGTGGCAAGGTCTCATCATTTTACAGTTTCTAACCGTAAGTTCACATAAGATTCACTTATTGGCATCTCGGCTTCAATCACTTTCCTACCACCATAATGTAGCTTTCCTTTGCCTTTCCTTTAAATAATTTCATTCTAATTCTTCTTTTCACTATGGTACATAGACTTTATGAATTAAAGTGCAGTACTAGATTGGTGGCAAGGTCTCATCATTTTTTACAGTTGAAATGGCTAGATGTAACCGTAAGTTCTATGCTAACAGTTTCTTCTCTCACATAAGATTCACTTATTGGCATCTCGGCTTCAGTCTTTTAAATAATTTCATTCTAATTTTCTTTTTTCCTAAAGTGCAGTACTAGACCAAGGTCTCAATTTTGTTGAAAAGCTAGATTAACCGTAAGTTCTTGCTAACAGTTTCTTCTCTTTAAATAATTGGCATCTATCACTTTCCTACCAATTAATGTAGCTTTCTTTTGCCTTTCCTTTAAATAATTTCATTGGTAACATAGACTTTATGAATTTAAGTGCAGTACTAGATTGGTGGCAAGGTCTCATCATTTTTTACAGTTGAAATGGCTAGATGTAACCCTAAGTTCTATGCTAACAGTTTTTCTCTCACATAAGATATTGGCATCTTGCTTGGCATCTTTCTGCCTTTCAATCACTTTCCTACCACCATAGAATTTGTAGTCATCATTTTACAGTTGAAATGGCTAGATAACCGTAAGTTCTTGCTAACAGTTTCTTCTTTTAAATTCACTTATTGGCATCTCGGCTTAATTTTTACCACCATAATGTAGCTTTTCACTTAAATAATTTCACATAGACTTTATGAATTTAAGCGCAGTACTAGATTGGTGGCAAGGTCTCATCATTTTACAGTTGAAATGGCTAGATGTAAACTGTAAGTTCTATGCTAACAGTTTCTTTTTCTCTCACATAAGATTCACTTATTGGCATCTCGGCTTCAGTCACTTTCCCTACCACCATAATGTAGCTTTCCTTTTGCCTTTCCTTTAAATAATTTCATTCTAATTCTTCTTTTCACTATGGTACATAGATTTTATGAATTTAAGTGCAGTACTAGATTGGTGGCAAGGTCTCATCATTTTACAGTTGAAATGGCTAGATGTAACCGTAAGTTCTATGCTAACAGTTTCTTCTCTTGCATAAGATTCACTTATTGGCATCTCGGCTTCAGTCACTTTCCTATCACCATAATGTAGCTTTCCTTTGCCTTTTCTTTTAAATAATTTCATTCTAATTCTTCTTTTTCACTATGGTACATAGACATTATGAATTTAAGTGCAGTACTAGATTGGTGGCAAGGTCTCATCATTTTACAGTTGAAATGGCTAGATGTAACCGTAAGTTCTATGCTAACAGTTTCTTTTTCTTGCATAAGATTCACTTATTGGCATCTCTGCTTCAATCACTTTCCTACCACCATAATGTAGCTTTTCTTTGCCTTTCCTTTTAAATAATTTCATTCTAATTCTTCTTTTTCACTATGGTAATATAGACTTTATGAATTTAAGTGCAGTACTAGATTATTGGCAAGGTCTCATCATTTTACACTTGAAATGGCTAGATGTAACCGTAAGTTCTATGCTAACAGTTTCTTCTCTCACATAAGATTCACTTATTGGCATCTCGGCTTCAGTCACTTTCCTACCACCATAATGTAGCTTTTCCTTTGCCTTTCCTTTAAATAATTTCATTCTAATTCTTCTTTTTCACTATGGAATTTAGTGCATACTGGTGGACATTTTTTGAAATGGAATTTAAGTTCGCAGTACTAGATTGGTGGCTTCACTCACTTTCCTACCACCATAATGGTCTCATCATTTTTTTTACACTATGGTTGAAAATGGCTAGATGTAACCGTAAGTTCTATGCTAACAGTTTCTTTTCTTGCATAAGATTCACTTATTGGCATCTTGGCTTCAGTCACTTTCCTACCACCATAATGTAGCTTTCCTTTGCCTTTCCTTTTTAAATAATTTCATTCTAATTCTTCTTTTTCACTATGGTACATAGACTTTTATGAATTTAAGTGCAGTACTAGATTGGTTGCAAGGTCTCATCATTTTACAGTTGAAATGGCTAGATGTAACCGTAAGTTCTATGTAAAGTTCACATAAGATTCACTTAGCATCTTTCAGTTCTTTCCTTGCATAAGATTCCTAATTCTTCTTTTATTGGCATCTCGGCTTACTAGATTGGTGGCATTCATTTACAGTTGAAATGGCTTTCCTATCATGGTTCTTATTCTCAGTTAAA
>CAHIKZ030003651.1:1192500-1395000 GCA_903632075.3 Acanthosepion pharaonis
GAGAGCGCGCTTAAGTACTGACCTTGTGTCATATCTATTCGTATTCTATTTCATTACTTATTTTTATTTTATTTATTTATTTACTTATTTTTTTATTTTACTTATTTCTTTGATATCTTATTTTATTTCATTTCATTTCTATGATACATTCTACGGGTAAAAAAATGCTGTTTGAAATTATATTTTATAGATTTAAATGATAACTTAGTGTTTGTGGTAAGTTATGAGTTTGTAGGTAGAGTAGAAGGAATTTCTTTTTTTGTGTGAGTCTACATGAATCTATACTATTTCATAGAGTAATATATACTTTATGAAATATCACTAATTCACATACACACACAGAAGGTGAACATCACTGTAAAAATAGTACGGAAAAAAAACAATCTTTCGACGAAACTCTATAGCCTGCTTTTCCATGGCAGCTACTTCACTGAAAAGGCTACAAAAACCCGAACGGCAGTAGTCTTTAAAATTGAGCCATACAGCTATATTATTCCTCTATCTATTTGTCTGTCTACTTTTATCTGGTTATATGGAGGGACTTATTCAGGCATAAATTTGAGAAATTCTGGAATTTGAAAATGTTTCCGCTTTGTGAAGTTGCCGATGTCTTTCTTTCCATTATTTGCTTAAATACATTTATTTCTAAAGACGAAGAAAGACTCTTAGCCTCTCAGAAAATCGGTAAAATCTTCACTAAGTACTGAAAATACGGCTTTGTCAAAGCCAAGCATCTAATAAACACACAAGCAAGCTTCAGTGAATTCGTAAGCCATTACTAGTAAGGCCCCGGACCCAGTGAATGATTTTACACTTTGATTGTAACACAATTCAATGGTAATAGGGAGTTTCAGATCCCAGGTCTAAGGTCGTAATTACAAGGTTCCAAAATTAGTCTAGCAGAGTCCAACGTTAGAAAATGTTGGGGGTGTAAATCAAGAAAGGTAAAAAAATCCACATTGCAACTTGTAATGCACGACTACCCCTTCATCTACGAAGATCTAAAAACACCACTTGTCGTCCAAAGTAGATTTATTTTATTAGGGAAAGAAAGGTTGTGATTGGTCAAGACTGGTAAGGAAGCAAATACAATTACCTTCATCGTCACATCGATTTAGGGAATTGATCTGTAGTTCCATACCTCCCTCACACACTTTGATGACTCCCAGGGCAGGTAGAACGTAAGAAGGTCAGATGAAAGCAAAGCACGGTCTACCTGGCGAGCTGGGTTGTTGGTTTTGTTTAGCGGCATATCAAAACCTCTGTGGGTTATTTAGTTCCCAAATCTAAATATTTTGAAGAATTTTATGGCTTCAATTAAATAGCTTTTGAAAGAAATTGTATGCCTTCAGCTACTGAAAAATGTATTTCTAGTAATATTTTTATATAAAAATATATTGCTGGTATTTTTACTATAAAATGTATTTTTATACTTTCATAGTGTTTTATTTTTCTTGGAAGGAGTTGGGTTACTATTTGCCCATCGCTGGGACCCTAACAGGTGCTACTACGGCGGGTCAGGGTGGACGTGGGAACAACAGCAATTAAGAGGTGGTACCACGCTCCTGAAAACTCCCAATCTCTCGATTAGGGGCTTTGCTGTCCAGGACTAGGTGAGCTTGACCGAATGAATGGCTGGTTAGGGTTTAAGAGAGATGACAAGAGGAGAAAAAGAGCGAATAAGAGATAAGAGGCGAACAAGTTATTAAGAACGAAAAAAGACCGGAAGTTGTTTAGATGATCGCCTACGTCCTGAAAGTAGCCGGGGCTTATAGAAGAATTAAAAAAAAAAAAGAAGCACAATAAACCGATCCATGAGTTGAAAACAGATTTTCTTTATTGATGATGTGTTCTTCTAGTTTTTATATTTTTCACTTGGTAACAAAATCCGTCGCGTTGCAAATTTCAACAACGAGAGGTCGTAATTCCAAGGGTCAAAAATCAGTTATGCAAGACCATCGTCGGGAAATACCTGAACCATAAATCAAAAGGATTATTTCCTTTTTAAAAATAAATAAATAAATAAATCGTATCACAATTCGTTACAGCTCTTCCCCCAACCAAGTAACTGGGTACTGGTCTTTCGTTATTCGGCTAAGAAAGATTGTGATTGGTCGAGATTGGTAGGGTAGCGAAAAAGAATTCCTGTATTTCGAGGCCGACAAAAGCCGACTTGAGCTTGATTTCGATTTTTATTTTTTGACAGATAGTCCAAAGAGTACGGATTATTTGCCGAGGTGAGACATGGATTTCTCCGTTGTCACCACAGATATTCACAAAGAATAAGGCGGTAGGTGTAAATTTTATCTCGAGCTGCACCAACTTGACCGAAGGGGGCAAAAGAAAAAAGGGAATGAGGACGAAACGCATCGGCAAAGATGCTAGGATTTCATTTGGCTTTTCCTTTTTACTGATATATTTTTTAGATATATCTGAAATTTTACAAACACACACACACACACACACACACACACACACACACACACACACACACTCTCTCTCTCTCTCTCTCTCACACACACACACACACACAAGTTTCATTAAAAAACGACTGGTAAGCAACTGCGGTTATTTTTCCAGATCATGTAATTTAATAATTGTACATTTGGGCAGCAATTCCTCTTTTATACAAGTTTCATTGTCAGTCGTTAACACTTATATATGAGAAATTGCTGCGCTTATACATACACTATATATATATATATATATATATATATATATATATATATATATATATATATATTAGTTAGCTTAACTTCATACCTGCCTGGTGGCAAACGCTGCTGGTGGCGCTTAGGGGTGACGGTCCCGCCATAGCCACCGAAACCGTGAGATCACACCTGGTCGGCGGCTGATGAAGACAGGGTATCGCACGTGCTAACACACGTTGTATGTTAAAATATATATATATATATACATACTGCGCTTATACACTATATATATATATATATATATATATATATACATACAGATGTGGCACCATTTACGAGGCAGAGAAAGAAAGAGAAAGAAAAGAAGGCAGAAAGAAATGCGAGACGGATCATAGGTGATAAAACAGCCACACACATAGCCTAAGAGACAATGAAAATATTGATAAGTAACAAGTGAAAAAGTGTGTCATTAGAATGACAGGGAATTTCTGAGTAAAAAAAAAGAAAAGGAAAAGAAAGAAGGAACCAGATGTGTTTTGATAACGGCTATGTTATCTAGGTACGTAAACGAATGGCTAGACCACTGGCCCAGGAAAAATTCAAGTGAAAATGCTATTTCGATAAGTAACGAGAAACAGGCCACTAAAAGGACTTTGGACAGATATGAAAAAATTAAATCCCCCACAAGCAAAGCGCTGACCGAATTCCTTTCAACAAAACAACTTTGCCCCTGCGATAATAAAATTATGTTATCAGACACATGTACCGAAGGAAAATAAATGGGAACCAGAAATGTTTTTTTTTCTTCCTTGGAGACGACAGACTGACTGAAATTTTGGGGATAATTTTTCTGAGGCCATGTCGGGGAAAACCAACCATCTTGATGAATTAGCGATAAACTACCTGACAAACGCCACCTGTTGAACAAAGAGTTGTCATATTATCCGTTCGTGGCTAGAGAAGTGATAACGGCGATTTGAAAAAGGAAGAAAAAGGAAAGAGAAGAGATAATTAATTTTTTTTAGTTAAGCAAGGTATTTTTTTTTCGAAACAAAGCCGCGGATTGTTCACGCCCGACTAAGACATCATTGGTCAAGTGGTGATCACGTGACGCACGAAGGAGGAGGAAAGATACCTGACCAAGACCTCATTGGCCGAGAGTGATCACGTGACGCACGAAGAAGGCTGTCGACGCCCCCATCCAGTGTAAGCATGAGAAGCTGCTACGAAGAAGTGGGGAGGCAGTTCACGCCCCTCAGAAGTATGGTGAGAAAGTGGGAGTAAAAAAAAAGTTACCAAAAAATGGAAAAAGAGTGGAAAATCCCTAACCAGAAATAAAAAGAGGTGGATATGTATTTAGAATTATCGAGGAACCCCCGACGCCAACAGATCCACCCCGGTTTTGGTTGGCGTCAATAAAAACGAAGCCCCTACAGGCAGAAATCAGTTCGGGCCCTGGCGGCAGAGATGAGTGACCAGAGAGTTCAGGCCCTGGCGGCAGAGATGAGTGTCCAGAAAGTTCGGTCCCTGGCGGCAGAGATGAGTGTCCAGAAAGTTCGGGCCCTGGCGGCAGAGATGAGTGTCCAGAGAGTTCGAGCTCCAGTTTCCAGAGTTGAAGCCGCCTCGAGATAGCTGACCAAGATTCACGCAAAATTCCGGACTCCTCTTCAACCAAGAACAATTATTTTGAAGAGCAACTTAGACCAGACCACCGAAATAAGGTTTTTTTTCGACTTTCGTCCAAAGACACACCGAAACACAAATTTCTTAGAGAGCAAACAACTTGAAGCGTTAAAACTTGCCTAGCGAAAACGACGTGTCACAATCCACAGAACGGGTCGGGAGATAGATGCAGTCCTATGTATCGAACAAATAGACATAAAGTTTGTTACCTTTTTTCTTTGATACTTTGAACTTTTTTGATTTTTCATTTTATTTTCTTTTATGCATATTTGTGTGTTATCACCCCCTGTTGAACTCAATTTGCATTACGGCTTAAACCACTGTTTGATCTCGTCTGTCTAAGATCAATTCACAACGTGGGTAGGCAGACTGGAGATCAATGCAGTTACCTTGGTAACCAGGCGTTGAAGCGAGTTGGGGAACGACGAGGCTGATATCAAATCTAACCAGATTCCCAAACCCGAATCACCAAAAGGTTAGAACGTCATTTGGGTGCCGCGACTGATACCAAGCCCGTTGGTCGTCACAGGACGAGACAACACGATTGACGCGACAGGCGGACGTCACGTTTGGAGCAGTGACACCCGGACGGAGCAGCGAGGAGCGAACAGCTGGCGCTGCGGCGAAGACGTCACAAGTGGTGCTGTTTGAGGACGTCACAACTGGCGCCGTGGTAGAGCAGGATAGAACGTCACAGTTGGCGCTGCGACCGGGGACGACGTCACACAGATATATATATATGGTGTAATAAAAAAATAAAATAAAATAAATATAAGTTTCTTTACTTATAAGATTATATATATATATATATATATATATATATATTATTAATCGAAATCTTATAAGTATAAGAAACTATATTGTTTATTTTATTTTATTTTTTTATTTATTATTTATTTATTATTTTGTATTTAAAAAAAAATTTTTTTTTCGATTGAATAAATAGTTCCACCCCTGTTTATCCGTGTTTTTCTTTTTTAACCCCCCTCCCTCTTTCGTCATTTTAAAATAAACGGTACTCCCCAACTTGGTTGTTTTTTTTGGGGGGGGGGGTCACGTGGTTATGGTTTTTTCTTTATTGACTATATATTCCGTTCTTTCTTTACCTTTTTAACCAGCCCTCCCTGACGATCCGCTTAGGTGAAGCCTTGGTAGGTTTGTCTGGCTCTCTAGGTTTAATTAACTAACTAACTAACTATATATATATATATATATATATATATATATATATATATATATATATATGCATGAGACCAGGGTTCGAATCTCACCATGTTGGATTTGTCAGGAAGGAGACTTCCTGATGTTATCGGTCTGGTGGTGGTGGTGGTGGGGCGATCCCATCGTGCGGCACCTTCGGAAAGTGCCTGAAAACCATACCAGATTTTGACTCAAGCCGTGTGAGTTAAATTAGGCAGAACTTTAAGACAGTCGATAACTGTGTTAGCACGAAGACGCAAGTCATCACGACCGAGGGTTTGAATGTGCTGGTAATGAACAGAAAGTTGATCATTCTAGGCAACATGCTCTTTATCAGAAACTGTAACGAAGGTCTGCTCAGCGTAGTTGCAGTATAAACAACAGGTTGGCTCTGTGGGTGTTGAACAAACACAAATGTGCCTGAGCGGAAGTCTGCTGTAGGGATTGGCTAGCCGCCCTAGTAGACGGGTGTCCTCTAATACGAGTGGCCAGCTATTATATATATATGCCAAAATCGTTCGGGTTTCGATGATGAACTCTCAAACAGCTAAATAGTCTGTATATATATATATATATATATATATATATATATATATATATATATATGTATATACACGCTACAGATTAAAAGTTTCAAATCCCCCCAAAATTAACAGGAGATGAACTTGGCAGAGGAGTGAAAAAAAAATGAAAAAGGATGGAATCAATTATCCAACTTATACTTTGAGAAACTTTTGAAATGAATGTCAAACATTTGGGCTGCAGTAATCCAGGCTAAAGGGGGATATTTTGACGAGAGCAAAATGTAACCATAAAATTGTTTTTTTTCTGTTTTTCATAATAAAATTTCCAATAAAGATCGTATCTCACTTTCATTTAACCCTGTATAATAATTTTCTTTTATTTAAAGTGCAAAACAACTGCTTTTGGTGCCATTTTAAAAAATTACCAGGCCTCCCTCAAACTTTTGAACTGTAGTGTATATATATATCGGTAAATTTAACAAAATTTAACAAAACTGATTTATAATATACCGATTATATAAAACGACTAATTTGGGGATTTGTAAAAGTCAATAAAATTTAAAAAAAATAAAAAAAAACAAATGAAAATACAGATAAAATACATTTTCTCCATCAAGTCATTCATTGCTGTAGTTCACTGTTACTAACAAGCAGAAAATTTTTTCTCCTGATGATGGCTATGTTGGCCGGAACTAGTTGAGGAATCTAACTGAAATAATAAAAACAAAAGAATATTAAATACAACCCAGTGTGTGTAAAGATTTTAATTTTTTACTATTTTTATTGTGTATTATATATATATATATATATATATATATATATATATATATATATTAACTGGTTAAAAATATGGTTTGTTCACACACAGGACCACTATATTTAAAAAAACCGAAGCTAAGAACTTCAAATTTAATTATATAATTAAATTAAAAGCATTATTTCCGTTTCATCTTCAAGCGAATTTTGGAATAACTTATTTTTAAATTTACTGAGTTTTAAACGCACATACAATTCATAATTTTTTGTTTCCAAGGATACAGAGAAATACAATCATTTAGTCAGGTGCAGTAGCATGTTCATTTTCATTAACTATTATTGTATCAATTATGAGTTACTTTCGAAAAAGAGGTTAAGTCAAGGTAGGGTAATGGGTGCATTTTTCATCGAATTTTGACATCTGTTCAACGCATGTCGTCTGTTTTTTTTTTTTTAACGACAAAAAAACACCGGATTATATATATCTTACTGTACTTTCTTTTTACTATAATATATATATTATCATATATATATATTAACATATATATATATAACAAACATATATATATATATATATATATGTTTTTTTATATGCGCGGTACTTGGTGGAAATTTCCCAGTATCTGGGATAGAGCCAACGAATATTCAGTTGCATGGAAGAACTGTGTATATATATATATATATATATATATATATATATATATATATATATATATATATTGCTTATGTTAATTACAATTGAAGCCACTGATTAAAAACATTGACAAGGAAACTGAAGTTAAATTATCGTTTTTGAATATAACCGCCATATGGAAGTGGTACTGAAATTCATTTTGATGAATGGAAGCGAAAATGCTGGAGAATTTCCTCACAGATAAAGTGACAGATGTGTTTCTTGAGAAAGGATACCCTGGACAGTATATGTGAACAAAAAGGAAATCTCAAGGAAAATAGGAACATTTAAGGAGACTTAAAGTTGAAATTTTTGGAACATACAACGAGAAAGACGGACGAGGGAAATTAACGCTCACAAGGCATACTGAAGGTAGGGAAAGAAAGAGATGAAACAACGTTTGGTGAATGACCAGCAGAACAAGGATAAATTGGTGTGGTAAAGAGTTGAAAGTTCGAGCAACAAGAAGCAGGAAGTTATGGAGTGCCATTATAGCCCAGATTCTGAAAAGAACTGACACATAAACGAAGGTCACATATTGTCGGGGGTAGTCTCCTTGCAAGCCGTCGATAGATTTATTCTTGCTACATCTTC
The DNA here is from genome assembly GCA_903632075.3 of Acanthosepion pharaonis. Lineage (NCBI taxonomy): Eukaryota > Metazoa > Mollusca > Cephalopoda > Sepiida > Sepiidae > Acanthosepion > Acanthosepion pharaonis. Next base: position 1,200,582 of record CAHIKZ030003651.1, read on the forward strand.
AGGAATGCGGTCTTATGGCATTGTTAGGAATTTATTAATAAAAGCAGAAACGTCCATCGAAACTGAATAATAAATATTCTAATATGTTTTTCTAAAGGCCATTTTGTATTTCAGCTGTCAAGAAAGCGTTTAAAAATTCAATTAGATGCATTCGCGATAAAACAGTCTAAAGGCAAATTTGCTTTTGTTATACACACGCGCACACACACACATATATATATATATATATATATATATATATATAAACCAGTTGTCCCATAAGGATGTTCGCAATTTAAATGAAAGTATCTTCGACAATAAAAATCACATAGAGTGCCAAATATGTTGATTGCACAACTGATATATAAGGGTTCAACATATCTAGGATTTGAATATTATATGCCTGAGATGATCACGACCACGAAGAGAACATGCATGAGCTCGCTCTCTCATTTCAAACACGGTGTAATTTCTTTACTATGATTTGGATTTTTCCTGTAGGTCAAGGTTCCAGAGTTTTTCAAAAAATATATTTATCTCATTGGTATTGTTATTTTTGTTTGGGAATAAATTGGATTTGTTTTTTTACTAGTGACTCATCTGTACTACTTTTCGCTATTGTTAAATATTTCTCTTAGTCTCAGTTTGCGTTCAAATTCTTAATGTCTTTTTTAAGTCTACTATATTGCTTTTTAGAGCAGGGCAGAATTTTAGGCCCAATTTCAGTAGGTTGATTTCGTCATTTGTAAGTGTATATGAAGATAAGTTTATTATTTTGGGTTTTGTGTCATAAACGGGTTTTTAACAATTTTGAAAAAACTCTGGAACCTCGACCCACAGGAAAAATCCAAATCATTCGACAATCTCACATATAGACAAAGACTAGCCTTTAGAGAACATTCGAAAAATAATAACATAATTATAAAAGAAGCAGATAAAGGCAGCGCTATAGTAATCATGGACAGAAATATACTATAAAAACAAAATTCTAGAAACACTAGGAGGATAGGAACAGCTATAAAGTAATTGACACTAACATAGACAAAAACATTATAACAAAAATTACAAAACTCTGCACAACACATAATAAAATATTAACAAAAAAAGAGAAGGATTTCCTAATAAACTTTGTACCAAAAAACAAGTAATTTCTACGACTACCTAAAGTTCATAAATCGAGGAAATAAAAAGCAGCTATACATACACAAAAATCTGAATACATTAGCATCCCAAATCCCAGTGACCTTACATTCAGACCCATAGTAGCAGGACCAGTCTGTCCCACTAGCAAACCCAGTAACCTAATAGACATAATATTGCAACCATATACCGAAAACAAATTAAAAGCCACATCAGAGACGATATCCATTTCTTAGCTGCATACCACAAAAGGTAGATCCGGGGAACGCTTATGGCAACTTTTGACATCAGTAGCCTATACAGTAACATACCCCATGAACTAGGAAAAAAGCGATCTCATTCTGGATTGAAAAACATCCAGAAATAAAACATCCGAGATTCACTAAAGAGTTCATTATCGATAGTATAGACCTAATTCTAAACAATAACACCTTTGAATTTGACAACAAAAAACTATATCCAAACCCTAGGTACTGCGATGGGAACAAAATGGCACCAACATATGCCACCCTAACATTAGCTTACCTAGAAGAAAACCCTATGAAAAGATAGAACAAATATATGGGGCAAATATAAAGACCCAATTCACTAAATCTTGGAAAAGATACCTAGATGATTGCTTCATCTTTTGGAAATCATCATGGGGTGATATTAACCAATTCCATACACTACTTCAAAACTTACACCCAAAAATCAAATTCACGCAAGAATATAATTTTAACGAATTACCATTTTTAGATATACTCATTAGAAATAAAAACAACCACATAATCACAGATATCTACCACAAACCCACAGACACCCAACAATACCTTCATTTCAAGAGCCATCACCCAAAAAAGCTGCCTAAAATCCATCCCCTATTCCCCTAGCACGTAGAATTTGTACAATAGTGACTGATAAACATCTCCGAAAAATCCGCTTAGAAGAACTACATAAAACTCTCAAGAAACGAGGCTACCCCACAACACTAATAAACAAAGGTATTGAACTCGCGAAAGAAAATTCCTCTAGACCAACTTAGAAATAAAAAAACGTAACGTCGAACAAACTCTAGCATATGTCTCAACGTACAACAAAAACAATCCAGAAATATTCCCAGAAATCACAAAAATCTAGATTTACTTAGCAAGAATAATAAACTGAATAATATACTAAAAACAACCAAAATAATTAAGAGCAAACGCCAATCTAGAAACCTAAAACACATATTAACCTCATCTAAATTTAGCCAACACAAAATACAGGAGTCACAAAATGCAACAAAAAAAAAAAATGTGGGGTTTGTGACATCATTATAGAAGGAAACTCCTACACTTTTTGAAAACCCAAAAAAACATTCACAATAAACAAAAAACTTAAACTGCAACTCCAAAAATGTAATTTATGCACTTAAATGCACAAAATGTAAGACGTCATATATAGGCATCAGCCAACAACTGAACAACAGGGTCTCCCTACACAAAAGCAATATAAAATTGACAGACAACAGAAAACTTTTTGTATCACAACACATTTTTCAAATGTAAACCAGGGTAAGTTTAATATCATGCCGATATATCAAACAGACAATTACTCGTATCTACAAATACAGGAAAAAACTTTATAGACAAATTCAAACCCGAACTGAATAGATCGTAACCCCACACACAAAAAACACACAACATGCACACAGGGTGACCCAATACAATGATCAAATCGCTCACATACATGGACGCACACTCATATACGGGAGACACGAGGAGACATATATATGTGTATGTACACATACATACATTTATGTATGTATATGCGGATGTTGACAACTTAAGAAGTGCGTGTGTGTGTGTGTGTGTGTGTGTGTGTGTGTGTGTGTGTGTGTGTGTGTGTACTGGTTCCATGTAGCTTGGGAAATATGTGTATATGTGTGTGTGTACTGATTACTTGTGGTGGGATAGTGTGTATGTGCGTATGTGTGTGTATGCGTGTATAGGTACAAATAAGTTTACGAATTCCTCGTAGTAAGACAATATGTATGGAGGGGAAATATACGCACGCATATATACACGCATGCTGACAGGAACACACCAAAATAGAAACAGATCCAAGAGCACATAGGGGTCACTAAAACATTAAAAGATTAAATGCCGATAACTACTCGCTGGACAAACCTTAATTGTTTTATGACCCTTCGCGCAGAACTTTTCATTGACAATTCTAGAAAGAAAATTCGGATTGCCAACACACAAACAGAGAATGTCTCATATCGAGAACATTTCACATTGAACATGAAGAAAATTAATTATTTTAATAATATGTAGAAATTCCACTTTTACCTGAAGACGGTCATGAGACCAGAAATATGTGTCGTAGTAAAATTATGTAAAACAAAGCATAATATTTTTTCTAAATAAATCCACATTACAACCAAAACGTTTGCGGCACCTTCTTTTTAATATACATACTTTTCTCTCGTTGGAACCACTACAACATATTTCTTTTTTATTAAGTATATAATTGGTATATACGGAATGAATCCAATAACCAACAATAACTATTCTTAAAAGAGTGCTCAATACAAAAGTAGAGCAGATATAATTATTTTTATAAAAAATTATAACATAAGTATGTTATAAAATCACTACAAAAATAGCCATTTTGTTTCAACACACTCTGTGTCTTATCAAGTGATGATGTTGAAAATAAAATAAATGGTTTTAAAAAGTTTCAGATTAATTAACGATCCTACACTAGGGGGAAACATTGTTACAAAAAGCTAGAATAACCAATCAAAACCAAGTATAGAAAAGATTCAAAAGCTTGACAACGAAATCATGTTATAATAGCTATTCAGATCTTTTAAAATACGTGTAATATTAAAAATAATTTATACTAACCAATAATTATAAAATTATATGATAAAATTTAATATTAAAATTAAAACTGGCAATTTAAAATCCAAATTTAATCACTATTAAGTTTAAAAAACTACAAAATTATTGAGAAAAGAAAAAAATATATATGTTTATTCATTTCTTCATTGAAATTACGTTCGACAAGACGCTACAATATATCCAGTCATTTGACAATACATGTATATATATATTTTTTTCTTTTCCCTTTCTTTTCCTTTTTTATTTTAAAGTGTGTGAATGTGGTCTTAAACTCACGCGCAAAACAACAAAATCACAATCAGATTATAATACATAAGCACCCAGACATAATTAGATACACACACACACACACACAAAAAAAAAAAAAAAAGGAGCGAGACATGAACATCTCTACAGCTCTTTATGAAAAAAGGAAACGTGGAAGCCAACACTTATACACACACACAGTTAAATGTGAATACACTCTACATACACATAGACACCGATAGATACACATACATACATCCACAGACAATGACATAGATACCACAACCAATAAATATTTCAGACTTAAAGTATCATTAAATAAATGCTAACCACTTATTAAATTATAACTTAAGGGAGCAAATATACAAAGATAAAAATGGTTAAAAATAATATTATTTAATATATTAAAACGAAAATTCCAAAACCATAAATATCAATAAAAATATATATTAATCATATAATTTGATAATAGTTTCATTATATATTAGGCAAAGAAAAACAGGATAAAGAAACCCACAGATACATATATATATATACGCGGCAGCAAACACAAATTAACACACATAAACATACACTCATACATACATACATATACATACAGAAATACATATAAATAAATATTTAAACATAAACATATACGCACATATACATATCTATGATAACAAGTACACATGCACACACATACACATATAAACCTAAATACACACATATATACACAGATTTTTATGCACACATACTTACATATATAAAAACAGTCATGATATACCAAAGTTTCCATACCCACACATACACACAAACAAACTCATACATAATAGGTGCCAACACACACATATATGCATACACAAACATACATAAATATATATACACACGTACATACATATCTACAAATAAACATATATATAAATATATCTATCTACAATAACAACTACCAATATATACATACATACATAAAAAGTCAAAAACAACACTCAACCAAGTACATATATAAACGTACTAACATATAGATACATAAATATACATTCAAATACCAACACACAGCAATATACATATAGCCTAACATACAAATATATAAACACATTCATACAAACAGAAATATACTTAAATATAAATATACATACACAATAAAATAGGACACATACAGATATATACATATATACACACACAGATATATATATACACACATACATACACATATACACACACACATACATATATATACAAATATATCGTGACACAAAGCCGAAATTAGGGGGCACCCAGTGAGGAACGAACTCATTACTCACTCGCAATTGATCTAGCGAACCATGCTTGCCAACCATTATACCGCCGTGATGTTATCATACATACACATATACATATTTATATATATACACATACACACACATACATATACACACATACACACATACATACATATATATATATACACACACATATATATATATATATATACATATATATATATATATATTTACACATATACATACATATACACACATATACACGCATATACATACATATACACACGCACATACACACATACATATATAGGCACACACATACACATATACATCAACAATTATTAACCTTTTCTCTTCTAATCTACCATACCTTCCCACATTATATATATATACACACACACACACACACACACACATATATATACACCCCCCACATATATATATATAAAAACTAAAAAAACTCAAAAAAAACATATAAATACACTTATATTCAAAATCTACATTCCTCAGTGCAAATGTCTAACCAACACATAAATAAATATATACACATATACACCAACACTAATAACACTATGCAGGTAAACAATACACATTTATATCGTAAGTAGACCATCATGCAATACAAATACTAATCTATTAAAATACAGCGACATATCATTATCATTTAAAGTATACGACACCTACACTAAGTTAAATTTATAACGGTGTTTACAATTAACTGTAAGTTCATATCTTTGATTTAAGAGATCAGCCTTGTTTTTAAATCTAATAATTTCAAATTTTTCAGGAAAACATAGGTAACATGGGGCATATAGGGCGTTACATGTCCGAGCTTTCTTAACCAAACTCCATTTAACCGTAGGTGTTTTGTTCTTATCTTTTAGATTCCAAAAATACTTGGACAATGAAGACATCTGCCTATATTCACTGTGATTAAAGGATTGCATATGCCCCCGCCAGCGTTCCTTGAATGTTTTCATGGTGCTACCAATGTGAAACTTCTTTATATTTGGATTTTCAATTGTTGAAATAGTACTAAGATAGACTACAGAAGTAATCCCACAGTTATTTTGTAGTGGACACTTATTCGGATTCCTACAATTACATAAGTTGTTAATTGTATTATTATATTTAGTATTGCAGTTAGTAACCTGTTGAGTAGTCAAGCCTTTTGAATTCCTATACTTGTTAAAGACTATATTGCTATGTTTTTTAATTATCTTCTCCAGGTTATCAGCACAACTATAGCTTAATTTAAGGGTATTAGGATTAAATATTTTACTAAGTGGGTTAGTTTCAGGGTTGGGGAAATGTTTTTTGATGAGGTTTATAAATATACGCCCTAATTTAGTTTTAACCATTTAGTTTTAACTAATTTTGTAGTTTTTAAACTTAATAGTGATTAAATTTGGATTTTAAAATTGCCAGTTTTTAATTTTAATATTAGATTTTATCATATAATTTTATAATTATTGGTTAGTATAAATTATTTTTAATATTACACGTATTTTAAAGATCTGAATAGCTATTATAACATGATTTCGTTGTCAAGCTTTTGAATCTTTCTATACTTATTTTTGATTGGTTATTCTAATTTTTTGTAACAATGTTTCCTAGTGTAGGATCGTTAATTAATCTGAAACTTTTAAAACCATTTATTTTATTTTCAACATCATCACTTGATAAGACACAGAGTGTGTTGAAACAAAATGGCTATTTTTGTAGTGATTTTATAACATACGTTTTACGTTTATATATATATATATTTGATTAAAAATATGATTCCTTCGCTACATAAGAGTTCTCATGTTTCAAAAACGAGAGCCGAAACCATCCAAATAATTATTAAAATTAAGTTGAATTGTAGTGTTTAATCAAAAAATATTATTATTATAATAAAGCTCTACTTCTGTATGGAGCACTGTCTTCTTAAAAATAAACCAAAAATACTAAGGAACCCTAGATTACGCATCCAACGTGTTCTTTTCTATTTTCTGCATACCTGCACTTACATATATATATATATATATATATATATATATATATTCTATGTTCACTTTTATATTTATACACACTCTATCTCTGATATTGAGCACTTTTATCCCATAAATATAGCACATCTTAAGACTATATTTCTTCATTCATATATATATATATATATATATATATATATATATATATATATATATATATATATATAATAATAATAAATAATAATAATAAAAAGAAAGAAACGCTAGCTCTTAACAATATTAACTACGAACAAGGTCACGATGTGCTAACCATATTCGGAAATTAAAACATCCCCCAAACACACTAAAACATACCCATAATGCCAACACTCAAATTAAGCTGAAAAATCGAATCATCCTTGATAATGGCTAAAGGTATAGCCGAAAGCAGTCGGAAATATAGAACATTTGGACAGATTATACACACTCTTTGTCCAGAAAAGAAAACACTTATTCGAACACAAGAAAAATTAAATAAAAAGCTTAACCGTAGTACCTTGTCTGTCGTTTTTAATGAAATATGCATAAACGAAGGATTTCTGCCTAAATATACAACTATATATATATATATATATATATATATATATATATATATATATATGCACGTTTCATTGAATACGACAGACAAGTTGCTTTGATTTAGTTTTTTATACAATTTTTCATGTGACCTTATAATTTTTTTTTTCGGAGGATAAATTATATAAAAACTATCCAATTTTTCTTTCTTTTTTTCTGAGCGCTTTCGGCTATGCATTTAGCCATTTTTAAGGTTGACATATATTAACTGTCAACTAGCAATAGAATGTTGTATGTATGTACTTATATAATGTTTAATTTTCAAAACACGGTCAAGATATGTTCATAGTTGATATTATTGAGTGTTGTTTTTTTTTTGCTTCCATTATTTTTAGTCATTTTTTTTTTTACATCTAGACGATGCTATTATATTTGCGTTGCCAACAAGTATGTTACGAATCGAGTCCGGTAGGTCTCCATGATTATTTAAATGAGATCTAATTGAGCTATATTCAGGAAGGTGTAATGTGAGTCTTTGTGTCAAACTTGTTGTAGTATGGTATATAACTGTTTACGAATTTTGACTGATCAGGAATACAATTCCTTAATGGACATTTAAATCAAAATATTATAAGATCTAATGAGAAATTGTATAAAAAACTAAATCAAAGCACCTTGTCTGTCGTATTGAATCAAATGTGCATGAAAGAAGAATTGCTGCCTAAATACGCACGCACACGCACACACACACACACACACACACACACACATATATATATATATATATATATATATATATATATATATATATATTATAAAAAAAAGAGAAAGAACAGTAAGATTTATAATCCGGTGTTCTTAATTATTTTTATTTTTAAAAAACAGTGCTCAATACAATTCTGCAGATCATAAATGTTATAAATTTACTAATTTAAAAATAGGGTTCCATCGCTACACAGGAATTACCATGTTTCTAAAACAGAAACTAAAAATTTCAAATTTAATTATAGAATTAAATTAAAATCCCTAGTATTTTTTCATTTTCATGCTTTAAATTTACTGAGTTTTATAAGTACACACGTTCATAATATTATTTGCTAAGGATACGGGGAAATTCAATCATTTTAACAAGGGGTGGTAGGGTATTCATTTTTACTGAAAACTATTGTATCAAAATATTATAAGTTACTTTCGAAATGAGGTTAAGTTAAAGTAGGGTAGGGATGCCTGTTCAACAAATGATGACATCCGTTTTTCGCATGTCGTCTGTTTTTTTTTTTCAATGACAAAATTTTTTCGGCACTTATGTTTTGCCGTTAAATTTCTAATTGTATACATAAAGATTTTTTCCAAAAGGATTGTTTGAATATGAGTACGTCGTATTAAAATACAATTTTAAAATATTATTTCTAATTCTAAATACTAATAGACTATACTTCTTTTAAAACAAATAAATGTATTAGAATTATATTATGATTTTGAAATTATTATTAAAATATCAAATATAAATATGTATGTTTCATTTTTCATTTTTTTTTTAAACATTATTTGAGAAAAAGTTTTGACAATGGCGGCAAAGAATAGTTACTTCATTTTTTTGATTAAGTAAAGTTTTATTTTTTATAAACCTAATAATGTATAATTTCTCACGCACGCACAAAGGACATGGGTCATTTAATGACCTACTTATTCTAGCTTTTCTTATGAATTTCCATTTCACAGTAGGTGTTTTACTGGTTCCTTTTAAGTGCATGAAATATTTAGATAGGGACGTCTGGTTTCGGTATTTATTTATTCGAAAAGAACTTTGATGTGGGTTGAAACGCTTTTTGAATTCATGTCTTGTGCATCCAATGTAGACTTTTACTTTTTCTGGAACCTCAATAGATGAGATATTGAATTGGTACACTAATGATTCAGTGCGACATTTATTATTAAGAGGATAGTTTTGAGGATTTCTGTAGTTACGTAATTTTATATATATATATATGTGTGTAATTTATATATATATATTATTTATATATATATGCGCGGTACTTATTGGAAAGCGCTCAATATCAGTGATAGATCTAACATATTTAGTTGGATTGTTGTGAGTTTCTCTCTCTCTTTCTCTGTATGTGTGTGTGTGTGTGGCAGATGGCTTCTCATGCTGAACATTTTCTGATATGGCACAGTGAACCAAAATTCTTAGCAGCAGATCTAGTAATTGATTCAGTATAATCCTTCCAGTTCATGCCAGTAGAAAACGTGAATCCAAGAAGGTGCACTGAGTTGCTCTCCTGCAGGTTAGCATCAGTCATACTGATGCTTTTTTAAAAATGGTTCTCTATCATTAAAGAATAGCAGTTTTGTTTCGAAAGCGTTAAAATTCACAAACCATTTATGGCCCAATTTAACAACTGTTTTTGAGTATATATTGGATGTATTAAGGCAGTGATTTTCAACATACAAACTTGATGAAATACCAACGAAATAACGTTAAATAATCACCCTAACTGAATTTTATTTTATTTTTACTGTTGTTCATCTAGTACAAGTTCCAAGAGCCACTCAAGGTAGAAGGTTGCTGAATGATGTTGTTGAAAGTAGATAAAGTTTGACCTGATATTTGAAAAGGTTAAGATTATAGTGGTCGGAGAAGCATAATCTCGAGAGTCTGTCACTTCTTCCAGAAGAAAAATCCTCGTCATTTTAAAGAAAAAATCTAATTGTAAAAGACGCTTGTATGTAAGGGAAGCGCTTTTTATAAAGCGGTGTAAGCCAACCTTCCTTATTAACTTCGTTGAAACGAACTGCAATATGTTCGGGCCATAATAAAGGCATCACATCTTGTACAACACAGCTAAGAATTATGACTATTACCTTATAGCACAGCTAAGAATTTAAACAAAGAAAAATATATTAAAAATATACCACTGAAAATGACAAATGAATTGACCGAAAGCACATGGAAAAATCACTACAGAGAGTTTATACACTCTCGTTGACCTCAAAAGAAAAGCCGTAAATATATTATTGCGGATTATGTTATTATTTTTGTTTCAGTTGTATATTTTGTATGCCTTTCTTCTTGCATTGTGGATGAAATGATATGGGTATTGTAATTTTTTGAATGTGTTTTCTATGTATGTTTCTTCTTTAAGTAAGTATTGGGGACTACAGATTCTTAATGCTCTTAGATAGCAACCTATAATAATTCCAGATTTAGTTTTAGAAGAGTGATTTGAGTAGAAACTGATCAGAACATTTTTGTTTGTAGCCTTTTTGTAAACGTTAAAATTGAGTTCGTTATTATTTCTATGCAATATGATGTCTAGGAACGAAAGAGTGTATAAATAATAACATAATCTGCAATAATAAATCACATGAAAACAGATGCCACTATACTACCGACAAACTCCGTCACGTCCATTATCCAGAATAACCTATCTCATCTTAAAATAGTCACACTTCCAAAACCATTATGTATATACTCTGATCCTCAAACACTAATAGTAACAATATTTCTGAAGCAGGCATTTATAAAATAAATTGCCAAAACTGTTCCTCCCAATATATTGGAGAAAGAAGTAGAAATTTAAAAAAAAAAAAGCAAAAGTGACCTTACAAAAAACAATTTAGCTAATGCACTAGTCATACATAGAAATAAATTCAACCACAATTTTGATTTTGAAAATGCTACACTTATAAGCAAAGAAAATAAATCGCTCAGAAGGAAAATCCTCGAGAGTGCCGCCATTGAATATTACCCAAATATTAATCTACGCCCAGGCTTTTTCCATATTTCACCTTTCTTAACAGAATTACTATTCTCCGAAACAAACGTACAGAACGGTATCAAGAAATCAAAAGAAAATAGTTGAATCCGTCAACACAGCAATAAAAACAATATTTCCACACGTGACAGTAATTGACGTAATTTTCAGTTGACAGTACGAAAATAACGTTCTCTAAATTCTTCCAATTGCTAAGGACATTTTGTTTCGTTATTATTAGTTACTTTGTTTAAAAAATCATTTTGTTTTGACTTGAAAAAGTCCACATCGGACGAAACGCGTCGGCAACTATTACAGTCTTTCTATTGTCTTTTACATTTATAAATATTGTCTTTTTCTTCAGGTTAATTCTGAGAAATTTTTCATATATATATATATATATATATATATATATATATATATAATTCCGTACTTCTGTTTGTATGTATGCCAGTTTGTGTTTACATGCTTTACTAAATTAGAATAATTTTAGAAGATAATTAGAAAATTGTATTTGAATTCTTATCTTTTTCCTGTTTTTATGATTTTTGTTTGTTTTTTCTTTTGCTTTCAGAAGATTAAATTTTTCTCTTTACAGATTCAGATTAGAATAGTTTTTTTTTTTTTTTTTTTTTTAAGATAATGAGAATATTTTTGTTTCAACTGTTATGCTTTCATGTGTGATATTTTTTGTTTCTAAAATAGGTTATTCCATCCCGAGCAAGGGATAATTAGAATTTTAGCAAAACTTTACATCTGTTAGTGTATACGGTTGATTGAGGAATCGGAGAGCCGAGTTCGAATTCCAGTCGAATCCATTACATTCACTTACGTGCTAATACCCTTGGGAAAGGTATGAATGTTCTTCTTCTATCCCTGGCTATGTGTAAATAGCAGGACAAATTGGGTTCTATAGCCTTGGATGGCAACTGGTCTCGGAGAAGGACCACTCTGAATTCAAAACCTGCGGAGGGTTGTTTGGGGACCCGGTACACAGGTTACCTGTATTCTCTGTATTCGGCCTTTCAGAAAGTGTGGCTGGATCTGCATAATGCCTTCACCACTATAATCAAATCATATGTGTAGGTGTCTGACTGTCGGTTCCTAGTTACTGAGTTGCTTGACGCTCATACGTCGATAAAGGACGGGAGAGTCAGCAAATATATATATATATATATATATATATATATATATATATATATTGTGTGTGTGTGTGTATTTAGGCAGCATCTTTTCATTCATACACGTCTCATTAAATAATATAGACAATATATATATATATATATATATATATATATGAAGTCTTGCACCTTCGTACCCACAAACAAACGGGATGTGAAAAGAGCGATTTTTTACTTGACACCGCACTTAATTTGAATGTCTTTATTCCCCGGCAATATTTATTATTTTAATGATTATATATGATGAAAGTGAATTTATAGTTTTACTTCTATTTTTGAGAATTTGCAACAATAATATTAAACAGGATGTAATTATTACACTGATTATTTACAAGGATATTTTTCTATATACAACATTCTGAAAACCAATAAAATTGTATTAAAACTAATGCGATGCATTATTTATTATTTACCAAAAAATAAATAAATATATATTTTATTCATAAATATATAAAAATTTACTAAATTTTTAAAATATGGGAACCAGCAATAAGGAAATCGTTATTTACCATTTTATAAAGTCCGAATCAATTTGCCTTTAGCTGATGTTTTACCAACTATTCAAATAAACAATATAATAAATTAATAATTTAAATAAACAATCTAATAAATAGTTTTTTATATTTGTTTTCAATTCTCTAGAGCTAAGAAATTATAAATTCACTTTCATATGTTTGTTTTACTAAGGTTCTAATTACCGCTTTTTAAAACAAACTTTGCCGAGGACTGAAGCTAGTTAAAATCATAGGACTTTCAAAGGTAAAAACTTCCCATGTTTGCATATATACAGGATGTCCGCCCCAAATTGACATCATTTAAAATGTAAATATTTTAATAACTATATATCTCAGGCAAACGAAATGAAATAGACTTCATTTTGAATGTTAAAATATTTATCAAAATTCGAAGATATTCAAAGGTATGTAGGTTTTATAACCGATTTCACAAAGCTTCACAAATGTTCAATATGCGCACCTCCTGTAACACGACACACGTCAAGTTAGTAGTCCAGCTCCTGCCAAACATGCTGTAGCATGTCTTGCGTAAAATTCTCAATTGCCTCGGGGATTCTCTGCTTAAGTTCCTCTAGGCTTCTGGGAAAAGCGGGGGATATAGACATGTTCTTTCACAAGGTTCTATGAAAAAAATCACATGTCAAGTCAGATGAACGTCGTAGCCATTACAACAGCACATTGTCATTATCACTGGAAAAACTCGATACACTACAGGCGATTTATATATCATCATTACCGGGCGATGGAGTAAACTCTTCCTTTAGGTTTTAGTTTATTCTTTTGTTTAGTACTAAGCCTTGTATTGTTTTGAATGTAGTAGTAACAAATTCTATGTTGAGTTTAGATAGATTTTTTTTTATTGTAGATGTGATAGAGTTAGTTGGTAGAACAATATATTTTTTGATTCATTGCATTTATCAAGTGGGGACGTTTTTTTTTTATTTTGGAATATTTTATGGGCCTTTTGTTTCGCACTGACTCCATCGCCTATAATAATTTTCACAAAAAAATAAATAGGAGAAGCCTCAAGGAACCTAAATAAAAGATCATATGAACACAAAAGGGACATTTTACAAAACAACACATTAAATGCATTAGTTGCTAACCGAAATAAGAGTGACCACAATTTTGACATTAAAAACGGCTACTCTGATCAAAGAAAACAATAAACTAAAGCAAAAATGTTTAGAGAGTTCCTTGATCGCAAGGTCATCCACAATAAATTTGCGCCCTGACTCTTATAACATTTCACCATGCCTGGTAGATCTTCTATTATCACAGTGTGGCATACCTTCTAACAAAAGTGATGGAAACAAAAAACCGGACAATACTATTTCTGCGGATTTTGTCCCTTAAATTCGGAGTCAGTTCGTTCCGGGAGCGTTAATTCGAGGTTTTACTGTGCCACACACACACACACACACACACACACACACACACACACACACATCTATCTATCTATCTATCTATCTATCTATCTATCTATCCTCACAAGGCTTGGGTCAACCTGTGGTATGTTTTCCGACACTTTCCAAAGGTGCCGAACGCTGGGATCTACGGAACCCCTGCGAGCCGTCGATAGCCGTGTTAGTACGAAATCGCAAGTCATCGTGGCCGAGGGCTTGAGCGTGCTGGCCTTGTTCAAATTGTTGACCACACTAGATAACACTCTCTTTCCCAGAAACTGTAACTAAGGTCTGCTCAGCATAGTTGCAGTATAACAGACAGGTAGTGTTTCTGTGGGAGTTGAATAAACACAAATGCACCTGAGCAAGCGTCTGTAATAGGGATTGGCTAGCCGGCCTAGTAGACGGGTATACTCAAATACGAGTGGCCAACTATACTATACTATACTATATATATATATATTCTACATTCAATATCATCACTTGATAAGACACCAGAAGTGTTGAAACAAAATGTGCATTTTTATAGTGATGTTATAATATGTTTAACTTAAATTTTTGAATAAATATTATTGGCTCTACTCTGTATTGAGCACCGTGCGTGTGTTTATGTGTGCTCCTCTGTGTGTGTAAGATAATTTCGTAAATGTCTATTCTTATAAATTTTCGCCGCTGAACAGGCGTCGTCAGAAAAAGAATTTTATTTCAACAGAATCTGAAATAGTGAGGCAAAACGTGAATAACGCCAAGCATATGAACGGCTGATTATTCCGTCAACTGTATTGTCATAGAAATTCGATTTAAACGTATTTCAACACATGTGACTAAATAATAGATGAAGAAGAATAGAAAATTCATTCATGTAAAAATCCCCGATTATCAAAATACGACCAGATATTTTGAAATGTATCGCTTGTTGCCATTAAATTAATACTGAAACAATTTGATAAGCGTTGAAGAAAATATTTAAAAATAATTATTGTGTTGGAATATAGCAAAATTTATTTTCTGTAACTATAAATTTAAAGTTGATATGCACATTCATATATATATATATATATATATATATATATATATATATATATATATAATAATAGTGGTAAATATACACATACATTTGCAAAATATATAAATATATACACATACATGCATACACATACATATATATTTTGTATTAAAAAAAATTCAAGAGGATAGAATCCAGGTAGAACTCAATGTCCAGGACAGAGTAAGGATATAATATTTCTCTCATTTAAACTGTCTTTGACTCCCTCTCTAAAACTTCTCTCTGTTAAATTTGAATCCCCCCTCCTCTCGTCTGTTACCCCTCTCTATAGCTCTAACATTCGTCCTCACTCTCATACTTACACTCTCTCTAAATTTTATTTTATTTCGGAGTTGTTTTTTCTATTTTTTTTTTTTTTTTGAATTTGCAGGTCTGATTAATTGGATTGTATTTATGATTCAATGGAATAAATTATAACCATGGAATATTAGTGCTTAAGCCTTTTTATTATATATATATATATATATATATATATATATATATATATATATATATATATATATCAGTTACCAATGAATGGGAAAGCCATGAAACTCTGAGTCGTACATGCAAACATAGGTATATGTGTAATTATTGATATACTATTTATAGGTATTTAACTACACTAAGTACTGTTTTTGTCTACATCAAAAATAAAATATTTATTTGGTCATCTGTATGTGTAAATAAACGCACACATATATGGTTGCTCATATCTCTTTATTTAGCTCATTACTCATACACACACACACACGCACACACACACACACACACACACACACACACACACACACACACACACATATATATATATATTTATTTGGGAGGGGCAGACTATCTGGATTTTAAAAAATAAAATCCCAGTGTCATGTTCACAAAATTACAATACATTATAAACAATGCTCGGGAATGCTATTCGCCGAAAAGGAAGAAAATCAAGCTAATCATGACAATAACATTTATAAAATAGATACATATGTTGAAAATGAATGTTCTTTGTCATGCCCATGAAGAGACCAATGATATGTACGCCAATATGTATATGTGAAGTACGCGTTAATAAAACACAGTGAAGAAAGAGAAGCTGAGGCAGAACTTACCTTCTCATTGTATATCTGGTCATGACAGTTCTGATTCAGGTCACTCCGCTGACTGTTCTGTTTCAGATCTGGTCGCTGTTTTTATAGCTTATGGTGAGTCGGTGATCGGCTCACGAAATGTATCTGATTTTCGCCGGGAACTTCACACAAAATATTTTGTGTATTTTTTGTTACAGTACAACTGAATGAATTGTGTTAGTATAGCATAAACAGAACGCGTCTACACGTGTACAAACATATGTGAAACGGGTTTCCATTGCTTTATCCCTGTGTATAGATTGTAGTTGTCGACCAGATAATTGAAAGCAGGGGAAGCTATTGACGCATTTACAGAAACTTAGTTAAATATTGTCACTGTCATTAAATCTTATTTTTGCAATATTATATCCTCGAATTATTATGCGTAAAATGTGTGCAATCAATTAAGTGTGAGAATTTCAGCTTTGTTTATGTGACAAACGCACGAACATTCTGGTAAATGTTAGCGAACAAGAATTGATTATATTTATAATAAAATAATCGTGTCCGGAAGAAACCAAAATTAAGATTTATTAAAATCAAACGTATCGGTTAAAAAATATCTTCCTAATTTTTAAATATTCCTTTTAAGGAGGGGAAATATTGTCGATCATATTCTGAAGTGAGCCTCCAAAATTTTAATTCCCAGAAAATGTAAACGTCTGCCAATTCAAACAATACTGCGCATTTCGTACAACGTCATTGGTTGGTTAATATTTGTTTTAAGATTCAAATATTTGGAGATGATTTTGTACAAAAAATGAGGTTTCAATGACAATTCTTAGCATTTTTCTACAATTATGAAACAGGGTTCCATATATATATATATATATATATATATATATATATACAGACTATTTAGCTGTTTGAGAGTTCATCATCGAAACCCGAACGATTTGGCATCAGTTGTAAATTCTAGCTCCTAGGCTACCGGCGCAAGGTAGAGAGAAAAGCGAATTTTCGCGTATTTACTTTTTAAATAAGCACGCCAGTGACCTAGAAAACTCAATTCCTTGAGAGAGACTTGCATTATCAGCAAAAGTAGCCACTGTTTACAAATTCGCGTCTTTCTCCTCACAGTGCTCGACCGAAATATAAATATATATATATATATATATATTAATATGAAAAGTTTTTTTTTTTTTTTTTTAATTAAGTAGGCAGTATTTCCGTCATGCGACTTCGATGTTTCATGGTCATCTAGATCTGTGACTACTCTTCAAAGCGGAGTTGGACTATTCGATATTTCTCGAAATTATTTGTATTTATATATTGTGGTGTATGATTGTATTATTTTTCCTGTTATGTTAATTGGCTGTTGACTTCTTTTCCTCTTCTTCCCTTTCTTTTATTTTATTTATTTATTCTTTCCGCGCCTTTTATATCGACCGTTGCTAATTTTTTCTCCAGACACAGTCTACAGTTTCTGATATTGCTTATCTTTCGTACTGCTTTTATTATTTTGACCACATAATTTATGATCACGGTTGAATTTTTGTTTCTATGTATGGTTGTGTGGGCCTGAGTTTATGCGTTTGCGTATATATGCGCTTGTATGTATATACATCTACATAAAACATGTATATATGCACAAAACACGTGTATGCTTGTGTGTTCGCGTGTGCGTGTCTGACTGTGTATTTGTGTTTGTGTGTGCGTTTATACGTTCGCGCTTCTTTTCGCGTAGCTCTGGATGTTAACTCTATATGTATTTTTAGTAGGTTGTATTATTTATCTTTACTTAATCTGCTTTTGCTGCATATTGTTTTTTCGCTTTTTTATATTTAGCGTATGTGTGTTTTTGCGTTTTGTTAGATTGTAGTTTTGGTAATTTACATGTGTTGGATTTGCATGTGTTTTATATGGTTGGGTATTATTTTGTTGATTATTATTTTGCTGATATTGTGGTTACTGTTTTCTGGATGGATTGTGTTTCGAAATGGTATGGATTAGATGTTAGATATGGTGGCTTGCGTTTATGATGGCATTGTGTTTTGTGTTGTGTTTCTTTCATGTATATCAGTATTTTGATAGCAAAGTAAATACTTGTTTAAATGTCTGCATTTCACAATTATCTCATTTTTCTTGTTTCGTAAGTTATTTTGGTGTTTAAAGGTGATAATCACTACTTTTTTTTCTCCAGACTCAGTCTACTGATATTGCTATTATGTGAGGCTGTTATTTTCTTTTTAGTTCCATATGTATTTTGACAGTGTTGTGTTTAATTTTGTATTTTTCTGTTTTAAATGACAGTTGGTGATTATTAAATCTTTTTTTTAAAGGTTGTTTCAGGGGCTCCCATATAATTTTTTTTCTCCCATGTTTGTGTTGCTTTTACGATAGCTTCATATATTATGTTGTTGGTTAGACATTTGTTAAGTGGACAATTGTTTTTGTTGCATTTGTTATTATTGCTTTTCTGGTTTATGTTGTCGTGGTTGTTATTGTCTTTGATGAGTAATTTTTTATTGTGTTTAGTTATTATTCTCTCCATATTATCTATGCACCTGATTTTTACTGTAATTTTGTTGATGATTGTTGTGTTTGGGGAAATAAATTTCAATTATTTTCAGGAATATTTTTCCTATTTTTGTTTTTCTTGCCTTCAGTTCATCTTTAGTGTTACATGGAGTTTTGTTTGTACCTCGCTCAACTCTGCCGCACACATAATAATAATTAAGAGGTTTGCAGTCTGGGAAATTAGGTGGCCAGATATAAGAGGTAATGTGGTAGCAGAAATTGTCTGGCAGTCATGACTGAGTTCTCCTGCTTGTGTGGCATAGTGCAGAATCCTGTTGTCATGCATAGGGTCTTCGAGCAGCCACCCTCTTGACTTAGGGCAGCACTACATTCTCATGACACTTGATGAAGGCCCTCGTGTTTGAGACCTTCTGGAAAGATGAATATAGGCTTAACATCGCCATAATTAGTGATCAACGCTAGACTCATCCAACTCTTTCCAAATCCTCAGTACTATCCTCAGATTGATGCGCAAACACTCTGAAATATTCGCATTGAAGCTTCTGGCGCGAATGCCAAGCAGTACAGCATGCCGTTTCTATATTTCCGGAGGATTGAATTGCGTCATGGTGCTTTTTCTCACAGGTGATGCCCAACTGACTCGACTATACTGTGCAGTCGGTAAAAACAAAAACGAACACAGCGCATGAGTGAAATAAAATATAAAATTTGAAACAATTTATTCATCACACCATCTGTATATATATATATATATATATACAAACATATACTGTTAAATATAACAGACAAAGAATGTCTATTATGTTTGATCATGAGCTGTTCTAAGCTTCGTATAGTTGCTTTAATTTCGAGAGAAAAATTGCATCTAAACATATATGTCTTGTTAATATTTCGTTCTCTCGCGTGGTATGACGTCGTAGAACCGAATCACGAATTTACAAGCTGCGTCTACTATTGCGCGACCGTTATCGTCGCATAGCAAATTTCTATGTCAACACAAAAGAATATCATCTTTGATGGTGAATATCTTTCTTTAAATGTCCATATAACCACTCTGAAGATGGCGCATGTGAGCCAAAAGCTTAGATCAGTGAATAGCATAATAAAAATATCCAAATGTTGGACAATTTTGCCTTTATTTTCTCCTAAAATTAAAGCCACTATACGAAGCTTAGAACGGCTCATGATCAAACATAACAGACATTCGTTGTCTGTTATATTTAATAATATATGTTTGAATAATGATCTGCTGCCCAGTACACTATATATATATATATATATATATATATATATATATATATATATATATATATATATGTTGAATATTTGGGCAGAAATCCTCTTTTGAACATGTTTCATTAAAGAAAACTTTCAAGGTACTGCGATTAAGCTTTTTATTTATTTTTTCTGGTGTTGATACATGTGTTTTCTTTTCTGGACATAATGTGTTTAAAAACTATCCAAATGCTCTGGATATTTGAGCCTATTTTTCTATTAACAAGACCGATTTTTATTTTGTTTATTTTTAACTGAACGTATGGGTTTTATGTATATGTGTAGAGTTGTAGGATTTTTTATTTTCTGAACACGTTCAGTACATTGTGGCCCTGTTCATAGTTGATGTTATAGAGTGTTGGCTTTTCTTTTTTATTATTAAGGCTTCCATTATTTCTTTTATTTGTTTTGGATCTGGATGAGTCTATTATACTTAAATGATATATATATATATATATATATATATATATATATATATATATATATATATGGATTTGTGTAGACAGAATAAAATTCCAACCAAAAAAACTACTCTTAAAAGTGTGCTAAATACAGAGTAGACCAAATAATATTTATTCCAAAATTACAACATAAACATGTTATGACATCACTACAAAAATTGAATCGGGAGATAATATGAGATAGCAGACGTAAGGTCAACAAGAGGTATTTATCTGATATTGGGTATCACCGGGATTAGTAACTGGAAGTGTTCATAAGTTCTTCAGAATGTCTGAATGAAAATCGGTAATTATTCTTTCGGCAATATAAACTGGGAGATTCCGAAATGGTACCTGTATTTCGTACCACATCTAGTAATCGAAATAAATCCAAGATAAGAACGGGAATATTTCTTTAGGAGTAATATTTTTCTTATTCGGTACACATCTTGTAATCAAAAAGTCCAAAGTGGGAAGAGTTCTTCAGGAATAATATTTTCTTATTCGTTACATATCTAGCAATCGAATAAGTCAAATATTTTGGGGAATAGTATTTTTATATTTGTTACACATCGATTAATCGAATAAGTCCAACATAAGACTAGGAAGATTTCTTCGGAAATAATATATTCTTACTCGCTACACATCTCGTAAACCATAGGCGCATTTCTAATAAGTGTGCAATGGGACTTAATTCATTCGCGACTTGATGTAATCGGAGATTTTTTAAAAACTGAAAAAATATATTTAAAAATTCACGCTTGACGGCCCATATCATGTGGGCTTGGGTGACCGTTTTTTTTATTTATTCCATTAGTAGATTAAACTATCTGGTTGCTAATTGACCCAGATCCTGTCCCGCCATTTATCAGTCTAGACAGGACTCAATTTAGAAGATGGAAGAAAGAAAGAGGAAACGCAAAGAAAGCATGTAATTTGATAGAGTCATAATACGTTTGATTTTAATATAATATTGAGTGCCGTGTCACATTTACAACATCACTAGTGTAATGGTTAGGAAGCTTGTCTCGCTGGATCAATTGCGAGTAGTAAGTTCGATCTTTATTGGGCGCCCCACAATTTCGGCCTTGTGCTACATCTAAGCTACGCGTAGAAAATCACTATATCAATAATAAACATATCAATCCCTCAAACGTTTTGCTTGCCCTTGTCATTCACAAACTCCTCTTCACCTGTTAAAAAATTATTAAAAATTATAATCTTTTCTTATGAGCCGTGTCGCTTCAGGACGTAGGCGATCATGGCATTCCATATTTTCTTCTCCCTTGTACCTCTTAATAAATTTTTATCCATTTGTTATTTTTCTCAAACCTTGTTCCACCATCCATTTGCTCAAGCCAGTCAAGAATGTTACACACTGCTTTCCTTTGTACCTCAGTCTGTCCTGTGGGTATCAGATTTTCCAAGCCTTCCTTTCTCAATACCCGTCACCAAATATTCAACTAGCTCTTCCTGATATTAAGTATAATGTTCTTTTTTGTTTCCATATTCTCCAAAACCTCGTCGTTGCTCACATATTTGGCCATGGTATCTTCAGCATCTTTCTGTAGAACCATATTTTTATTGTTTCAAGTCTCTTCTTCATCTTTGAGGAGATTGTCCAGCATTCGCTGCCATACAGTAGGAAAGATATCATGTAATAATTCAATACTCTTTTCTTTGTTTCTAATGGTTTATTATGCAATAAATGTTTTTTAATGAAAATGAGTGAAATACAAACATTGAAAATGATTTTAATGACTTCTAATATTAAATGAATCACTAATATAATACTTGTAATACTGATATAATACTTAGTTTTGCTGACTTCTCTCTCTCTCTCTCTCTCTCTCTCTCTATATATATATATATATATATATATATATATATATATATGTGTATGTATGTGTGTGTCTTCAACGATCCTATAGCTGAAATACCTGTCCGTCAGTCTAGTTTGTGCCATTTCCTTCAACTCATTCTCATCTCTGGATTTCTTTCCTCCTCCTCCTCCTGATGAGAACATTCTCTTCCATTTCAAACGCCTCTTCTTCTTTCCATTCAGCTTTTCTTATATTCATCGGATCTGTTTTTAACCCCCCCCCACACTTTCCATGTGATGTTATAAATGCAATCTCTCCTCAACTGCTACCATTGTAAAGAATAGACTCTTGCAGAGCACTTACCAATAATGTTACAGAAATCCACCCTGTACAACCCAAAAACTACCACAGTTTCATCATTGATGGATCTGTTGGAACCCTATATATATATATATATATATATATATATATATATATATATATATATATATATATGAAAAACCCTTTATTCTACATTCAACACAATCACTTGATAAGACACCAAAAATGTTGAAACAAAATGGCTATTTTGTAGTGATTTTATAACATGTTTATGCTATAATTTTCGAATAAATAATTATATATATATATATATATATAAAGGAAATATGTTGTAGTGGTTCCAACGAGAGAAAAGTATGTATATTAAAAAGAAGAGGGGTGCCGCAAACGTTTTTGGTTGTAATGTGGATTTATTGAGAAAAATATTATACTTTGTTTTACATAATTTCACGACACGTGTTTCTGGTCTGGTCTCGCAAACCGTCTTCAGGTGAAAGGGAGATTTTTACATATTATTAAAATAATTATTTTTTCTTCATGTTCAATGTGGAATATTCTCGATATGAGACATTCTGTTTGTGTGTTGGCAATCCGAATTTTTCTTTCTAGAATTGTCAATGAAGAGTTCTGCGTGAAGGGTCATAAAACAATTAAGGTTTGTCCAGCGAGTAGTTATCGGCATTTAATCTTTTAATGTTTTAGAACCTCCCTATGTGCTCTTGGATCTGTTTCTATTTTGGCGTGTTCCTGTCAGCATGCGTGTATATATGCGTGCGTATATTTCCTTACTACGAGGAATTCGTAAACTTATTTGTACTTATACACGCATACACACACATACGCACATACACACTATCCCACCACAAGTAGTCAGTACACACACACATATACACACATATTTACCAAGCTACATGGAACCAGTACACACACATACACACACACACACACATACATACACACGCACACACACACACACACACACGTACTTCTTAAGTTGTCAACATCCGCATATACATACATAAATGTATGTATGTGTACATACACATATATATATCTCTCCTCGTGTCTCCCGTATATGAGTGTGCGTCCATGTATGTGAGCGATCATTGTATTTGGTCACCCTGTGTGCATGTTTTTTTTTTTTTTTTTTTTTTTTTTTTTTTTTTTTTTTTTTTTTGGGGTGGGGGGGGTTGATCTATTCAGTTCGGTTTGAATTTGTCTATAAAGTTTTTTTCCTGTATTTGTAGATACGAGTAATTGTCTGTTTGATATATCGGCATGATATTAAACTTACCCTGGTTACATTTGAAAATGTGTTGTGATACAAAAAGTTTTCTGTTGTCTGTCAATTTTATATTGCTTTTTGTGTAGGGAGACCCTGTTGTTCAGTTGTTGGCTGATGCCTATATGACTTCTTACATTTTGTGCATTTAAGTGCATAAACTACATTTTGGAGTTGCAGTTTAAGTTTTTGTTTATTGTGAATGTTTTTTGGGTTTTCAAAAGTGTAGGAGTTTCCTTCTATAATGATGTCACAAACTCCACATCTTTTTTTTTGTTGCATTTTGTGACTCCCTGTATTTTGTGTTGACTAAATTTAGATGAGGTTAATATGTGTTTTTAGGTTTCTAGATTGGCGTTTGCTCTTAATTATTTTGGTTGTTTTTAGTATATTATTCAGTTTATTATTCTTGCTAAGTAAATCTAGATTTTTTGTGATTTCTGGGAATATTTCTGGTTGTTTTTGTTGTACGTTGAGACATATGCTAGAGTTTGTTCGACGTTACGTTTCTTTTTATTTCTAAGTTGGTCTAGAGGAATTTCTTTCGGAGTTCAATACCTTTATTTATTAGTGTTGTGGGGTAGCCTCGTTTCTTGAGAGTTTTATGTAGTTCTTCTAAGCGGATTTTTTCGGAGATGTTTATCAGTCACTATTGTACAAATTCTACGTGCTAGGGAATAGGGGATGGATTTTAGGCAGCTTTTTTGGGTGATGGCTCTTGAAAATGAACGTATTGTTGGGTGTCTGTGGGTTTGTGGTAGATATCTGTGATTATGTGGTTGTTTTATTTCTAATGAGTATATCTAAAATGGTAATTCGTTAAAATTATATTCTTGCGTGAATTTGATTTTTGGGTGTAAGTTTTGAAGTAGTGTATGGAATTGGTTAATATCACCCCATGATGATTTCCAAAAGATGAAGCAATCATCTAGATATCTTTTCCAAGATTTAGTGAATTGGGTCTTTATATTTGTCCCATATATTTGTTCTATCTTTTCATAGAGGTTTTCTTCTAGGTAAGCTAATGTTAGGGTGGCATATGTTGGTGCCATTTTGTTCCCATCGCAGTACCTAGGGTTTGGATATAGTTTTGTTGTCAAATTCAAAGGTGTTATTGTTTAGAATTAGGTCTATACTATCGATAATGAACTCTTTAGTGAATCTCGGATGTAGTATTTCTGGATGTTTTTCAATCCAGAATGAGATCGCTTTTTTTCCTAGTTCATGGGGGTATGTTACTGTATAGGCTACTGATGTCAAAAGTTGCCATAAGCGTTCCCGGATCTACCTTTTGTGGTATGCAGCTAAGGAAATGGATATCGTCTCTGATGTGGCTTTTAATTTGTTTAGTATATGGTTGCAATATTATGTCTATTAGGTTACTGAGTTTGCTAGTGGGACAGACTGGTCCCTGCTACTATGGGTCTGAATGTAAGGTCACTGGGGTTTGGGATGCTAATGTATTCAGATTTTTGTGTATGTATAGCTGCTTTTATTTCACTCGATTTATGAACTTTAGGTAGTCCGTAGAAATTACTTGTTTTTTGGTACAAAGTTTATTAGGAAATCCTTCTTTTTTTGTTAATATTTTATTATGTTTTGTGCAGAGTTTTTGTAATTTTTGTTATAATGTTTTGTCTATGTTAGTGTCAATTACTTTGTAGCTGTTCCTATCCTCTAGTGTTTCTAGAATTTTTGTTTTATAGTATGTTCTGTCCATGATTACTATAGCGCTGCCTTTATCTGCTTCTTTTATAATTATGTTATTATTTTTTCGAATGTTCTCTAAGGCTAGTCTTTGTCTATATGTGAGATTGTCGAATGATTTGGATTTTTCCTGTAGGTCAAGGTTCCAGAGTTTTTCAAAAATATATTTATCTCATTGGTATTGTTATTTTTGTTTGGGAATAAATTGGATTTGTTTTTTACTAGTGACTCATCTGTACTACTTTCGCTATTGTTAAATATTTCTCTTAGTCTCAGTTTGCGTTCAAATTCTTAATGTCTTTTTTAAGTCTACTATATTGCTTTTAGGAGCAGGACAGAATTTTAGGCCCAATTTCAGTAGGTTGATTTCGTCATTTGTAAGTGTATATGTAGATAGGTTTTATTATTTTGGGTTTTTGTGTCATCTAAACGGGTTTCCTTGTTCGGACTGGGGCTTCTAAAAAAATAATGATTGTTTCTTTTAATATATCTTGGGTTTTCTAAGAGATACCTTCTTCCTGTACATTTTGAGTTTTCTAGCCAGTGAGAGTTTCCCTTGAAACCAAAAATTGGGGTTGTTGTTTCTCGATGGCTCTATATAGGTGTGTTGGCTTTTTGTTAGGGGGCCTGTTCCAGATGTTCCTAGGTTTGTTGTTTTTGTATTGATTGTATGTGATTGTGTGTAGAACTTTTTTGTGAAATTCTGGTTGTACTCCTGGATATAGGTAATGGTTGCCTGGTTTGGTTTTGTTGTGCTAGGTGGTATTTGTAAGAGTTGGTTGTGTGAATGTGTGTGTTCTGATCTTTGACTGTTTGTGTTATGGTGTGGTGGTCTGTACAGGTTTATTTTTGCGCTGTTCAGTGTATGTTCATAATTATATTTTTTATGTGGGTGTGAATGCGTGTGGTGGTGGTATGTATTGGGGTTCCTGCTTTGTGTATGTGTTTGCGTGTAGTAGAATGTGTTAGGATAATCCTTTGTGAGTTAGTTTGTGGATGTGTTTGCGTATGGTAGAATGTGTTAGAGTGCTTCCCTTGTGGGTCTGTTTGTGTGTGTGGGGTGGGTAGGGATTCGGGTTTTGACTCTGTTGGGTGGTTTTCTCTGTATTTGCTGATGATTGTTTTGTGTTGGGTATTGGGGTTTTTTGAGTTTGGACTGTATTTTTGTTTTTGTCTCATTTTCCAATTTTTCTTTACTTGGTAATGCTTTTAACCAGGTTATCTTGCTTTCCAAGATATTCGAGATTTTTTCTTCCTCTTTTTACATTTTGACTCCCATAATTCAAACAGGAATTGGTGAGTTTCTTTGGTACATAATTCCTTGATTTTTGTTAATAATTTGTTATCAATCTCTGTGTATTTCTTTGTAAAGTTTACTGTTTTGTCTTCTTGTATTTCAATTTGGGCCTGCATTTTTGTTATGCTTAGTGTGTTTTTTATTTGTTTTTGTTTTTCCGTGTCTTGTGGGTTAATCTTTTTCGGAATTTCCTTGGAATAAATATTTCATCCATTTCTATGAAGGCTTTGTATATTTTTGCTGTTTCTTTATTTTTGATGGCATTGAAATATGCCAGTTTTCTTTGATTGAGCATGTCGTTCCAAAGTTGGAGATTCTGTTTTTTCATTCGGTACGCTTCCTCTTGGATGTGTAACTTGTTAATATTTTCCAGGTATCCGAACTGCGTTTTGAAATGTTCTATTAGTGTTTCTGTATTGCAGTTGTGTTCCCTGGTTTGTTGTGATGTTATTTGTGGGAGAATAGCTTCCATATTTTTGTTCAATTTCTGTATTTCTTCCTCCAGTAGTTCTTGTTTTTGGTTGGTAAGTTTGAATAACTCGAGGAGTTCTTCCATGATTTTCTTTTCAGTTCGCGGCATTCTTTCGTTGTAGTTATATAAAGGAAATATGTTGTAGTGGTTCAACAACGAGAAAAGTATGTATATTAAAAGAAGAGGGTGCCGCAAACGTTTTTGGTTGTAATGTGGATTTATTGAGAAAAAATATTATACTTTGTTTTACATAATTTCACGACACGTGTTTCTGGTCTGGTCTCGCAACCGTCTTCAGGTGAAAGTGGAGATTTTACATATTATTAAAATAATTAATTTTCTTCATGTTCAATGTGGAATATTCTCGATATGAGACATTCTGTTTGTGTGTTGGCAATCCGAATTTTCTTTCTAGAATTGTCAATGAAAGAGTTCTGCGTGAAGGGTCATAAAACAATTAAGGTTTGTCCAGCGAGTAGTTATCGGCATTTAATCTTTTAATGTTTTAGTGACCTCTATGCTCTTGGATCTGTTTCTATTTTGGCGTGTTCCTGTCAGCATGCGTGTATATATGCGTGTATATTTCCCTACTACGAGGAATTCGTAAACTTATTTGTACTTATATACGCATACACACACATACGCACATATCACTATCCCACCACAAAGTCAGTACACACACACATATACACACATATTTACCAAGCTACATGGAACCAGTACACACACACACACACACATACATACACACACACACACACACACACACACACACATTACTTCTTAAGTTGTCAACATCACATATACATACATAAATGTATATACATTATATATATATATATATATATATATACATTAATATATATATATATATATATATATATATATATATATATATAAGGGTAACTGCAAAATTGGCCAAATAGCGTAACAGCAAAATTGTTTAATTGTTAGTTTAAACTTTGAACCGTTATCTTACAAATGATTAAAGATATCTTACTGGAACTCTTGAATACAAACATTGAAAATGATTTTAATGACTTCTAATATTAAATGAATCACTAATATAATACTTGCAATACTGATATAATACTTAGTTTTGCAGACCTCTGTATATATATATATATATATATATATATTTATTAAAGACATTTTTATTTATGTTTAACGTTGTTATTTTATAGATACAAGTATTTAAGCAAATGCTCTGTTTATGATAAACAGTATTAAATAACATTTACCGGCCTGAATGTCTGGAGAAATTTTCATAGAAAATATTCGTTCATAGACAGGATCCGAACCTGCATCCTATACGGAACCGTCATATACGCTGACGTGCCTTGACCACTCGGCCACCATGAACCTTATGGTAGACAAGGTCGAATTTACTGTTATAAACTACAATCTTCCATGAATCTCGTACATTCATAACTGCTCTGGCGTATCGAATGTAAACAAATGACGTCATGTGTTAAGAAATGGACGAGGTCCGACAATTTATTTATTAAAGACATTTTTATTTATGTTTAACGTTGTTATTTTATAGATACAAGTATTTAAGCAAATGCTCTGTTTATGATAAACAGTATTAAATAACATTTACCGGCCTGAATGTCCGAGAAATTTTCATAGAAAATATTCGTTCATAGACAGGATCCGAACCTGCATCCTATACGGAACCGTCATATGCGCTGACGTGCCTTGACCACTCGGCCACCATGAACCTTATGGTAGACAAGGTCGAATTTACTGTTATAAACTACAATCTTCCATGAATCTCGTACATTCATAACTGCTCTGGCGTATCGAATGTAAAACAAATGACGTCATATGTTAAGAAATGGACGAGGTCCGACAATTTATTTATTAAAGACATTTTTATTTATGTTTAACGTTGTTATTTTATAGATACAAGTATTTAAGCAAATGCTCTGTTTATGATAAACAGTATTAAATAACATTTACTGGCCTGAATGTCCGAGAAATTTTTTATAGAAAATATTCGTTCATAGACAGGATCCGAACCTGCATCCTATACGGAACCGTCATATACGCTGGCGTGATTGACCACTCGGCCACCATGAACCTTATGGTAGACAAGGTCGAATTTACTGTTATAAACTACAATCTTCCATGAATCTCGTACATTCATAACTGCTCTGGCGTATCGAAATGTAAACAAATGACGTCATATGTTAAGAAATGGTTTATGAGGTAACCCGAACAATTTATTTATTAGAAGACATTTTTATTATATGACGTTTAACAACGGGTTATTTTAGAGACAAGGTCGAATTTAGATAAATAAATTGTCCACCTCGCACATTTTATGGCGTATCGAATTTAAAACAACATTCGATACGCCAAATTATATATTGTATTCTATAAAATGTTTAAATAAAAAATGATAAACACCTCGTCCATTAAATCTTAACATATAACAGGCATTTGAATGCGAGGTACGAGCATGGAAGATTGTAGTTTTAACAGTAAATAAAATATTCAAGGGTTCCGTCATATAGGATGCAGGTTCGATCCTGTCTATGAATGAATATTTTCTATGAAAATTCTCGGACATTCAGGCCGGTAAATGTTATTTAATACTGTTTATCATAAACAGAGCCTTAACCACTGTATCTATAAAATAACAACGTTAAACATAAATAAAAAATGTCTTTATTAAATAAATTGTCGGACCTCGTCCATTTTTAACATATGACAATTCGATACGCCAGAGCAGTTATGGAATGTACGATTCATGGAAGATTGTAGTTTATAACAGTAAATTGACCTTTGTCTACCATAAGTTCATGCGTGGAGTGGTCAATGCATGTCAGCGTATATGACGGTTCCGTATAGATGCAGGTCGATCCTGTCTATGAACGAATATTTTCTATGAAAATGGACATTCAGGCCGGTAAATGTTATTTAATACTGTTTATCATAAACAGAGCATTTGCTTAAATACTTGTATCTATAAAATAACAACGTTAAACATAAATAAAAATGTCTTTAATAAATAAATTGTCGGACCTCGTCCATTTCTTAACATATATATATATATATATATATGTGTGTGTGTGTGTGCAAATGTTATGTATATTTATAACACAAAAATATATTGAAATACTAAAGAGTAAATGTATTTTATGAAATCGCCATCAGACTCCAGATGACTTCGGAATCTCCTGCATCTCTTCTGGGTGGTCTCCTTGTTTAAGTTGGTGAATACTGCCATAATCCTTGTCTTCAGTTCATCTTTGGTGTTACAAGGAGTTTTGTTAACCTCTGGCTCAAATGCGCCCCACACATAATAATCAAGGGGTTGTAGTCTGGTGACATAGGTGGCCCGAGGTAAGGGGTGATGTGATCGCAGATATTGTCTCTCAGACATGACTGAGTTCTTCTGCTTGTGTGGCATGATGCAGATTCCTGTTGCCAGACATAGTATCATTCAGCAGCCACCCTCTTGAGTCAGGACAGCACTCCCCTCGCAATGAACTGGACGTAAGCCTCCGTGTTGCGTCTGAGGATGGAACCAACATATTCAGGATGTCTTTTCTTATCAGAACAATCAGAGTGATTTTTCCGAGCTGTCGTACCTTCGTAATCACCATTAGACTCATTCAACTTTTGCTGAATCCTCTGCACTGTCCTCAGATTGACACCCAAACACTCTGAAATGTTCGTATTGGAGCTTCCGGTGCGAAAGCCAAGCAGTACAGCATGGCGTTTCTAAATTTCTGGCGGAGTTAATTGCGTCATGGCGCTCTTTTTCTCACAGACTGTACCCAACTGATTCTACTATTTAGTGCAGTCGACAAAATCAAAAACAAACGCCGCGCCTGCGTGAAATTAAAAATATAATATGACGACAATTTACCCATCCAATATATATATATATATATATATATATATATATATATATATATATATATATATATATATATACCTCCGGCAACTTTATTAGGTCCACTCTTCTAATACCGGGTCTCGCATCCCCTTTTGCTTTTGGAATCACCTCAGTTCTTCTTGGCATGAATTCAGGAAACACTCCTTCAAAATTTGTTTCTATGTTGTCATAATGGTATTTGTAATATATAACCGTTTCTTCATAAGGAAACATTTGGTATTCATTGACCGAGAAGCCAGTTTTTTTTTCGGTTGTAATTTATAAAATCATCCTCTTAAAACAGGTTTCTCAAGTCCATTAGTTGTTATCCCTCTTTCGAGTATTGATATGGGTTTCCTTCCTAACCTTTTATTTGAAGTAGTGTGGAAAGCCAACATCATTTTCTCTGCGAGCTATATGTGCTTACCATTTTAGCTGTTGCTGCTGTTGGTAGTCCTAACGTTATGTGGTTTCTGTTATTTGGTACAGTTTTTTGTTTGTGATTCTGTAGTACCAGTCAACTGTGAATCATGATCTTTGAGAGACCCTCAGGCTTTAACCTAGTAGATTAGTTGGCTGTACATCCAAGATTCGAATCTTTCTCTCGAATACATCGTAAAGGTGCTCAGTGGGATTGAGATCCAGTAATTCTGGAATGTACTTTAAAACAAAAACTCATTACTGTGTTTCATAAATAAATCCAACTTTATGTTTTGTGACATGCAGTGTTGTCCTACTGTGGCTAGCAACTGATGGCCATCTTGGGTATGACGATAAAATACATCCGGCAACAAAGCGGGAGATTGTAGGTTTTGAGGAGCGTGGAAACACATCTTAATTGCTATTGTTCGCAGGTCCACCCTGATCCGTGGTTTTTAGCACCTGTCAGAGTCCCACCTATGGGCAATCCCAAAAGTGCGGTCAAAACATCATGAACGTATAAAAATACATTTTTATAGTAAGAATACCAGAGTCAGAAGAAATTACCACCCCTACAATATAGAAAAAGGAAGAGAAAAATTATCAAAGCCCCCAATAAAATTAAATTTCGCCATTAAATGACCCATAAGGTGTTGATATACCGTTAAACAAAACAAACCACTTGATGGGCGCACCGTAGATATAAATTTTGTCACGTGGTCAGACACCATACCTAGGTAGGGTGTGGCATTTTCGACACTACTTTGAATAAAAGAATTAAGAAGCAACCCTCATCAATACTGGAAGGAGCGATAACAGCTACTGGACTTGAAAAATCTATTTTCTTGAAAAAATGATTTAAGAGAAAGATTTTATAAATTTCAACTGAAAATAATACTGGCTGCTCGATCAATGGTTGCCAAATGTTTCCTTATAGGGAAGCATATAGTATTACCATTACTATTTATTGGTACAAAAGGTCTTAGTTTAGACCAAGAAAATATTGCCTATATGAATACACTACCAGTAATAGTCTGGACCGTTGATGCAAGACTGAACAGACCCATATTTTCATACTGTTTACGCCAAATTCTGGTCTTTCCATCCGAATGTTGCAGCAGAAATCTAAACTCATCAGACCAGGCAAAGGTTATTTTTTAAACCCCTCCATTGTCCAATTTTGGCGATCTTAGATGAATTATGGCCTGCGTCCCTTGTACATATCTGACAGGAATGCTGATTGAAGGTTCGATGTGTTCTGTTGGAAAGAGTCGGTTAGTGAACTACTGTTGATTTCCTTTCAGCTTAAAAAAGTCCACCTACTGTTTTCATCAACAATGAATTTACGTTTCCATAATTGGTGCGCATTGGTTTTTTTGGTTCTTTTTCTGACTATTCACTGTACTCTAAAGGGGTGCTTGTGAAAATCCTAGTCGATCAAAAGTTTTTGAAAAACTCAGACCCGCTAGTCTGCCACTAACGACCATAGCGCGTTCAAAGTCAGTTAGTAACATTCCTTTCCCATACTAATACATGAAATGAAATTCATCAGGTTGGCATGACCAAGTTTAAAATCTCTATCCATTAAATTGCTGTTACGTCATTAGCTGATTAGAAAGCGCATATTTTCAATTGTACTTAACTAACAAGTGCGCGCATATATATATATATGTATGTATATAACGTAGGTATATGTATATTTATTAATATATATCTTTGCTCTGTTTAACCACATCGAGCACTGTTACACCTCATGGCTAAATTTGATGATTATTTATTTATATACACACACACACACACACACACACACACACACACACACACACACACACACACACACACATATATATATATATGTATATATATATATATATATATATATATATACACACACACACACACATATATATATGAAGAAATATAGTTTTAAGGTGTGCTATATTTATGAGATAAAGTGCTCAATATCAGAGATAGAGCGTATGTAAATATAAATATAAAAGTGAACATTGAAGTCAACACTCAATGGCTCTGAGTGTTGACTTCAATGTTCACTTTATATATATATTTATATATATATATATATATATATATATATATATATTATCGATCCTCGTTACTGAGCACGTTAGCCATTAAATATAGCTCATTTTGAAACTATATTTTTATTATATACATACTACGAATATATTTTTGTCATTGCACTTAATTTAGTTGCGAATATTAATCAAACACATTATACAGTGAAACTTCTAGATTCAAATTCAACAACTATGTGCTAAGCTACGGATTTATTGATTTACCCTCATATAAATGACATTTCTCTCTTTCTCTCTCTTTCACTTTCAAGCACACATATGTAAATAGAATGAATTTAAATGTATACGTGAAAGAATTCATATAAAATTACTCTGTGCATCAATTTTAAAGGTAATTTTTCCCCGATATTTCTGCCGCTTCGACGTTCGTTTTAATAAAAATCCTCCCTTTTACGATAGCCAACTAAAAATCAATACAATTCGACCTAAATTGCTGACAACATAAAGAATCAGAACGTCACACTAATCACGCGCTTTTTCAAAGTCAATATGAATTCCAAATGCCATAAAAATAAAAATTCTATGTTCTGCAACTAGTTTTACGCCTGTACAGGATCAGACAATATATTCTTTGTGTAATATCGTCAATCATCATGGGGTACCTAATTACACTAAGCATTTTTCAAACTCTGACCTAAGAAAAATCAACGTTTTCATAAGAGATCTGGAAGTTATTTAATTTAGATTTAGATTAGTTTAGATTAAACATTATTTAACGCGCTCAAATCTCATTATTATTATTATTATTATTATTAATATTATTATTATTATTTTGCTGTTTTTATTCAAACGAGATTCTAATTAAGATTTTAATAAAAAAGAGCTTGTAGCAGAATCAGAACCGGAAATAGGTCGAGGACAATGAGGCTTTATTCTATAAAATCGAAAAAATACACACTTCCAGATGGAGAATTGAGAGTCCTAACACTGATAGGATATACATAGTCTCAACGAAGAATAATTTTAAAATTAGATGGAGGCAACACAAGAGCTCCTTGAACAATATTCAAAATAGAAATCAGACATCTCTATCCCAATATTTCTGGCATCTAAAAGAAACGAATAAAACACCAAAAGTAAAATGGAAAATAGTAAATAAAACAAGAACTTGTAAAACCTGGGATGACCCATGCCCTTTATGCCTACAGGAAAAACTACACTAAAATTTCTAAATAATGAAAAATTATTAAACCATAGGCAGGAGTTAACGTTTTTTTGCCTACATCAACAAACTTTCGCATTAAATAATTAGCATAAAAAAAATCCTATAGCTAAATAAAAGTCTTAAAAGCTTAGCCAAATCATTAAATAGGAAAAACCCTTTCTGTAGTCGTCAAAAAACAAAAAATAAACAAATTGAAATTCAGTGCAATACGATTTGTATATAAAACACCCACTTGAATAAACAAATAAATAAATAGAAAATCAGATGGACAATAATAAAACACAATCCTCCCGACGCATAACGACTTGTAGGCGTGCCATAAAAATATCCCTCACTGGGAACCAACTAAAGGATGACCGCAAACATTAGCCTAGAAATAGATACCCTACCCAACCTTAGCAAAACCTCTCAGAAGATGATGAATCTATTGATAAGAATTAACTCTCTGACCACTTAACGAAGGAAAATAGTCTAGCCACTCCCACAATAACGAATTCTGTAACGGACCGTGCCTAAAAACACACGTAAACCGAGAGATAGCTTATTCCTAAAATTTCGCTTGAAGATGAAACGGGACTAAACACCACAATTCAACTTAATTTTAATAATTATTTGGATGGCTTCGGCTCTCGTTTTTGAAACATGAGAACTCTTATGTAGCGTAGGAATTTTTTCATATATTTTATATATAATATATATATATATATATATATATATACCCATTACTCCACCGTGCCTCCTTTATATATATATATATATATATACTATTTACATTATTCGGACTACTGTCCTCATCTTTGTCGCCATATTTATTACAACGTTTCGGCTGTTGTACGCTCCCCCCTTCTTCAGGCGGTTGAAATGCCAAACTGAACCCTCACTAGACTGTTCTATTTCCACGTGCCATGTTTTTTCTTTTCTTTTTTTAATGTTATCCTTTATCTCCTGTTAATTTCCCTCTCCAAGTTCTCCACTGCCTTAACCGGGTATTGAACTCAGAACTCTTTGGGTCCTGTCACTGGATCTAACCAACGCCTTTATCCACTGTGCCATGTGTCTGTGATTATTTACATTATTCGGACTGTTATCGCCAACTTCAGTGCCAAATTCTTACCGTGTCCTTCCTTCCTTCGGGTGATTGCAGTTTCGAACTGAACTCTTTATTTCGTCCACCGTTTTAGTTCCAATTTCAAGTTTGTTTCACTACTGTTTATTGCCTGGCGCCTGAGACGTCCTCAAAAGGGAAGTGCCGAGTGGGTTTGGGAATTTTTTTACACAGTACGGCGGATAAACCCATTATAAGCTGACCTTGTGTCATATCTAGTTGTGTGGTCGGTGCACTGGTAAATACCTATATAGGGGGGGAGCAATAGTAGATATTCCGTAATGAAAAACAAAACGTGCACACAAAACGTATTGTATTGATTACTAACTTTTACGTATTGTATTAATTTACCTACTCCATACTTTTCCGTCCTGGGTATGACGATAAACTACATCCGCGTCCTGGTTAAGACGTTAAACTACTTCCAACAACAAGGCCTCTGATCAGGAGGTTCTGAAGAACGTGGAACCACTTCTTAATTGCTGGCGTTCCCAGGTCCACCTTGATCCGGGGTTGTAGCACCTGTTAGGGTCCTAGCTATGGGCAAATAGTTAAGACCCAAACTTGTCTAAAAATAGGTTTTAATACCAGAAATACTTTGTAATAAAAACAATTATTACCAGCAATAATTTTTGAAGGAAAAATTATTATAAACAATACTTAAAAAAAAATACCAGCAATACAAACAGCTATACATTCTTTTGAAAAAAATATAACCAGCTATAGATTTCTTTAAGGAAAAATATTTCCAGAAATAGATTTTTGAAGAAAAACATTACCAGCAATAAAAATTTTGTCGGCATTAAACAACCCATTGAGGTTGATATGCCGTAAAACAAAAAACAAACTAAACCATACCTACTTTTGCCGTCCCGTAGAACAATTTCCTAAGAGAATTCTTAAGGTAACAAAATATGTCGTTCTACAGGAGGATGCTGAGAATATCATAGATGGGTTAACTCGGATGTTTTAACGAAACTAGAAGAAAGATTGATACTTGTACTGATAGTTGTACTGTCGGGGCTCAAAACAATTTCGGAGGCTGGTTTGATCTACCCGTGTGTACACACACACACACACACACACACAGATACACACACACACACACACACGCACACATACTGGAAGGGATGACAGCCAGCAGCCGCCGACTAAGTCTTTGTCTACGAACTCACAAACACATTAGTCTGATTTTCTTCACAGATAAAGAGAATACTTGAGGTAAGAAAATATGTAGTTTTACAGAAGGATGCTGAGAATACAATGGATGGAGCAACTCGTAAGTTTTAACGAAAATGAAAAAAAGGGCACTTGTAGCAAGAAGAAAAATGAGACAATCGAAATTTTGGGTGCAGATATTGAGAAAAAAAGGCTTTACAAATATAACATTCAAAGAGCATATTAAAGGTGAAAGTGACAGAGAAAAGTAAAGAGTAACATACCTCACGATTTAGTGTGTATAGATTGATTGCTTGATTCGTTTTTTACGGTCTAGCAATCCTTTGACGGCTTTTTAAAGTCAGAAAATAGTTTTACATTTTAAGAATTTTTTGAGTTAATAATGATTTACAGATACAAGTCTTACTAATTAACCCATAGCTGGAGGGAGAAGTGGTGGATTCATATCTTTCTCAACGGTGAAGTGAATATAATGAACCCAACGGGAATTAGAACACGGCACACTAATTAATATTTTCTAGTTATTATTCATTACACCACATAGATATACATGCTTACAACATCTGGAAATTCCCAAGCGGTCACCTATCTAGTCATTGGCCAGTCTCGACGTTGCTTAACTTCAGTGATCATACGCGAACTGTTGTTTCACCGTGATGTAACCGAAATTTGCAAGGAAAAGAGGCACAATTGTCACAGTTACTGGGATGAGATATCGATTATTATACGAGGATCGACAGAAAAGTCCAGAGGCTGACCAAGATACTCTCATGAAATATGTCCAAACAGGGATCATTTTTCAACATAACCCCCCACCACCTTGTGGTCGACACACTTCTTCCACCCGGTTTGCAGTGCTTGGATCTCATTGAGCTATCACCTTGTTGGTTAAATAAGTCAACAACAGCAGATAAAGATGACATCATAAGTGTAATACTGGTTCCCAGTTAAAGAGGTTTGGATGCAGTTGGGTTCCCTTCCCAAATCGAACCCGCGGTGATGGAAAGCGGTCGGATGGCATTACTATTTTCCCTTTTAAAATGGGCAAGTCGTTGATTTGGGATGCGACCTGTGCGGATACATTTTCGGCCGGTAATTTGATCAGGTCCGCAGTTGAGCCAGGGTCCGTCGCCCGGGACGCAGAGATGAAAGAAAAAATAGTTAAATATTCTTCTCTTGCTGATAGATTTTTTTTTTACTCCTGTGGCAGTGGAGACTTCAGGGGTTATTGGCCCTCGTTCGATGGCGTTCCTTCGTTGGAGGATTGGTGCAATTGCGTCTTGATTAAGGGACGAGCCTCGCGAAACGGAGTGGCTCTTGCAGCGTGTCTCACTGGCCATGGTTCGAGATAATGCTTTCTCCATCATTGCGCCTGGCAGAAGATAGAAAAAAATTGTTTATAGGTATGTTGTTCTGGAATAGTCATCAATGGTCAACTGAACTTTTGTTAAATGTTTTTTTTCATGTTAGGAAATTTCTTTTGAGTTAATGATGATTTACAGATACAATTCTTACTAATTAACTCATAGCTGGAATAAAAAGTGGATCGATACCTTTCCCATGGGTATTTGCGAGTGAATGTAACGAACCCGACCAGAATTGGAACACGGCTCTTCTTTTAAAAATCCTGTGCCATTATCCGTTACACCACCAGCACGCTCTAGGCTTACGGCACCTGGTTTTTCTAAGCGGTCATCCATCTGACTACTAGTCAGTCTTGACGTTGCTTAACTTCCCTGATCGTACGGGAACCGGTGTTTCAACGAGATGTAACCATAAGCGCTGCACATATGAAAAAAGAGGCAACAGAGTTATTGTTCTACAGAAGGATGCTGAGAATGTCAGGGACGAAGTACGTGAATAACGAGAAAGTTTTAAAGAAAATGGAAACGAAGAAGAAGCTTATACTTAAAATCAGAAAGAGACAGTTGACATTTTTTAGATACATAATGAAGAAAGAAGGCTTGGAGAATGTGACACTCACTGGGATACTGCGATTTATCTACCTAAAGGGCTCGAACAGATGGAGCGTAGAGCAAGGAGTAAGAGCGCTAATAAAAAGATAGACATTACTAGTAACTGTAAAAATTGTGGAGAGCCATGACCAGACACGGCACAAGGTTTCGAATATATATAATGAATATTAACCATAATATTTGATCAAAGAAATTCCCACTGGGTTACAGAATAGAGTAACAACAGAAGGCCAGAATGTACAACAGTAGATGTATTGTGACTATAACAAGATAACGCTATTCTCAAAGCGCTAATGTGACTTAATGATGAGTCATCACTGCAATTCCCAGAAGGCAACTCAACATGGCTGACACCAATGAAGAACAAGGTGTAAAATGGCCGAAATTGTCCTATTATAACATTGAACATAAAGACAAACGTCTGAATAGATTAATGAATAAATATGATAATTTCTTATTCTAGAAATTCCCAGAAGGTTAGTGAATCCTACATACATCTAAAATAAGCCAGCGTATCCAACGTCTGACACATTGTATCTATAACAAACAAGAAACGGACACAAGGCCGAATAGTTTCATACATAAAACGGTAAACGTCATGAAAGACATCCCCACGGGGTTATTGCATTCGCCATACAAATAAAGCAGGTCAATTGTACACTATCCGAAAGTTGCTGGCAATAACAACAAAAATAAGGACATTCGTCCAAAGAGATAAATTTATAATAATGCTAATGTCTTGTCACAATATGATAATGCTAATGTCTGATCACTAATATCCTTATCCTAGTTGCCATAGATACAATGATTTAAATATTGGTTTCAGAAACCAGTGAGATTTTCTGCGATGAGGAATTATATATATATATATATATATAGGTATTGTAACTATTTACACTATATTGTTCGGGCTGTTGTCCTCATATTCACAATGTTTCGGCTCTTGTACGCTACCACCTTCTTCAGGTGATATACGTTGGAATTTTGAACGAAACCCTTTATTTAGTCCACGAGGGTAGCCCTCAAGGGCATGTGGCCGAGTGGATAAATGTGGTAGTTAAAGTACTAACTTGACTCGAAGAGTTGTGAGTTCAATACTTGGCCACAGCAGAGGTAAACAAAAGATGGCAGATTTGAGTTACTAAAGGGAATTATCTGAAACTGAGATAAATCAAATAAGTTATGGTACGTGCAATTAGAACAATTTACCCTTGGACTAAATAAAGGGTCCTATTAAAAAATTCCAACGAAGAAGGCCGGAGTGTACAACGGCCATTAATGTTGTGAATATGAAAATAAAGATGAGGACAACAGTCCGAACGATGAAAATAGTGTAAATAATATATTAATTGGCACCGATGAAATTTGCAATTAAAAAGCGAAATACCGTAATCCCCCGTGTATAATACGAATTTTTTTCTAAAAAATAATAAGCAAAATCTACAGCTACAAAAATCTTTAAAAAATTGCCGTAAAATAAAACAAGAATTATCATGAAACTAAATTAGAAAAATATTCTATATTTAAAACATTTTTTAAATAAGAGTAAGACACGCTGGCCGTAATGAAATTGGAGAAGTACAATTTATAACGTT
Source organism: Acanthosepion pharaonis (assembly GCA_903632075.3). NCBI lineage: Eukaryota > Metazoa > Mollusca > Cephalopoda > Sepiida > Sepiidae > Acanthosepion > Acanthosepion pharaonis. Next base: position 1,242,138 of record CAHIKZ030003651.1, read on the forward strand.
TGATTACCAAACAAGGGCTGCGTATTTACTAAAATCATATACATTGGAAACTTTTATTTTGTCCACTGGGGGTAGATTGTTTATATGGAACTCTTTGGATCAAATCAGTTTTAGATTACTTCAACCAATGATTTTATCGATTGGCCCAGGTGTCTTTTTAGGCGAATTCTTGACATTTATAAACCTAATAATAATTTTTTTACCAGAGTTCATATTACAATTTGTTATTATTGTTTTTTTTTTTTTTTTTTTTTTTTTTACTGGTTCGCATATTGTATTCATTTCTATGCTTGGTCGGCTCAGGAGATTTTTGTGGTCTATCATATGCGTTTTTCGTATTTTCCACTGATGTCCTCTATCTATTATTTCAACCTCATCCCACAGAGGGTAGTGATAAGGTGGCTGACCATATATGGAGAGAAAAGGAAGATCATCACGCAATTGTTCAAATGAGCTGTTCTCCCCAGTACGTCGTGCTACTAGAATGGCAATCAGGTCTCACCGTTTTACTTCTGGACTAACTAGATGCATCTTGGTACAAGAGTTAACTTTTGTACCGAAAATGGTGTAAACATTTCTCTTCATTTTAGAGGGGAGAACTTCCCCAGTCCTGGAGATTTCAACCCTGCGGCAACACCATTCCTCATTGCGGTAAGAGAAGTTGGGTTGGTGTAATACCGATGCCAGCGTGACAACGGTTCCGGGGGCGGGGGCTGAGTCAAAACATTTTTTCCTTGACTTATATGCATACAAATGTGTATGACTCTCCGTACGTTAAAACGACCTTGTGTCGCACCGTGTCTTAATGAGGAGACCGGGTGAATATACCTCGCTAAAAGCAATTGTCTGTTCTATTCTAATAGACTCTTTTCACACACTTCTCGCCTGTTGAACTCGATTCCTTTTACTTGTTTTCCTGCCACCTACAATCTTCAAAAATGTAAATCTAACGTCACTCGCCATTTTCCATCTTTCTGAATCCTGTCTCTTTATTGTTCTTTCCCCTCTTTTAATTCTTTTTCATTCCATAAAACCACTTGCGTCTTAGTGGCATTATCGCCTTGCTTGATGATTAGAACGGAGCGAAGATATTACAAGTGCTTAAACATTGTATCTATAACGACAAAGATAAGAATATTAGTTCAAAGAGATTGATATGTAACGATTAGCCATCACAGACATAATCAGGCTACAGACTCTGACAAGTATAAGTCCCAAATTAACAATGTCGGGAAAGGTATGTCAATATGAACGAAAGTAAGAACGCTAGTCAGAACAGACAAATCTATAACCATGATGATATATGATCACATAAATTCTCAGCAGAAGAAGGAACATATTACCACGGCTGAAAAATTGTAACTATAGCAACGCAGATAAGGATATTAGCCTGAATAGATGAATGTATAATGATGATAATTCCATATTACATAAAATCTCAATAGTTCTGAATCATTGTACCTATGGCAACTAAGATGAAGATATTAATACAAGGTGGTTCACGTATAATAATAACGATTTCATACCACTGAAAATATCAGAATGTTTTTGAAACCAATGGCTGAAATATTTTAATTATAAAAACCATGAAAAGAATATTAGTTTAATGAATTTATTATCACAGATGATCTTCCTGAAACCAAAAGCTGCATCATTGTATCTGTGGCAACAAAGATAAGGAATTTAGTCTGAACAGATTCATATAATAATAATAATAATAATAATAATAATGAAATCGACATCTCAAAAATGTGGCACATGCGAACATCAACAATCCCTGTTGTAGTTGGAGCCCTCAGAATGATTGGAAAAGATTTCAATAGACTAATTGAAGGTATTTCTGGAAGCCCATGCCTTAAAGAAATACAAAAAATGTTCTCACGAGAACGGCCCACGCTTTATGAAGGGCTCTATCTATGTAAAATACATTTTTTCGGGTTTTTTTTCCTTAATTGGTCAGTGGAAAATGTCATCATGACATTTCTGACCTTAGATCTTTGGTCGGAACCCGGAAAGAGATGTGTGCTCAGCAGAAATCAAAGGAAATAAAACAATAATAATAATAATAATAATAATAATAATAATTCCTTATCACAGAAATTTCAATGGTTTCTGAAACCAACAGCTGGTTAAGCAACGTTGAACTTGATCAGTACCTAGATGGCTGATGGATTGTGAATACCAAGTGATATAAGCTTGGATGTGCGGGTGGTGTAATGGGTAATGTCTCGGAATTGGAAATCGGAGAGTCGAGTTTCAACTTCAGTTGGATTCGTTATATTACTTATGTGCAAAATTCCTTAGGAAAGTTATGAATCCACCTCTTCGTCTCCCAGCTGTGGGTTAATTAGTATGACTTAAAAAATATCCCCCCCCCAAAAAAAAGTTGCGAACAAAATATTTAAATATCGGCATTAAATAACCCATAGGGGTGATGATATGGCGCTAAAGAAAATAAACGAAATCAACCAAACCAAAAGCCGAATTAATGTATTTATAGCAACTAAGATGAGGATATTAGTCTGAAGAGGTTTATGTATATTAATAACGATTTCTTATCACGAGACAGTCAACAATGATGGAAGCCAGAGCTACGCCAAGATCGCCGCTGACATGGGCTGTCACAAGTCGACGATCTGCCGAACGATCAAGAAAGACATTGGTTACTCCTCCTACCGCATGTCTCACCGCATGCTCATCACGAATGCCTCCAAGGAGTCGAGGAAGGTGTGGGCGGAAGCATTGCTGAACGAGCTCAAGCACGGGTCCACCGGGATGCTGAGGTTCTTCTCAAATGAAAAGAATTTCATCCAGGACCAGACGAGCAACAGTCAGAACGATAGGTGGATCTGCAAAGACATCGAGGAGGTTCCCGTCGTGAAGCCTACGAAGTTTCCCTCCTCTGTCATGGTCCTTGGCATCATCTCCAGCGAGGGGGACGTCATGCCTCCGTTCTTCTTTCAAAAGGACCTGAGAGTCACTGCTGAGATCTACCAGGAGGTGCTGAGGAGAAGCCCTGGATGGACGAGATCGCCGCCGGACGCCCACACGTCTTCCAGCAGGACTCCGCTCCTGCACACAAGGCGTGGCTGCTCAACAATGGAGTATGTAACTTTAACTGTTGCTAAATAAACTGTCGTTTATCTGCATATACAATTTTTGTTTTTATTGCCTATTTTGTTGCCTTGTTGTCAAGTGTCGGATTTTGCTGTAACACCCTGTATTTTAAATGGATAAACCCTTCGTAATGTGTGAGCTGTACTTGTGAGTACAAGTTTTTGTATTTCTTTAAGGCATGGACTACCAGGAATCAATTCAATTTATTATTATTATTATTATTAAACTAGTGACTGACATAAATCTTCCAAATCACCTAGAGATGAGGGCGTATTTCAAACGAAATAATTAAAAAAAATCAGATATATGCAAGTATTCGCACTCAAACTCCCTTGACTTTCAGATAGTTTTACTTCAAAAAACCCAGTAAGAAGAGGAAAACCCTGTTCATTGTGCGTTAACATAAACCAAGAGAATTCTGTTACAAATTCTAAGAGAAATATTACGATTTCATCAGAAGGTGACAATTGTGCTGATTCCCATTTAATATACGTGGCCCAGTGCACCAAACATGACTTGTATTATGTGGGTTGCACAGTGGAAAAATGAAATAAAACATTCAATACTTACAGATATGGTGTCAGACGACAACAATGTGACCTCAATGGATCTTTGGGAACATTTTATTACAAATGACTTTAATTTCGACGAAAATCTTAAACTGCAGATTCTGCGACACTTAAAATGCATCAAGATAGTTTCGTATGCAAATTACTAACTTCCCGCCCCGGGAGAATGAACAGAATAATAGGAGAGTTCCATAAAATTTATAATAAGCTGTCTGATTAATTCAATAATTTAATATGCAAAAATTTAAATGCAATATCAATATTTCTACTGTCCTCTTGATTACATTTCCTCTGTTCTCGCTCCCTAGCAGGTGTTTCTGTTTCTAACTCTTATACACCAAGTAACCACTTGCGTCTCAGTGGTTTTACTCCCTTGCTCGATTAGCAAAAAAAAGTTCCTCTTAATAATTAATCAACTAACGGGAAATTTCAAGATGAACAAGATCACCATCACATTATGCATGTTTCAGTTGGATGATTTCACACTGGCGTCGTTTCATTCGTTTTAACGTTTCATTCGTTTTAACGTGTTGTTTACCAGTACAGCTGTTTTTCTCAAGAAGCGACGTTTGTATAGGGTGGCTACTGAAAAACTGAATGTTTTGAAAAGTCATAAGTTTTTCTTTTTTATGTTTTTTCTTTTTTTTTCTGCAGGTTATACAGCATCCGTTGGAGATTCAAAATGGCTACGTATCATATCCAGCAACGAGTAAATCCCATTGAGTTTTTCTATTCCAGTGAAAGATAAATTATTTAAACTCAGAGAAAATACCGGCAACATGTTAATGTCAGAGTAACTCCTAGCGATGACATGATTTGGAACCCAATCGCCTGGTTTGAAAGAACTGAATCAGTCGGCGATCTTCTGGGAAGAGGTCCTAAATGCACTGTGCGCACTGACGCAACGGTGAAAGCTGTATGCTCAAGTGTCCTTGAGAAGCGATCAGCTTCTACCAGTCGTCGCTCTGCTTCGACTAGACATTGCCAGAACATCGCTTCAGAAGATTCTGAAACTGGATTTAAAAATATTTCCTTACAAGATTCAAACGCTCCAAATGTTACTACACCAAGTTACTAACTTGTTTGTAAAAGTTATTCTTGTTTTATATCATTCAGTGGCCACAAAGATTTACATTTTTTTGTAAACTATTTTGTATTTTTATACATGAAAATATTTTTAAACGAAATATGAAGACAAACATACTGCCGAAAATTGAACATTGTCAAACACTGCTTCTTTGCTATTCTGTTTCGTTTCTATTCTGTTTCTTTTCTATTCTGTTTTTTTATCTATTCTGTTTCTTTTCTATTCTGTCCTTTTTATTATGTATTTTCTATTCTGTTTCTTTTCTATACTGTTCCGTTTCTATTTTGTTTCTTTTCTATTCTGTTTCTTTTCTATTCTGTTTCTTTTCTATTCTGTTTCTTTTCTATTCTGTCCTTTTTATTCTGTCTTTTTTATTCTGTTTCTTTTCTATACTGTTCCGTTTCTAATTTGTTTCTTTTCTGGTCTTTCTTTTCTATTCTGTTTCTTTTCTATTCTGTTCCTTTTCTATTCTGTCACTACTATTCTGTTTCTTTTCTAGTCTATATATTCTATGCTGTCCTTTTTATTCTGTCTTTTCTCTTCTGTTTCTTTTCTATTCTTTTTTCTAATCTGTCTTTTCTATTCTGTTTCTTTTCTATTCTGTTTCTTTTTTATTCTCTCTTTTCTGTTCTGTCTTTTCCATTCTGTCTGTTCTATTCTGTTTCTTTTCTTCAATAGCGCTCTTCTGTACGTATGGTTATTATTATAATTATTATTATTATTATTATTATTATTATTAGTAGTAGTAGTAGTAGTAGTAGTAGTAGTAGTAATTTATTTTATCGCAAAATCTCCAAAGGTTTCTGACAACAACAAGTGATTCCTTGTTTTTTAGTGGCATATCAACTATTTGCAGGTTATTTAATACCGAAATATAAATACTTTATAATTGATTTTATTTTATTTTTGGAAATAATAATCGTTTAGTGGCACAAATCTTACAAATTAATCTATAGCTTGGAGAAGAAGGGATTCATACCTTTCGCAAGAGTATTTGCACGTAAGCGAATATAACGAACCAAACTGGAATTGGAACTGGGTTCTCCGATTAACAATTCCACCATTAAATATTGCAACACCCCCACATCTAAAATTGCAGCGCCATGCTGTCACCTATCAGGCTCGACGTTGCTTAACTTCGGTGATCGTACGGAAACCGGTGTTTCAACGTGATATGGTCGTAAGTCAAAAATAACTGAATCAAGATAAGGACATTCGTCCGAATAGATATATGTATAATAAACATATCTATTCGGACAAACATTCTTTATTCCTGATCACGAAATAATCCAGATTTTAAAAAAAAAGTAGAGAAGACATTTCAATGGCTGAAACGATGTAACTATAATAATGAAGACCTGCAGAATAATCCAAAGAGATTCGGGCGTAATAATGGCAATTCTTTATTAAAGAAAGTCCTACGACGTTACTGTATAGAACAGACGTCTAAAGCAGCCGCAAATTCAAAATGGCGGAAAATTATGAGCATACCGACAATGACAGGAACATGCGTCCGAATAAATTCACGTTTCATAAGGACAGACACACATTACAGAAAAATCAAAAAGATAATCATTTATGATTTTCAGTTCTTTTTCCTTTTTTTTGTTGTTGTTTTGTTTGTGATACTTTCTTTTAAAATCCTAAATGCTCTTCACTTCCTAGTTTCAATAACATCTACTTTTTTTAAAAAATTATTTCCCCGCTTAATTTAGTTGTAAAACATACATGAATTTGAAACGTGCACATTTGTTAATTTCGTCTAATACAAGGCTTACGGCCATATCGCGTTTAAACATCGGATCCCGTGCGATCACCGACGTTAAGCAACGTCGAGTTTGGTCACTACGTAGATGGGTGAGCACATGTAAATACCAGATACCGTAAGCTTGGACATATGGTTCGTGTAATCAACAACGATTTCAAATTGCAAGTCCGGGAGCGGAGTTCCAATTCCAATCGGGTTCCTTATATTTACTTACGCACTAATACTTTTGGAAAAGGTACGAATCAACCTCTTTACCCGCCACCTGCTATGAGTTAAATAGTATAACTTGTGTCAGTAAATCATTATTATCCCCCAAAAGTTATTTCAATCTAAAAATAATTTCCTGGTTTGATGAGCCGTAAAAACAGATCACTCAATCACTCAATCGTCTAATTAAAATAATAAATTGATTTCTGTCTATATTTCTGAGATGAGGTATTATAACTATTTACACTATTTACATTGTTTGGACAGTTATCCTCATCTTTATTGTCATATTCACAGTCTATATTTCTGAGATGAGGTATTGTAACTATTTACACTATTTACATTGTTTGGACTGTTGTCCTCATCTTTATTGTCATATCACATTCTATATTTCTATATTTAACTGAGATGTATGGACAGTTATCCTCATCTTTATTGTCATATTCACAGTCTATATTTCTGAGATGAGGTATTGTAACTATTTACATTATTTACATTGTTTGGACTGTTGTCCTCATCTTTTTGTTATTCACCATATATTTTCTATTTACATTGTATGGACAGTTATATCTTTATTGTTATTCACAGTCTATATTTCTGAGATGAGGTATTGTAACTATTTACACTATTTACATTGTATGGACAGTTATCCTCATCTTTATTGTCATATTCACAGTCTATATTTCTGAGATGAGGTATTGTAACTATTTACACTATTTACATTGTATGGACAGTTATCCTCATCTTTATTGTCATATTCACAGTCTATATTTCTGTGATTAGGTATTGTAACTATTTACACTATTTACATTGTTTGGACTGTTGTCCTCATCTTTATTTTCATATTCACAGTCTATATTTCTGAGATGAGGTATTGTAACTATTTACACCATTTACATTGTTTGGACAGTTATCCTCATCTTTATTGTCATATTCACAGTCTATATTTCTGAGATGAGGCGTTGTAATTTTATAAACTAAATATTGTTCAGACTATTGTCCTCATCTTTGTTGCCATATTTTTCAAAACATTTCGGCCGTTGTACACTCCGGCCTTCTTCAGGTGGTTGGAATGTCGAACGAAATAAAGGGTTCAGTTCGATATTCCAACCATTCCTGAAGAAGGCTGTAGCGTACAATGGCCAAAACGTTGTGATAAATATGGCAACAAAGATGAGGACAATAGTCCGAATAATGCAAATAGTGTACATAATACCTAAGCTCAGAAATATAGACAGGTACCAGATTTTTAAATCTAGGACCAGTCATGCCACGTATCCAGTCGACTCGTTGCCGGAGAGTTCGTATTCCATTCGCAAGGAGGAAGTTCCACTCAGATTCTTCTTCAGAACTGTAACCTTGTAGAACATACTCTTGCTTGGATGCATCCCGATCGCAAAGATTTTAACCGCTTCAAATGATAGGAAGTTTGGGAGAGCAATCGATTGCTCATGTCTCAAAAGAACACAGCACATGTTGATGATGATCGATAGTTCATTTTAGAACATCAAATATATTTCTAAAACTGATATGGATCGATAAAATGCGTATTTTTATTTCTAGGTGAAATATCCAATTAAAGTCTTATGTTGTATTTCTGTATTATCAGACGCTGGAAAAAAACGATTTCCTATTTTGTATATTATAATCATTATTTTACAAATGGCTACCATCGTTGGTACTATCATGTCTGCCAGGATAACAAGGAACATTATTTTCATCCCTGTTTGTCCTTGTCAATGTCACTGACTTTTCTCGTTCGCAATAACATTGCACTATATTCTGAACGCCATAGGCTCTCACGTGTATATAGTCTTTATCGTAAGAAATGAAAATGAGCACACGTACACGGAGAAGCGCGAAATTAATACGCATGCGCAGATATTACCTGAAGCTAGTCTGACGTTCTCTCTGTAAAATTATAGAAGGTCAGGAAAAATTCAAGATGATAGAATTAGTAGTAGGTAAAATCGAACGTGTTTTCATTTGTTTGTTTTGAAGGCGTCAAGTTTTATATTTTTGGTGTTTTTTTGTCATCCATTTTTTTTTCGTATTCTTAAAAAAAAAAATAACGCTTTTCTTGCAACGACGTAATTCCATCCCCGCCACCAAAGGTTATTTTTGCTAATTTTAGTTAATTTTTCTTCACGGTTTTCGTTTGTATTTAAGTTCCGTTAAAGAAATTCAGTTGTTACAATTCATTAAAAAAACAATTTCCTTCTCCTATATTGTCATGGCGAGATTTATAGATTTTATCTGAAAAAAAAAAATCGATTACTGATCGTCCAAAAAACTCAAAATCGTTGAACATAAATTCCATATTCCAGATGATATCTGGCGAGAGAAATATGACCCAGAAAAGTGACACAGCTGGAGAGTGAGAAATTTGAAAGAAGCTGCAGATATCGGTTTATTTGAAAATTGTTATATCCCTAAGTTAGAGCTGTGCGGCTATAAGTGTAGTGGAATATCAGATGTGTCAGTAAAGAAACAGGACTAAAGTGACAAAAATTATATGTCAAAAACAAGACTACAAATTACAAGTTGTATCCTTCGTAATTATCATCGCCCTCGATTCTAAAGCATTTTTCCATCCTTCTCCGCAACGCCTGGAAGAATTCTTCTTGCAGCCCTATTGATGGCACCCACGTCTGGAGAACGTGTCCCCTTGATAAACATCGCCGTGCTGCAGTAACTTCTCTAATTACCCGAGCTGGCTCACTGTAAATTTTTTTCGTTTTCCCAAAGGTCAAGGGGTCATCAAGGGGTCATCCAGGGAACTCGTTTTTCGGACGTGGAAGCCATCAAGCGGACAGTGACGACGGAGCTGTGGAGAATTCCGGGAGAATCCTTCCAGGAGTGGCGTGGAGGCATGAAAGAGGAAGACGGGAAAACTGGACTCGTAGGGACGCATTTTGAAGGCGAAATCTTGGAGTTTCTAGTTTGAATTTGATATATTTTGGGGGCACTTCAGTCCTGTTTCGTTTCTGACACACCTCGTATTCTTTGTACAACACGAAAAGGTTAGAAAAAATAGAATTATGAATTGGAATCATCAGACTTATATGGATGCCTGATAGGAGTATTGTCTCCGTATTTCTAGATCAAGCTATTAATGTTACCTGACCACGGAGTAGAGCCTCGAGTTTCCTCCAATCATGATGAACGCTTGTACTCTCAACATCTATTGGGGCTCAGGCATATTGAATTGTCATTAGAGTTGGTTTCCAGAAACGAAATTTACATAGCATATAATAATGATGATATACTCAAACTGGTAACTGTATTAAGCGCTAAAATAAACTGGCGATCCCACCACAACCATAACATTAAATTCATTGCATGGAGCTCAGCCTTTTGGGTCGATTGTGAAAATTTATACTTGTCCGTCCACTATCTTTTGCGTTGAACATTGTTGTATGTAACCCACTTTTCATCACCTTCTTTGATATATTTAAGGAAATGTTAGATAGGATGATACATTCGTATTTACAATTGGTTCCCATAAACGGATACACCTGAAAATGTTGATTGGTTGATTGATTTTGTTTAGCTGCATATCAACATCTATGGGTTATCTAATTTCGAAATCTAAATATATTGTACGCGATTCTATTTTATGTTTATAGATAATAAAGATTTAGTGATACAAGTCTTATTAATTAACCCATAGGTGGAGGAAAGAGGTAGATTCATACCTTTGCCAAGGGTATTTGAGCGTAAATGAATATAAGGAACCCAACTGGAATTCGAACACGACTCTCTAATTAATAATTCTTAGCCATTATCAATCGCACAATCTGCAAATCCAAGCAAAAGTACATGACATTCCCAAACGGTCACCCATCTAGGTATTGACTAGACTCGACGTTGCTTAACTTTGATGATCGTACAGGAACCGGCGTTTCAACGTGACGTGGCCGTAAGCTTGTGAAGATGTAATTGTAAGCAAAAAGATAAACAAATGTGTATATAAAACTGTTGTGATCAAGTAAATGGTTAAAGAAATAACAAAACAAGTGTTGCAGATATATCATATATTAAACAGTAAGTACAACAGAAGAGTACTACACGACTAGTCAGTGTGTGTCGGTTGACTAGCGTTCAATCTATTCGACTGTTAATATTTAACAAACGAGGGATATTTGTGACACAAGGCCGTTTTTACCATGGGTACTCCGAGCCTGTAGGCTCGGTTAAAAATATTCCCTTAGAACTCACCATAAACGGGTTCAGGGGCTGTCTCCCTCTCCGGACGAAACTCTGCCCTTCGGCAAAGCCTCGTCCGGGTTCCTCTCCGCTTAAGGCAGAGAGAGGAGATGAACAATCTGGTCGACTGTTAATATTTAACAGCCCCCTCTCCACGAGGGATGTATGTGGCACGAGGCCGTTTTTACCGTAGATACTCCGAGCCCGTAGGCTCGGCCAAAAATATTCCTTTAGAACCCGTATAAACGGGTTCAGAGCCTGTCTACCTCCCCGGACGAAACTTTGCCCTGAGGCAAAGCCTCGTCCGATTTCCTCTCTGCCGAAGCAGAGAGTTCGACAGTTACGAACAGCCTAGTCGAATGTTCCCCCAAGGCCTTCTCTCCTAGTAATCTTATAGTAGGCAGAAGAGTCCAACATAAACTCCTTAGAGAGAAGACACCACAACAAAAACCGTGAATTTTTCCCTGTTAAAATAATCACCTGTTTTGATATATTTAAGAAACGGGTTATTTCTCTGTCGAGAAAGGAATCTTGGTGCAGGGGATGAAAGATTCGATTTTTTTTTATTTAAGAGTGTGTCGAACTGAAGCACTCGACTTATTGATTTTTAAAAAAAAAAAACGTTTCTGTTTGACGGTATATAGTCGATTGTGTTATGTTTAACATCTTTTTTAACTCACGAGCATTTTGCCGTGGGGTTGCTATCCATTAATAATTTTTGACCTTCATCTTAAAAGTCCAATGAACGCCCGAGGCTGACATCATCTTCTAACGACGTTCCTCCAGAAAGAAATTCGAAAGCAATTTTATACTTGCCGATCCATAAACACGACATTTTTTTCTTGATGTTTCCATATATGTAATATGTTATATTAAATAACCTTTCAATTCCCCAAATATATGGAGGCACGGTGGAATAATGGATTTCGGTTCGGATTAAGGAATCGGAGAGCCGAGTTCGAATTCCACTCAAGTTCATTACCTTCACTTATGTGCAAATAACCGTAGGAAAGGTAGGTATCCATCACATCTCCCCCTGATCTATGGGTAAATAACGAGACAGATGGTATTTATCAATCCACCCACGGGGATCGAATGTGGCACAAGGCTTTTTTAATGTGGGTATGTCTGAGCCCGTAGGCCCAGCCAAAAATAAATAACCATCCAAACCCGCCGAGGCGGGCCAGTTCCGTCAACCTCCCCCAACGAAACTCTACCCTTCAGTGGCGCTTCGTCCGGGTTCCTCTCTGCAAGCAGAGAGTTCGACAGACACCCAACCCGGCAGCTCACAAAGCGCAGATACTACACTTTGATCCTAGCCACCGGGCCGAGCGGGTATTCTTTTTATCTGCCTAGTCTTCACTTTCCAGTGTCGATAGAAGCCAAAATGCATCTTCTTCGCGGCCTTGGACAGTGCCCAACAAATGCAATTATACTGTGCAGTGGACAAAATCAAAAACAAACAACGCACATGCGCGAAATTAAAATATAACATGGAGACAATTTACCCATCGCATCCTGCATGCATTTATATATATATATATATATATATATATATATATATATATATATATATATGAAGAAATATAGTTTAAAGGCGTGCTATATTTATGGGATAAAGTGCTCTAAATCAGAGATAGAGCGTATGTAAATATAAATATAAAAGTGAACATTGAAACAGCCTGTCGCCTCTGAATGTTGACTTTTATATATATATATATATATATATATATATATATATATATATATAGGATTGGTGTATACAGAATAAATTCCAATAACCAACAATTACTATTCTTAAAAAGAGTGCTCAATACAGAGAAGAGCAGATATAATTATTTATTTAAAAATTATAACATAAATATGTTATAAAAATCACTACAAAAATAGCCATAGTGATTTTATAACATATTTATGGTATAATTTTTAAATAAATAATTATATATATATATATATATATATATATATATATATATATATATATATATATAATTCCGTGTATTTAAGCAGCATTTATTTATATATATTCCGTGTATTTAAGCAGCAAATGTTCTTTAAGATAAATAAAATTAGAAACAATGCAAATTGTGCGTTAATTTTAATTTTTTTCCAAATTACGATTAATGCTTGTTAGACAAGGTGAAAATTCCATCAGAACTTGCTCGAAGTTCATTTCGGAAGAAAAGTACAGCCAATATGACCCAAACATTAATTACAATACTTTATCTCAGAGATATAGATAACTTCTATAGACGGTCCATTGCTAAAGATGCTGGAAAAATGGTCCGTTCCCTGTGACGCTCCAGTAAGTAACTGACTCCTCCTGATATCTTTTACCTTTACAAAAGCCACATCAAACCGGAAATGGATTACATCTGCCATATATGGACAGGAGCTTCACTCTCCAGTGTAGAAGATCCCAAAAGCGTGATAAATTATTTTCTACCCTACGACTTTTTTTCTCACAGACGAAATGAAGCAAATATCTTTTCTGGTCTACCGCTATTCAATGAAAAGTGATCAGACGGACTGCATTCCTTAATTCCACCAATTAGGGTTAGGGTTAGGACCCGTCATGCTACTCTCGTTCCCTTCGTATGTCAGATGTCAAATGTCAGTTCCACTTAAGCAGCAGCTTCTTACAAACGGCTACTTTGTGGAAGCGGTTCCCACAAGGATGCTTCCCCGATCACTACCATGTTAACCTATTCAAGCTTAGGTTTAACCATTTTCTTCCCAAAATATATGCGTATAAACTGTGCCTCTTACTCCGTAAACCTCTAGCTCGAGTGGCTCTCGCATCTTGTATGGGGTGAATATCATTGTAAAAAATACGATAACAGGCAGCAGAATTGAGAATCTAATTACCTAAAAGAAAAGATTCTATAAACTTCAACCGGTTTGATTAGTAAAAGCCAGGCTTACGGCTCTATCATGTTGAAACACTGGTTCCAGTAGGATCACCGAAGTTAAACAAGGTTGAGCCTGGTTAGTACTTAGATGGGTGACAGCTTGGGAATGCCAGGTGCTGTAAGCTTGGATGTGCGGGTGGTGTAATGGTTAACAGCTCGGAATTGTAGGGTAATGGTTAACAAGCTTGTCTCACTAGAAAAAATTACGACTGAGCAGTGAGTTTGATCCTTACTGGGTGCCCGCTACATTTAGCCTTGTGCCACATCGAAAATCACCATAAACCTTCGGAAAGGTATGAATCCATCTCTTCTCCCCCAGCTATGGGATAATTAGTAAGACTTGTATCGCTAAAACCATTATTATCTCAAAAAAAAATTTACAATCTAAAAATATTTTCTGGCATTAAATAACCTGCATTGTGATGATGAGCCATAAGAGACGAACCAATCAATAAAAATCAATAAAAAATCAAAGGTTGAATGTTTCCCGTATAGAAACGGTTAACTGCACAATTAACCATTATGTCTGTCCATAATCGTCTTACTAAAACACCGTCGATAAAGATAACTCGTTTTGTGGCCAGACAAAAACCATGTAAGGAAAATTCCCTAAACTATTTCGTTCGAATCGTCTTCTGTTGTTCCAGTCAGGCGAACTGTTTGATCCTTTTCATTATCGACTATCTGCCTTTTCTTGGCAAAGTCCTAGATGCTCTAAACAATTGGTTTATCACTTTACATCACAGGATCTTCTTTCAGATAAGCAATATGGCTTTCGCTTCTCTAGGTCAACTGCTGAGTTATTAACGAATATTGCTAAAAGTGTCTAGCAAACTTTAGATTAGAATATAGAATCTGAGACTGTTGCTTTGGACATCTCGAAGGCATTTGACAGGGTTTGGCATGTCGGTCTTCGTTACAAATTGGACGAATTTTTTTAATTGATTTCAAATTGTGAAATGAAAGTTTTATTCAATGGCCGCAGATATTGTGAATACTTCACAAGTCACCCCTGTCCTGCATGGCAATTAATAGCTAAGGCGTAGAGGGAACATTTCAAGGCTTGCTGTTTATGGTTTGTTCACTTTTCCAAACAAATTTTGATGGATCTCTTATCGTCTTTTGACCAAAAACGGAGTATTGTTGCCATATCTGGGCTGGAGCTGCTGCTCAGTTCATTCTTTACAGCATCGGCAGATTTCGAATATCTATCTATCTATCTATCTATCTATCTATCTATCTATCTATTTTTCTCTGTTCGTATTTGTTTGTTTCTCTCAATATATAGAGGTAGATAGATTGACAGAGAGATGCTTAAAACGAAGTATTGAAGCAAGCTGGTAAGAAAATGATGATTTCTATTCCTCTCTTTATATATATATATAGAGAGAGAGATAAATAGAGAGATATAAACAAAGAGATAGATACTAAACAAATAGATAGGAAAAGATTGATATTGATAGAAAAGATAGATATAAAGTAATTGAATAGATAGATAGAAAATGAGTATAGATAGATACATGATAAATGAACAGAATTAGATAGATAGATGAACAGAATTAAATAGATAGATAGATAGATACTGTACTGTACTACTGTACTGATGCGGCATTCACCCTGGGCGGATTGAGTCGGCTTCTTCCTGTTATGAGAAGAAGATTCTTGGGATAAATTACAGAAGTAGGGTACCCAGGCCTACTCGGATAACGTTCTTGCTTGCCGCGGGGATTCCAACAGACGCAGAGACAGGAACGACCAGAAGCCGCCGGTTACCGATGCAGACGCTCCTTGGATTTTCACCAGAGCCCTTGTTAGCCAGCGTGTGTGTCAGACCTGTCCGCCTTGGGTGGCCCTACCAGGAACAAAGTTCCGGGCGGCATAGCTCTGACACTACCGTTTACACCCCCCACCGACTGTGAGGTAAGGGTTGGACTTTGGGGCTTACAGTACCAGGTGTTCCCAAGCGGTCCCCCATCTAAGTACTGACCTGGCTCTACAATGCTTAACTTCGGTGATCGAACGAGAACCGGTGTTTTCAGTGATTTGACCGTAAGAAAGATAGATTGACCGTAGAAGATAGATAGATAGATAGATAGATAGATAGATAGAAAGATAGATAGAAGATAAAATGAGATAGATAGATAGATACATAGACAGATGATAAATGAAAAAAGAAAGAGAAATGAACAGAATTATATATATATACATATATTTTTATATTATATATATATATATATATATATATATATATATATATATATATATATATATATATATATAGATAGATAGATAGATAGATAGATAGATAGATAGAAAGAAAGAAAAAAGAACAGAATTATATATATATATATAAAATGATCTTCATTAGATCGCTGGCTAGATAGGAAATGAAAAGGATTAGATAGATTCATAGATTGATGGATAGAAAATGAAGAGAATTAGCAAGCTAACTAGCTTGATATATGGATAGAAAATGAGCAGAATGAGATTTTGCAGATTTGCATGCTTGAAAAATTGTCACAATGCAATCTTGCTAAGATCTTTCCTTCATTTGATTTTGACAGAATCGGATTGAATAAATATCCGAATATATAATGAGAAGCAAATAAAAAACGTAAATGCTTATCGAAATAAATCTGGAAGAAGAAGATAAAATATTACTTTTCTAATATTGTTATGTCATAAAGTTTAAAGGTCAAGTCATCTTTTACCCAACAGGTTTTTTATAAGTGGGGATGACGTGTAGGTTAAGTTGCCGCAAATGTCTTTAATTAGGGGTTGATTCAAAAGAGCTTTCACACTTATTTCCATTTCAACCGGTTTTGATTGCATCAGAACATTTTGAAAGAGTTAAATGATTTTCGTGCTGCTTAGAAACTCCGACGGCCATGATGTCTGAAAAATTACAATTAATTCGTAAATTATCATGTTTGGGGAAAACTCTAGTTACAGATATTCACGAAAAAACAAACAAAAACAACAACAACAACAACAACAAAAAACAGAAAAAAAACTAGCACATTACGATGCTAAGGTTTTTTTGTTTTTTTCTCAGTGTTTTCCGTTTAAGAACAGATTCGATTTTTGTTTTTTTCAAAATAGAAAAAAAAAGTTGTGATTCTCGAATCAGAAGGACGCCATTTTAATGCTGATCTCAAAGCGGTTGAAAGTTGTCTGCCGATGAACTGACGAACTGATTGGCAACAAGAAAGAAAATTTAAAATGGAAAAGAAAAATGACCGTGAAAAATGAAGATACGCCGATTTTACAAGTATACAAATGAAGTGAGAGTTTGGCTAATATGACTGTGTAGGGCGTGTATCTTCAAATCGTTGCTTTTAATTAAAACCAAACATCGTTTGCTGATTTGAGATATAAAAAAATCCTATCAATATATCGAGCATGTAAAAGTGGCTGGCATAAATAGGAAGAAGAGGAAAAAAATTAAAAGACAGACAGAAAAGATAAATAGAGAAATTGGTAGGGAAATAGAGAGAGAAAGAAAAGGAGAGAAACTGGGATAGATAGATAGATAGATAGATAGATAGATAGATAGATAGATAGATAGATAGAGAAAGAGATATATATTAAAAGAATAAAACAGGTAGAGAGATAGACAAATATAGATAGATATGAACAAATTGAAAGATAGATGGGTTGCAACAAACTGATAGATAGATAGATAGATCTGAAAAAATGAAAGATAGATAGATCCGAAAAAACTGAAAGACAGATATAATAATAGATCTGAACAAAGTGATAGATAGATAGATAGAACTGAACAGAGTGATATATATATATCTATATCTATATCTATCTATCTATCTATATATATATATATATATATATATATATATATATATATATATAGATAGATAGATAGATAGATCTGGACAAAGTGATAGATAGGCAGATAGATAGGACTGAACAAAGTGTTAGATAGAAATGAACAAAGTGATAGATAGATAGATAGATAGATAGATAGATAGATAGATAGATAGATAGATAGATAGATAGATAGATCTGAACAAAGTGAGAGAGACAAAGAGATATTAAATGAATAAGACAGGCAGACGTGATGGATGATTGACAGATAGACAGATATAAAAGGAAATGCCAAAATGTGAAGAAAAATGTAAAAAAAAAGAAAGGTCGAAAGAAACTTCATATGAGAGAGAGAGAGAGAGAGAGAGAGAGACACGCCATAATGCAGAAAGATTCAAGACTGATGGTAGGTAATATCGTAGGAGAACGAAGTAAACATTTAAAATGACGGCGCTTAATCTGTGCGACGTGGATAAAATATGATCGTGAAAGGATAGACATACATGAGGAAGGCATAGGAATAGATTAAAGAGAAGAGGAGGAAAGCACAAAGACAGGAAGTGAAATCAGAACGAGAAAGCGAGGGATAGATGTGAATGGGAGAACGTGTGAAGGAAAAAGAAAGGAAGTTAAAAATAGCAAGAATGGACAAGGTGAAAAGGCGAGAAAGAAAAGAAGAAAAATAAAGAGCGTGAATAAAGAGAATGAAAGGAAAGAGAGGGAGAGGGATAAGGATAGAATGAGAGTAGAAGATTGAAAGAAGAAAGAAGAACAGGTAACGGACGAGATTGTGGGCGGTGGTGCCCGCGTATTTCGAAGTGAAAATGATAGGCCAACAAAATCGATAAGCGCAAAGAGAATTGAAACAGGCGGCATAAATAAGGAGAAACAAGTCGATAAATAAGGAGAAACAAGTCGATAAATAAGGAGAAACAAGTCGATAAATAAATAATTGCCAGGCGTATAAAAAGCAAATTTAAAAAAAAAATAAAATAAAACGTCATAACGGGAGGGAGGGTTAGAATGAGACTGACATTCAACATGCATACCGAGAGGCCGTGAGATAGGAGGAGGAGGAGGAGGAGGAGGATAAATTGAAGCGGAGATTGTCATGGAGAAATGATACATATAGATTGGGAGGAGAAAAGAAAATCAAAAGGAAGAAATTGATCGGAAAAAGAAGAAATGAGAAAAAGAAATAAAAATATTGATTGGAAAAAAAAAAGAAGAAAAGAAAAAAGAAAAAATTGAAGAAAAAAAAGAAAAAAGAAAGAAAGAAAGAAAAGAAAGAAAAAGAAAGAAAAGAAAAAAGAAAAGGGATAAAGAAGAAAGGGAGAAAGATGGAATAAGATGAAAGAAAGAAAAGAGAAAGAAAGCCAGGAAATGAAAGAAAGAAAGAAAGATGAAAGAAAGAAATAAAGAAAGAAAGAAAGAATGCCAGGAATAGGTTGAAAGAAAGAAAGAAAGAAAGAAAGAAAGAAAGAAAGAAAGCCAGGAATAGGTTTAAAGAAATCTATCTATCTGTATAAATATCATACTTGAAGCCAATCTTCAGGGTATTTCTATTGTTTTTAACTATTTACATATGTCTGTCAATGTTTATTATGGGTAGCAAGGTTTATTATCACAACCGTTAGTGGGTTTTAGATTATTCAAGGCAAAACACAGCACACATGGCCTGAAATCTCCATTCTAGCATGGAACACACAGTCCTCACTCAGTGTCCAAAACCAACAGCCCAGACACCAGCACATATGATTTGATTATAGTGATGAATGCTTGGAGCAGAACCAACCCCAGGTTTTGAAAGGCCGAATACAGAGATCTGCTGCACTACGTGCCACAAGGTCCCCAAACGACCCTTCATAGGCTTTGAATTGTCCTTCTCCTAGACCAGTTGCCATCCAAGGCTATAGAATCTAGTCTATCCTGCTATTTACCCACTGCTGGTGGGAGAAGAGAATTTATACCTTTCCCAAGGTTATGAGCACGTAAGTGAATGTAATATAATATATATATATATATATATATATATATATATATTTATTAAAGACATTTTTATGTTTAACGTTCTTTTTTTTTTTTTTTTTTATAGATACAAGTATTTAAGTAAATGCTCTGTTTATAATAAACAGTATTAAATAACATTTACCGGCCTGAATGTGAATGTCGTCCTTTGACAGGAAAATATACGGTCATTTACGCTGACGTGCCTTACCGTCTCGGCCACAAAGGAGTGTTCGGTAGGCAAGATCGAATTTACTGCTTATAAACTTCAATCTTCCATGAATCTCGTACATTCATAACTGCTCTGGCGTATCAAATGTAAACAAATGACGTCATATATTAAGAAATGGACAAAGTCCGACAATTTATTTATTAAAGACATTTTTATGTTTAACGTTCTTTTTTTTTTTTTTTTTTTTTTTATATTTTTTTATATCTATGAAAATTTCTCGGACATTCAGGCCGGTAAATGTTATTTAATACTGTTTATTACAAACAGAGCATTTACTTAAATACTTGTATCTAAAAAAAAAGAACGTTAAACATAAAATGTCTTTAATAAATAAATTGTCGGACTTTGTCCATTTCTTAATATATATATATATATATATATATATATATATATATATATATATATATATATATATATATATATATATAATGAAATGGACAATATCCGACAATTATTTAAAAAAAAATTTATGTTTATACGTTCTTTTTATAGATACAAATATTTAAGAAAATGCTCTTTTTATAATAAACAGTATTAACGGCATGTACCGGCCTGAATGTCCGAGAAATTTTCATAGAATTTTCATGCGTCCTCCGAAAGGAATCGAACCTGTATCCTATACGGAACCGTCATATAGCCTGACGTGCTTTTACCGATTGAGCCACAGAGGAGCGTTTCGGTGAGCAAGGTCGATTGTACTGTTTTTCATGGGGAATTGTAGTTTAAATATGCATAAATATATATAAATATATATATAAATATATATATGAGAAAATATAGTTTTAAGGCGTGCTACATTTATGGGATAATGCGCTCAATATCTGAGATAGAGCGTATGTAAATATAAATATAAAAGGCCTGACGATTGCGTCTAGCATGAAACAACCTGTCGCCTCTGAGTATTGACTTCAATGTTGAATTTGATATATATATATATATATATATATATATATATATATATATATATAGAGAGAGAGAGAGAGAGAGAAAGAAAGAGAGATGGTAAACCCGTAAGAAAAATAAGCACATCTTACAAACAACAAAATTTATTGACATAAAATTTGCTACACAGATGCAGTAATCGTTGAATTCCATATTTATTTGATGTAATCGCATTCAGCTGCAATGACGGCTTCCCAGTTGAACCAGAATGGTTGTCATTGTATGCATCACGTGGTCTGTACTGAGAGTGGACATTATAGTGGGTAATCCAACCGAAGACCTTGTTGAAAGAATTTATGTGTGGTATGACGTATCCTTCACTACTCTGCATACCCCAAATCATGACAGAAGCGGACACTTGGTTTCCACAACATGGGAGATATCAGAAAATTCGTAAATAACCACTTGTTAATTTTTCTTTCTCATGGACGAAATCTTTTTCGTTTGGAAAGACAAAAAATAATAATAAAAACAAACAAACAAATCTCCTGAGCCGACCAAGCATAGAAATGAATACAATATGGGAACCAGTAATAAGGAGTGACAGAGAAAAAACGACAAAAATTGCAATATGAGCTCTGGTAAAAAACATAATATTAACAGCAAAATTGCAATATGAGCACTGGTAAAAAATAGTTGCAGAAGACATTAGGTTTTTATAATACCCAGAAATTCACACAGATATCCTCAAGGACACATGTCACTGTGGATAAAGGCGTTAGTTCGATCCAGTGACAGGACAATACCTGGTTAAGACGGCGGGGAATTAATAAGAGATAACCGATAACTGACATCCATTAGACGTGGAACTAGAACAGTCTACCCCCAGCGGCGAGCGAAATAAAGGTTCAGTTCGACATTCTAATCACCTGAACAAGGCCGGAACGTACAACAGCTGAAACGTTGTGATAAATATGGCAACAAAGATGAGGGCATTAGTCTGAATAATGTAAATAATGTACATAATACATCATCTCATAAATGTAGACAGATACTGAAAGGCCGAAACGTTGTAATGAATATGGTAACAAAGATGAGGACAATAGTCCGAATAATGTAAATAGTGTACATAATACCTCATCTCAGAAATATAGACAGATACTGAAGGGCCAGAACGTTGTAATAAATATGGCGGCAAAGATGAGGACAATAGTCCGAATGATGTAAATAGTGTACATAATACCTCATCTCAGAAATATAGACAGACACTGAAAGGCCGAAACGTTGTAATAAATATGGCGACAAAGATGAGGACAATAGTCCGAATAATGTAAATAGTGTACATAATACCTCATCTCAGAAATATAGACAGATACTGAAAGGCCGAAACGTTGTAATAAATATGGCGACAAAGATGAGGACAATAGTCCGAATAATGTAAATAGTGTACATAATACCTCATCTCAGAAATATAGACAGATACTGAAAGGCCGAAACGTTGTAATAAATATGGCGACAAAGATGAGGACAATAGTCCGAATAATGTAAATAGTGTACATAATACCTCATCTCAGAAATATAGACAGATACTGAAAGGCCGAAACGTTGTAATAAATATGGCGACAAAGATGAGGACAATAGTCCGAATAATGTAAATAGTGTACATAATACCTCATCTCAGAAATATAGACAGATACTGAAAGGCCGAAACGTTGTAATAAATATGGCGACAAAGATGAGGACAATAGTCCGAATAATGTAAATAGTACACAAACAGACCATACCAGGCTCTTCTGGATGTTCGGTAATCATTTTCCTCAGAGCAAACATTTACCGAATATCCTCATACACCACATAGGATTGTGCCTTCGGATACCTAGTAATCTCTTGTCATTATGGATATTGCGAGATTTGCATCGATAATGTTATTCAGCCACTGTACGAATCATGGTGCCTTGAGATTGTCGGCATGCTGTGAATAACTTCTTTATTTTTTTGTTTCGACAAATCCCCGCAGGAGCCTTACATATCCTTCCGTATCTTGTGCATAAACGACCTGGAGATTTAAAAGAAATAACATGTAATCTCGACATTGCTGTTTTGCGTGTATCGCAACAATTACATCATGTCGTTTCATCCTTTGCGTTATCAGATGCTTCGCCATTGATGCTCTGAAAAGATAAAAGTACCTTAATTGATTATCATATAGCTGCAGGCGTACATGTCACATATCTTCAAATACATTACACATACTTTATGAGATATAAAATATCGCACACCCAGTGCTGGTGGTAATAATGAAATAGTGATCGATGTAAAATGACAGACTTAAGATTTAAATTTATAAAAGGATAAAACGCCTTCTAAACAAAAATGGTTTCATTTAATCACCATGGAGACCCTGTTCTGCCTGCCGACAACATGGCCGATGGTAGAGCCCAGGAGAGCAACACACTACGCTTTCTTGGTCTCATGTTTTCCACTGACATGAAGTGGAGAGACTATACTGAATCACTTGCTTCGTCTACTGCTAGGGAATTTTGTTCACTATGTCGTTCCAGAAAAGACTTCTCGTCAGAATCCACATTTATAAATCCACCATTCGCCAGGGTATTGAATATTGTTACCATATCTGTTCTAGTGCTCCTGCTGTGCATTTCTAGATTCTTGGCAAAATCCAAAGAGGGGCCTGTAATATTATCAATCCTGATATCTATACATCAGTTACTTTCCCTCCGATGTAACCTGGCATCCCTGTCTTTTCTACAAATATTTTCAAGGCAATTGTTCTAAAGAGCTTTTTCTCCTTATAGAGTCTTGACTCAATGAATTTAAGCATGTTACTCGATTGCCAGTTAGGTCTCACTGTTTTACTGTTAACTGAGTTAGATGCAGCTTCTATTCTATCAGTTTCTTTGTTCGCACCTCTCACCTATGGAACCCTCTTCCGGTTACTTGCTTCCCTTTAAACGCAATATCAATCACCATCTTTGTCTTCCTGAATCCTGTTCTGTATTGTACACTTTAATGCTTCCAAAACGAAACTATTATCTTTATAGTCATCATAGAGAACTCTTTAAGCCTTCCATCAGCATGGCTGATGCTAACCTCCCGAAGGGCAACTCAATGCGCCTTCTCGGTTTCACGTTTTCCACTGACATGGAGTTGTGCGATTATATTGAATCAATTGCTAGGCCTGCTGTCAGGAAAAATGATTTCTTATATCATGCCAAAGAATTTTTGCCGAGAGAATCTGTCTTGCATATTCATAAATCTCTGATTCATCTGTGCATTAAATGTTAATGGCATATCTGGTCTGGTGCAGCTGCAATATTTCTCGAGATTCTAGACAAAAGCCAAAGGGTCTGTAATGTTATCCTTCCTGATCTGGCATCTCCACTTGCCACTTTCCCACCAACGTGACGTGGCTTCCCTCCGTCTTTTTCTAATGAGTTTTTTCTCTTTGGCACATATACCGCATGAATTTCTATTCTAATAGTTTTTATTCTCGCACTTTTCACCTGTGGAACTCTCTTCTAGTTTCTTGCTTCTTTTCCATTTACGACATTCAAAAATTTAAATGCAACATCAACCGGCACTTCTGTCTTACTGAAGCCTGTTCTTTTATTGTCCTGTCTCCTCACTAACGACATCTCATTTTCTTTCACTCTCAGTAACCTCTTGCGTCTTAGTGGCATTCTCTCCTTGCTTAGGGAGAAATTATTAAATATATATTTTTTATTTTACTTTTCTTTAAAAATAATTTTTTAAAAACTTCTAAATTTCTGATTTAACGGACATACGATGAAACTCAAAATTGCATCATAGAGTGAGGAACATATATATATATATATATATATATATATATATATATATATATATATGTACCCTCTCGTCATTCAGTTTTTATGTTTGTGTCATATGTGACACTTCAATTCCACTAGGGACCTGCATACATGTCCATATGTTATACAACAGCAAGGGTCACGGGCCATAGCCACAGGAATATTTGCTGTCGCTTTTTGCCGTTATCTAATAACAGTTCTACTCCTCTTTCATTTTTCTACGTCCTGGGTATGACGATAAACTACATCTGCGTCCATGGGTATGACGGTAAACTACATCAGAGTCCATGGGTATGACGATAAACTGCATCCGGGCACTGGGTACGGTGATAAATTGCATCCACATTCTGGGTATGCCGATAAACTACGTTCAACAGAAAGGCCGTTTTCGAAAAAATAAGATTGCCGGCTATACGTTTTGGGAAAAATAGTATTACCAGCTATATGCTTTCGAAAGGATAATGCTGCCAGCAGTGCTTTTTTGAAAAACGATATTATCAGCTATACGTTTTAGAAAAAAATAATATTACCAGCTATACGTTTTTGAAAATAATATTACCAGATATACATTTTTGGAAAAATAATATTACCAACTATACATATTTGAAAAATAATATTGCCAGGTATACGTTAAAAAAAAGAAAAATATTGCTAGCTATACGTTTTTTAAAAAAAACCTTATTCAATGGAATTGTAACTGGGGTCAAAACATATGAAAGTGTAAAAATAGGTTTTAATACCAGAAATGCTTGGTAAAAAATTATTAACATCAATACATTTTTAAAAACCAAATGTTGCCAGCAATACATTTTTGAAAATCAAATGTTTCCAGCAATTTCTTTTTTGAAAACCAAATATTGCCACCAATGCATTTTTGAAAAACAAAAGTTGCCAGTAATGCTTTTTTAAAAAACAAATATTACCAGCAATATATTTTTGGAAAAAAGAAAAAGAAAAATATATATTACCAGCTATACATTTTTTGAAAAAAAAGAAAAATATTACCAGCGATACATATTTGAAAGAAAATTATTACCAGAAATGGAATTTTTGAAAGAAAAATATTACCAGAAATAGATTTAAAAAAAATATTATCAACAATAAAAAATTTTGTCGGCATTAAATAACCCATTGAGGTTGATATGCCGTAAAACCAAAACAAAGAAACAAATCTTTCATTTTTCTCTCCATCTGAATATATGAACCTGCGTTTGTCACAGATTAATTCTTCATTGTTTTCCCACCTCGTTTCACACACGCCTAAAATATTAACATTTAACCTGTTCATTTCCTGCTTTATATTATCTAACTGGGCACATAAATTTAGTGTCCTGATATTCCATGTCCGAGAACTCTTATTGTTTGATGCGAATAGCCACTGGATGACGATCCTGTGATAATAAAGTGTTAAGCAAGATCATAGCATATCAGTTGTCAGTATCTCTTTGCTGTT
This sequence comes from Acanthosepion pharaonis, assembly GCA_903632075.3. Classification (NCBI taxonomy): domain Eukaryota; kingdom Metazoa; phylum Mollusca; class Cephalopoda; order Sepiida; family Sepiidae; genus Acanthosepion; species Acanthosepion pharaonis. The sequence continues at coordinate 1,268,251 of CAHIKZ030003651.1, forward strand.
TTCATTTCTATCTCAATCTCTAACGAAGTTTTAATAAAGGTGAATCATCTTAGATTGCGACTCGTTTCCTACTTGTTCTTTATTTTATTTTATCATTTTGTCTTATTCATACTCATATCTGATCTACATTTGATCTTTAACTCATATATGTTTGTGTTTATGTGTGTATAAAATTTGAACTAAAATATATATCTGTAAAAGAACATTAGGAATAGCGACAAAAGGGAAACTTACCTCAGCCGACGTGTTTCGTTCTCTGATGAAAAGTATTTTATTTTGCAATAAGTATTTATAAACAAAAATAAAAATGTTAGTTTTTCAAAAGTTTGAACACAGTTAAAGTCCTGTTTTCAAAATTATATTTAAATAATAATTGCATTAATATTAATAAAATAATTAAATATATATAAATAAGTCTCCATTCCCGCAAGTACAGTGGTAAACACTGTATAAGGATCTTCAGATGGAGATTTGTCTCCGGCTGTGCTGGTCAAACTCTCTGGCTCCGTGTATAGAAGATCCCAAGACGAACCTATGTCGAATGGCAGAGTCTCGTCTCGGCTACCCGACCCCGTTTTATACAGGGTCTACGGGAAAATTTTGGCTGAGCCTACGGGCTCGGATAACAAACATTAAATTCAGCCTTGTGCCACATCTGAACGCGTGGAGCGGTTTGTAGTAATCCTGCTGTTGGAAATTCGTCTCCGGCTGCGCTGGTCAATCTCTTTGTCTCCGGGCAGAGAGGATCCCCAGACGAGGCTCTGTCGAAGGGCAGAGTCTCGTCTCGGGAAACAGCTACCGGACACTGTTTTATACGGTTTATACGGGGAATTTTTTGCCGAGCCTACGAGCTCGGATACCCCACATTAAATTCGGTCTTGTACCACATCTGACCGCGTGGGGCACTTGGTAGATATCCTGTAGTTGGAGATTCATTGTGGAATTCACTTGACTCGCTTTTAGCAGTTGACTACTTCTTTTACGCGCCGCTGGCGAATCTTATATGTCTTCTTCTCCTAAGTATTATTGTTTATTACCAATCTTCGTGTGATTATTCTATTCAGAAACTTTCCCTAGGTTACAACAATAAACAAATACAAAAATTAAAAAATTCAACAGTAACAACATTTATTCACTTTCGTTTAATAGGTATTAAATTATATCATTTTCACCCTCCTAAGTTGACTTTCAAAATTAACCTGGAGAATATTTTTGAGCGCTTTAAAAATTATTAAACCTTAACGGCATTTTTTACTTTACTTTATTGATACATGTTCTAAAATAAAATCGTTACATTTACCTTGATAAAATACATCAGAGGACGAAACGTGCTGGCAAAAAAAGAATTGTAGAGTGATCGTACTGCGTCATACGTTCAACTAAAAACAAGGCCTACCAGCTATAAGCATCAGCATTGCTGTACAGCTAAGTAATGCGTGATGTCTTCAGGAAATATGGAGCTATTTTAGCGATGAGGCAACCACCCCCGGCATTGCTAGATAGAGACGCGTTTCTATGATATTTGGAAAACTGCAAATGTACTCATTGTCAGATACATGAAACATACGCACCCACAAGAGCGTGTGGGGATGCATATAGACGATGGGGTGCTGAACAATTCTCAGTTTGTCGCGCTTCTCAGGATCTGAACGAATGACCAAATACAAGAGTTAAGAAAAGGGTGTAAGACAACGGTGTGTCTTCTCGCCGGACTTATACAACCTATACAGTAAAGTGATTCTGAGAGAACTAGAAGCCCTATCAAGTTTCATTATTGGTTGCCACAATCTTACCAATATAAGGTATACAGATGACACAGTGTTGATAGCAGTCACAGAAAGAAAGATATAAAAACTCCAACAGAAGGAAAGCTAGAAGAAAGGATTAAACAGCAATTGCAAGAAGACAGAATGCATGGCTGTTAGTAAAAGGAAGAGTCCAAAATGCGAAGTACGAAGAGGAATCAACAAAAGCCTCCACCCACACCCCACAAAATCCAAATATTTAAAGAGAAGGCACATGACGATAGCGGAAGCTGTCTTCCATTGGCTAAGCAAAGATTTCTTCTTCTGTTCATATCTATCTATCTATCTATCTATCTATCTATCTATCTATCTATCTATCTATCTTCCGGTCTGTTCATATCTATCTATCTATCTATCTATCTATCTATCCCAGTCTGTTCATATCTATCTATCTATCTATCTATCTATCTATCTATCTATCTATCTATCCCAGTCTGTTCATATCTATCTATCTATCTATCTATCTATCTATCTATCTATCTATCTATCTCAGATCAGTTCTACATCTATCGATGTATCCCAGATAATTTCTACATCAGTCTATCTCAGATCAAATGATTAAACATCAATTGCAAGATGACATAACGCATGGTTGCTAGAAAAAGGGGTGAGTCCAAAGTGCGAATTACAAATCGGAGATAACAAAATCAAACAAATGAGGAAATTTAAAGATCTGGGATATGTTTTAACAAAGGATCTCTGCTCTATATATAGAGATTCTTGATAAAATCCAAAGAAGAATCTGCAATATTATTGGTCTTGGCCTGGCATCTCGTCTTCATTCACTTTCCCACCGCCGTAATATAACTTCCCTGTGTTATTTTCTATAAATACTTTCGTGTTAATTGTTCTGATGAACTTTTCTATTTGCGGTTTCATTTTTAAATGTTGTTTTTTTTTATCCCCATCCCCGACAATAGAAAAACTCTAGAAGATAATGAAGAAAAGGAAAAATAAATGACTAAATATCAACTACTAGAAGACAGAATCCATGATTATTAAAAAAAAAAGTATCAGCCTAAAGTGTGAATTGCAAATCAGAGATAACAAAATCAAACAAATGCGGAAATTTAAAGATCTGGAAAATGTTTTAACAGAGGACGAAAAATGCGACACTGAATTCCGAAGTCGTATTGGGAGAGCCAAAGATGCCTTCCAAAAGCTAAGCAGCGTACCGAGAAATATGAAAAATACATGGTAAAGTGGATTAAACTGCTATGTGATATTTGTTCTTCTGTATAGAAATGAATGCTGGATGATCTCCCCCAAGATTAAGAGGAGACATAAAGCGACAGAAATAGGGTTCTACAGAAGGATGATGAGGATACCGTGGAATGAGCAGGTGAGCAACGACGAGGTTTTTAGGAAAATGCAAACAAAAAGAAAACTAATACCCAACATCTGGAAGAGAGAGTAGAGGTTTCTGGGTCATATAATGTGGAAGGAAGGCTTGGAAAATCTGATACTTACAGGACAGATAGTTGGCAAGTGGAACAGAGGAAACCAACACATAACATAATTAGCGAACTTGAGTAAATGGATAGCGGAACAAGGCTTAGGAGAAATAACAGAAAGGCAAAGTTTATTAAGAGCTATAAGAAGTTGTGGAGAGCCGTGATCACATACATCTCGAGGGGACACAACAAAAAAGAAAAATAAGGAATCAGTTCTGATAAATGGTTCCAGTCTAACTGAAGAATTTTAAGCAACTTCTTAACGCAAAATTATAATATATATATATATATATATATATATATATATATATATATATATGCCTACGTAAGGTCAATGCCGAGTGAAAGACAGTCTGTTTCATCTTTGGGCCTTCAAGCATGAAACAGAATGTCGCAACTGTGTGTTGACCTCAGTGTCTACTTTTTATATTTGCATCAGCAGTATATCTGATATTGGCCAGACTTACCAATAAATATAGCATACCTTAAAACTATATTTTCATAATATATACATATATATTTTCATGAAATAACATATAAATTCACACAAATGCACTAGCATGTACCACGCATGCGTATGTACCACGCATATGAAAATTTTAAATATAAATTTATATTTATTAATATATTATATTTGTGTCTTTAAAACCCAGTAATTTTAAAAGTTACTCCAAAATTCGCTTGAGGAAGAAATGGAACTAACGTCTTTAATTTAATTACAAATTTAAATTCGGATCTTTTAGCTTCCATTTTTGAAACATGGTTAGAACTGTGTAGCGAAAAAAAATATTTTAAATCAATTAATCTATATTAATGCTCTGTAAATTTACATTGAGCACTATTTTGTAAAAATAAAAATATCTATAAGAACACCGGATTATATATCTTACTGTTCTTTCTTTATATTATATATATATATATATATATATATATATATATATATATATATATATATAAATTTTTAAATTTATTTCTTTATTTGTTTGTTAATTGGCATATCAACACCTTATGGGTCATTTAATGCTGAAATTTAATTTTCTTGAGGGCATTAGTAATTTTCATTACCAAAAATGTATTGCTGGTAATTTTTTTCTAAAATTTATTGCCGGTAATTTTGTTATTATGAAAATGCATTTCTGGTATTTTCACTATAAAAAAATTTACTTTTATACTTTCATATTGTTTGACCCCAGGGAGATAACTATTCGACTATAGCTGTGACCCTAACAGGTGTTACCACCCCGGATCGTGGAACAACAACAATTGAGAGGATGTAGATTATTGTCATACCCAGGAGGATTTAAATTTACAGTTCCATCAATATGAATTTTTTTTAGCCTGATGAAGTCCTTTTAAAGAATGAAACACGTTGCTTATTTTTCCCATTTTGTCATACTATTGCCTAATATTGTTTTCTTATTTAGAAATTCATATATCATATTCTTTGATATGCATTTCCCCAAGGCTCTATCCTGGGTCCTATTTACTCCTGCCTCAATAGTAAATCCAACATCGTTGTCAAAACTAACCTGGTCGTAGGTTTAGAAAAACACCTCCAATCTATAGTTGATTAGGGACAGGAAATGGCTTGCAAACGTTAATGCCTTCAAAAATGAAACTGCTCTCATTTACCAACCATAGAGAACCCTCCCTGCCTCACATCAGAATTGCTGATGCCCAAATCCACGACAGCCTCCTTACGCCTCCTTGGTCTCACGCTGTCCACTGACCTGAAGTGGAAAACCTACATCGAATCTATAGCTTCGTCTACCGCAAGGAAAGTTCTGTGTCGTGCCAGGTTTTTCTTGCCTGATTCCATCCTACAAGTCTACAAATCTACCATTCGTCCATTGAATACTGTTGCCATATATGGTATGGTGCTGCCGCTGTTCATCTCTAGGTCCTCGACAAAATCCAAAGACGGGTATGCAATGTGCCAAATTACACATTCCAAAAATTTTGGGAATTGAGGGAGAAAAAACAAAACCCTCCGATTGACTGGAAAATAATAAGGATTTGCCCGCACTCCTAATAGCTTTAAAGGTAAATGCAATCTCTGCCTACAAGAGAAAATTAAAATTATCACATTTGAAAATCAAAAGATACTCTTAAACCAAAGGAAAGAATTAATTTCTAAAAGCCGTCAAGGCAGGAGATTTAAACTTACCTAGACTCCCTAACTTACCGATACATATTAGATTACGGGATTGAAGAAGTGACCTTGAAATATATATCTAAGGGAAATAATTATACATTCATACTTAACAATAATTTTTATTTCATTTTTATAATTCTCTTTAATTTCAGTTGAGTTAAGGCTCATTTAAAGATTTTTTAAAAGGTTTTTCTAATTTGACTTAACTTCTTTTTATTACCCTTTGAAAACATTTTAGCCTAAAATAGGGCGGCCCAAAAGTTACTGAGCCATGAAAAAAAATCATAACTATTTTATTTCTGAATATTATTCTTTTATTTCTTCAGAGCATTTAGAACTGCCCTCCCGACGTCACCATGAGCAGATATAGCACCAAGGAACGAATCCACATTGTAAAGTCGTACTTTGAGTCCCATGGGTCAATTTCGGAAACGCAGCTTTCTTACCGTCGACATTTCAATACCAGAGAATTCCCGAGCAAAAACACGATTCGCGGAATAGTTAGCCGTTTTCAGGAGCAGGGTGTAGTTTATGATCTCCCAAGATCTGGAAGGCCTTATACGGCAAGAACTGTTGAGATTCAACGAGAATTGGAGCGAAGCCTGGAAGAAAATCCATCTGTTTCAATCAGGAGAAGATCGCAACAAATGGGAGTTTCGCGTCCCTCCTTACAAAGAATGTTGCAAAGAATATTGCCAAAAATCTCGGAAGAATCATTTTACCTACTGCTGAAATTTTGGAAGCATAACTTGAGAATTAAAAAAGTTATTAAAGATTTAAAAGGGTCACTAACGTTTGGGCCACCCTGTATATAGATAATTATTGGCTAGTATATGTATGTATGTATGTGCACATATGTAAATATCTATGCGTATGTGCGTATAGATGGCTATACGGGTTGAGATGTTCTTAACGTGTACGAACGCATGTGTGTGCGCAGTATATTCAACTTCCCTCCAAATCTTTGAAACACTTCCCTTGAATTTTTAGATTCTGATGTATGCACAAATTTAATACACCAATAATTCTGAATTATCTCCCTTTCATCTCAATAAGATTATCTCTTAATATTTTATATAGATTAGATTCTTTTTCATTAATTTCTGTAGTTTCACGTTGAATCAAACTTTAGCCGTGTGACCATTAAGATGTAGGTCAGCTCATCGGGTTCCCCTTCCTTCCCCATGGCCACTGCTACCTCCATAATATAATACCTCATATTACTTCCTGTAACTATGCCTTCTTCAATCATCTCTTCCCCCTTGTCCTCTCTGACGTTCTCTCTCGCCTTCCCCAACTAACCTGTCCCATTTTACAAACTGACATCATAAACATTTTGAAAAATCCTGCGAATTTTAAAATTTAAAATGGTCATTAACTAATAGCATCTTAATTCCAACTGTACGAAAAATTTTACTCTGTTTAATGAAAATAAACATTGAACGCTATTTGTGTGTCAGTTTTAATATTTAATATTTCAAATTCTATATTGTGTTAATAGGATTCGCTAGGATTATACCTGTATATATATATATATATATATATATATATATATATGTGTGTGTGTGTGTGTGTGTGTGTGTGTGTGTGTGTGTGTGTGTGCGTGTGTGTGTGTGCGTGTGTGTGTGTGCGTGTGTGTGTGTGGCGCAGTTCAATTTATATTACAATAAATCATTCATACAAAAAGTAGATTAGTAAAGTTAAAAACATATTTCAATTTGCATTTAATTTTTTCGTCTCTGATGCTACCTGGATTTTACTAAAAACAAAATAAATTCCATGACTGAGGATGACTGGATGTATAGTTGAAAGTACTTGCGTATTAAAAAAAGGAAGTTATACAGCTTATAATTATTAAAAATAAGGATCATAACATTCATCGAGTTGTTCGTAGGTTAATGCAACTTTAAAAATTTTTTTGCGAAGAGATTTCACCATAATGGACTCTACCGTTGGTTTCGACGTATGAGGATCTGATAGCTTATTGATTCAGTTATGAAATTTTGTGCGATAATCTTAAGTGGCATTTAAGACCCGCTAGTGATTTACATAGGAGGCCACATATGGAGCAAGTGTGAGGATTGTGAGATGAGATCCCTGTTAGATTGGCTGACCTTTTAGATCGTGCTCTCGCTTCTTGAACATGATTCAGACAAGCAGAGTGAAAATTGCTGAGTCCACTAAAACACGTTGATCTCTATTCTACCCGCTCCAAGGCTAAGCACTCAAGTGGTATATTGACTGCTGGCAAGTTACTTTTCAGCTTGTCTTTGTATCTTAGCCATGGGCGTCCTACATTCCTGTAGTCCGGGTCTAACTGGCTGTACATTAGGATTCTCAAGACATGACCAGTCCACCGTATATATATATATATATATATATATATATATAGAGAGAGAGAGAGAGAGAGAGATATAGATATAGATATAACCTCCTGGAGGTATCATCAGCTATGCTGATGAAACGTAAAAAGGGTTTTCGTAGATGATTAAAAGAGAGCAGTTTTGTATTCAAACCAAGGACGAATAGTAGTCTTATAAATATATATATTTCTCTATATATGCGTTTCTGTGGCCGAGTGGTTAGAATGTTCACTTTCTGAGACCATGATACCAGGGCTCGAATCTATCCGCAATTGATTTGTAAAGAATGAGACTTCCTGACGTTATCGGTCTAGAAGGGGACGATCCCAGCGTGCAGCACCTTTGGAAATTGCCTGGTAACCATACCACGTTGAGCCAAGCATTGCAAGTGAAATTGGGTAGACGGAACATTTGGGGTCCGTCGCTAGCAAAAAGTCACAAGTCATCGTAACCGTGTGCTGGCGTTGTTCAGATTGTTGATCATGCTAGATAACACACTCACTCCCAGATACTGTAACTAAGGTCTGCTCAACATAGTTGCAGTAAAAATCATAGGTTGGCTGTGTGCGTATTGAACACAGATGTGCCAGAGGGAGCGTCTGCAACAGGGATCGGCTAGCCGCCCTACTAGACGGGCATCCTCGAATACGAGTGGCCAGCTATTATAAAAAATACAAACACACGCGTACGCGCGCACACACACACACACACACACACATATATATATACACACATTTATAATAGGAGCAATACACACACACACACACACACACACCATATCTCTTTGTGTCTATTTCTGACCCTAACAAGGCCACAACAATATATATATATATATATATATTTAGGCAGCAATTTTTTATGCATGTTTCATTAAATAATATAGACAAGATTTGTCTATTTATTTTAAGTAAGCTCCTTTCATATTGTCTGATAAGCTTAACAACAATTTCATTGAAATATTCTTAAATGACTATAATTGATAACAGAAGCCATTGATTTATACCAACGGCTTCCCATACTTAATACTTCTCGTTTTCACTCTCGCGTGGTCATGTGTGACATCACGAGCTGCGATGCGATTTTCGCTTCCGCGTCTCGTATACACGAGTTTGTTGTTGCTTTGAAATTTTTCATGCAACTAAAACATACTATCATTATAGTTTCGTCCGTGTATTGTTTGATGAATGTTATGATCCCTGTTTATAAATTCCAGTTGCATAAGGTCTTTTTTAAAAAATTTTACAAGCTTTCATCTGTTCATACAGACATCATCAGGTATGGAAACAGATTTGTTTTTTACTTCCCGGTAATAACAGGACAATGAAAGAAGAGATGTCACAGTTATTATCCGAAAGTTGCACGTCCGATCAGTTATTTTAATATCAAATATGTGGTGCAGTTCAATTTACATTACATGAATACATTCCTGTATTTATTGAACAATTTAGTTCATGCCACATTGACTGAAAAACCTACCAGTACAAAAGAATTCGCCTATTACCATATTAGGACAAAAACGCACAATCTTAAAATTTAAGAATTCAACCTCAGCGTTGAGACCGCATGCTCCAAAAAACTTTCTTACAATTAACAATAACACATTTCTAAAAACATATTTCGGATTACATCTCTTAACGATTGATATTGAAAATAACGATTGATATTACATTTGAATTTTTGAAGATCAAATTTAAATAGAAAGCAAGAAGTCGGAAGAAAGTCCCACAAGGAATGAGTGCGAGAGAAGAAACTGTTAGCATAGAACTTACGGTTACATATGTTTCAACTGTAAACGATGTGACCTTGTCTTCTATGTAGTAGAACACTTAAATTCGTAAAATCTAGGTAGAGTTAAATTTATACGAACAATCACCATGAAAATATTTATCGAAATGGCACAAGGAAGCTACGATACGGCAGCGGGAAAATGATTGAAGCCGAGATGCCAGGTCAGGACAATTACCATTGCAGATTCTTCTTTGTATTTTATCAAGAATATCTAAATACATAACATCATCATCATTCCTTTCATATGCCACTGATGAGATGTAAGTTCCACTCGAACAGCTTCTTCCTACGAACCGTTGCATTGTGGTACCGACGAGAAGATGCTTCTCCGGTCGCTACAATATTAACCTGTTCAAGTTTAGTTAACAGTTATTTCCCCACATATCCTTTTACTCTGTAAACCTCTATCGTGTGGCTCTTGGGCCTTTTATAGAGTGAATATCATTGTAAAAAAGACGCACTGTTCAGATTTAACAGCAATATTCAATGGTAGGCATATGACTGTGTAAGATATATTCAGGCGAGAGAAATTGTTTAGCACGGCACAGTGAACCAACTTTCCTAGAAGCAGACCTAGCAATTGATTCAATATAATCCCACTACTCCAGGTCGGCGGAAAACGTTAGTCTGAGAAAGCGCAATGTGTCACTATCCTGGAGGTTAGCATCAGCCATAAGGATGCTTATGGAAGGAAAAGGGGATTTTCGTAGAATATTAAAAGAGAGCAGTTTCGTATTGAAAGCAAGGACGAATAGTAGACTTATAAATATATGTATATTTCTCTTTCTCTATACGTGTGTGTGTGTGTCTGTGTGTGACCTCGACAATACAGACAAGTGTACACTTGCATAAACTCGCGCAAATGCAGGGATAATAACAACACGGTATCATGAGTGATAAAGATATAATCTTTCTTTTTGGTTACGTGTTCGTCGGCATGTCTGTATTTAAAAGCAGTTTCGTAGAGTGAAAGTTCTATCATGAAAACAAAACAAAAAAAAATAAAGAAGGATATGAAGGATATGAGAAATATAAAAGGGAAGGAACCAGAAAATTGTCGAGTGCGCGAAAGGCATTTTATTCAATTTCTCAAATAAGATTTTCTTTAAGACGATTCAACCTTAAAATCTAATCGGATTAGTACGTTCTAGAAAGAACCGAACAATCACGTAAGGAAAATTCTATAGTAGTCGTTTAACGATTGGAAAAATAGTGATCGTATTATATATATATATATATATATATATATATATATATATATATATATATATATATATATATATATGAACATATGTATGTATATATGTATTTATATATGCATGTCTGCATATATATATATATATATATATATAGTATATATATATGTATATATATATAAGGGTATATGTGTGTGTGTGTATACATGCATATATATATATATATATATATATATATATATATATATATGTGTGTGTGTGTGTGTGTGTGTGTGTGTGTGTATATACCTGTATATATATCTATATGTATATACATCTATATACATGTATGTATATATATATATATATATATATATATATATATATATATATATATATATATATATATGTATATATATATATTTATATATATATATATATGTTTATATATATATGTTTATATATATATATAAATATATGTATAAATATATATGTATATATATATGTATATATATATATATATATATATATATATCTGTATCCATATATATATATATACCTACAGGTATATATACATGCATATATATATGATTATATATAGACGCATATATATATATATATATATATATATATATATATAGAGAGAGAGAGAGAGAGAGAGAGAGAGAGTGAGGTTGTAAAAAATATACTAATTTTGGAGGCGTCTTCCTCACAACAAAACAAGGAAAAATTTTTTATGAACACATATCCGCAAATCCTTCGTTTTTGGTTTATTAAGTTGTGTTGCCATATAGACTAGGTTACATTAGCCATTTGTGTATATTTGTGGTTTGTCTGTCTTCATCGTTTAACCTGTGTAGTATTGAGTTAACTTAGAAGTGTTCCATTTAACAATGGGAGGATATTATTATCGTTAGCAGGCAGATATAATTTTTACATACGGCCGTGCGAATCGTAATGGATGTGGGGCTGCATGCTTGTATCATATTGCGTTCCCAGACCGAAAGCAGCCGAGTCATCCAATCTTTGCTGCTGTTTATCTTCGCGTTGCTGAGACAAGATCCACGGCGCCACAAACTTTGAATCGAGGAAGACCGAGATCCTCTCGTACCGAACACTTTCTACAGGCTGTCGAAGACGCCGCAGGTATCAGCACACGTCAAGTGGCACTAGCATGTTGTACATACAGCATGGAGGGGGGGGGGTAATTCAAGAGCAGTTCCTGTATCCGTTATTGTTCATCATGACGGTCGTCTTCGAGTATAGAATCCAGAGGTTAGCAGTGAATATTTCGAAGACAGTAGGAAAGCGTTGTTCAGGTTAGCAGTGGATATTTTGGTAAAAGTAGCAGAACGTAGTTCGTCCTTCTGTTTCTCTTCGCCTGACAAGCTGGACTGGACATTCGGGTAGAGTGAACAAAATGGCCGCCTTTATACACGACGGATTGAATGTTCTACGTCTTCTGATTGGTTAACCCTTCTCTTGGTTGACTATAAAGTGAGTCAAGTCATTTGGGCTAACTCACTAGTATATATATATATATATACACACAAAAAACTGCAACATCCGTATCATTTGCAACGTGTGCAGGGTCTTTCGCCCACTGATCACTCATCACGGGAGAACCTTTGCCAATGGTTTATTGCACTAACTGACGATCCATTGTTTGCCTCCTCAGTCCTGTTTAAAAAATGAGGCAACATTTCGAAGAGATGGAATAACAAATTTACACAACCAACATTTTTGGGCCGATCGGAATTCCAATGGTACAATACAGCCATACATCAACATCAAATTACGATTAATATGTGGGCTGGAATTGTAGGTGACTGTCTGGTAGGTCCATATGTCCTCCAAGCACGTCTCCAAGGAGCTGTCTATAGGGACTTTATTTCGAACATACTTCTAGACCTTCTAGAGGATGTACCCCTCTAAGGGTTCGTGTATAATGGGACTCTAGCACATTTTAGTCCCACTGTTCGCAATGCACTGTCTGATATATACCATGAAAGATGGATAGATAGGTGAAGACTAGTTCCATGACCGGCATATTCTACTATCCTCAATCCTTTGGACTTTTATCTGTGGGGCCACCTTAGATAATTGGTTTATGCAGCAGACATTAATAACACAAGGACGCTTCATCAACGTGTCAGGTGGTGGTGGGGGGGGCATGCAAAACCATTCGACACCGTGTGGGAGTATTTGAAAGGGTCCACTAGTCAATGATCCGACGGGTACACGTGTGTGTAGAAGGAAGCGGGGGACATTTTGAACATTTATTATGAGTTGCTATGCAACATCAGAAGAACATGTTCCACAACTTTGTCGATTTCAAGAACGCGTTTGATCGTGTATGACATGACAGCCTCTGTCAAATCCTTATAGAATTCAATGTAGATAACTGAAATATCCAACTCATTCAGGCCCTATATAAAGATGCTACCTAGCACAGTTCCCCTGGAATAAAAACAAATGGGAGGATTCTTCCCGACAACTGTCGACGTGAGACAGGGGTGCGAATTTTAACCCACTTTGTTCAACTTATTTCTAGAGAGAAACATGCAAGACACCCTGAACGACTATGAGCCTTCAGTCTCTATCGGTGGTAGACGTGTCTGTAACCTATGTAATGCAGATGACATTGGCAGGTAGTATCAGGGTGATGCAGGACTTGACGAACAAACATGTTGAAACAGTAGGAATGGAGATCAGCTCCGAGAAGCCCAAAGTAATGGTGAAGAGCACAAACAATAACACCTGTGTCAACATTATCATGAACGGGAATCCACTGAAGGAAATGTGCAGTTTAAATACTTGGAAGCAATCTTGTTTAAAGATGGTACCTGCAGCTCGGCAATTCACACACGGATTGCCGCAGCCATGGCAGCGATGGACAAATTGGCAAGAATATGGAGAAGCAAAATCAGCTCTCAAACGAAGTGCAGTCTGTATAAATCGTTCCATTCTCCTATATGAATGCGAAACGTGGACACTGTTGGCAGAAACAGAGAGAAGAATTCAAGCGTTTGAGAACAAATGTATGAGAAAACTAATTGGAATCTTCTATTGGAAACATAAAACCAATGAGTTTGTGTGAAAAAGGGTTGAGTTTTGTGGGCCACCAGGAACCTCTTCTCGCCACTGTCAAGCGGAGAAAAATGGCATAACGGATGTAATGGGAAAAGGAGGTGAAGAAACCAAATACCTTCCAACCTCTCCTGTCTCGTGCCTTTCGTCTGACTGAAACATTGAAATGAATCTGTGTTAGTTTTTCGACATTTTTGTTTTTATTTTTTTTCTAGCGTTCACATTTAAATTTCTATGAAAATGTTAAAATGTTAAATTTCTGACACGAACTCGGTCTACGGTTGATAAGACGACGACCGATATCTTCGTCTGCCGAAATAGACTATTTCCCATATGAGATGATTTGGGAATTTATTTTTATTAATTATATATATATATATATATATATATATATATATATTTGTTTGTGTGTGTGTGTGTGTGTGTGTGTGTGTGTGTGTGTGTGTTATAACTATAATTTTGCATAGTTTTATATATCAGCAAACAGTATGTAGAAACATATTATATAATAATAAGGCACAGCGAGTAATAGATAGCGGTTCGGATTGAGGAATCGGAGAGCCGAGTTCGAATTCAAGTCGAATCCCTTACATTCACTTACTTGCTAATACCCTTGGGAAAGGTATGAAATCCTCCTCTGCTCCCTCCAGGTATGGGTAAATAGCAAACCAAACCGGTTTCTATAGCCTTGGATGGCAACTGGTCTAGGAGAAGGAAAACTCTGAATTCAAAACCTGCGGAGGGTCATTTGGGGACCTTGTGGCACGTAGTGCACCAGGTCTCTGTATTTGGCCCTTCAAAAAGTGTGGATGGTCCTGCACGAAACCTTCACCACGATAATCAAATCTCATGTGCTGGTGTCTGGCTGTCGGTTCCTAGGAACTGATCTGCTTGACCTCATGCATCGAATTCGACGGGTGAGTCGAGAGTATACATATATATATATATATATATATATATATATATATATATATATAGTAATAAATAATATCGGATAAAATCTTAACAAAAAATTACTGTTGTTTACGTTTAGCTTTAAGCTGGCAGATATAAGTACGTTTCTGCTATAGAAGTGGTTTCCCTGATGTAAAAAGTCATACAGGTTCGATTCCTGCCGCTGGTACGATCTTTGTTTAGTAAGACTTCTCAATATAGGCCGGTTGTTATAAATTTTACTGCTTAAGAAGAAAAAAAAACGGACTAGCAACTCGAACACGTGTAGTCACTAAAATAGCATTTGTAGTTATAAAGATAATGGCGGATATAAGAAGCGTTTTAAAATACAGGGTCTTTAATAAAAAAATTGATATTATTTCATAATCTAATAACGAGATCAATTCTCGTTCAAATGATGTCAAATATTAACTGAATGCGTAGATAGAATTCAAAATTCTGTAGCGGTGACTTACCTCAGCGACCCAACATGGCCAGAGTCAGATGTATGTTTGGCACTGGAATGTGGAGACGGTGAATTGGTGAGCTTCGGACTGAAGGTGAATCGGGCATCACTTTGTATCGACGGAAGTGGGGGTGTCGCTTGTAGCCATTTTTATTGATTGGTCTTGGGCGCTCATTAGCTGATCGAAGGCCGAGTCAGGTGCATAAAAGCACGGTACGCTCATTCAAGAGGAGGCATGTTTCTGACGAGGAATTAAGTACTTGAGATTGAGAAAGGGTGATAATTGTGGAATTGATTTACCGATTGGACCTTTTGGAATTGTATATGTTTTATGGTTTTTTTTTATTTATGTGTGCTTCTGACTAAATTTTCATACAAATTCGATGTTTAATGATTTTTTTTTCTTTTCAAGTATCTAAATGTCATTCGCATGAAAAGAAAAGGTGCGTTATGTGTTAGGGTCTGCTCGAAAATAGACGAAGAAGACGGTATAGCATGTGTTTGTGACAGAATTTGCTAAAATTACCTCAATGCGGATTTGAACGTGGCACAGATAAGTTCAAAGAGGATGGCTGCCTGTACTGCAGGACAAAATGACCCCACATTATCGGAAGAGATGTTCGAACTATGCGCATATTGAAAACTTGTAAAATCGTTCATGAAATCCACATACCTTTGGATTTCTCATTCAAATTTTGAGAGATAAATCTTATTTTACTCAACAATAAGTTTGTTTAGTTTCATTTACCTAGAGTATGTAGTTACTCAATTTACATCTCAATTGATATCAGCTTTTTAAAAAAAACACTCTCAATATATTAAGTTGTCACATATGAAATGACGCACTTTATAGGAAATTAATAAAACGCTAATGTTAGATAAAAAAATTATTTACTTGAAATAAGCACCATGTTGTTGAATGACTATTCTCCAACATACCTCTAAATTCTTGATCCCATCTTTAAAAAAAGCCTCTCATCCCCTGATGTGATAAACAGTTCAAATGCTCCGATTACCTCTTCCTTATTGGAGAATGTTTTATTGCATATGAAAAGCTGAAAATTCTTGAATAAGTGATAATCAGTAGGAGAGATATCAGTTGAATACGGAGGATGAGACAAAATTTTATAATTCAGGCTATGCAGATTTTGGAAAGTTCATTGAGAAGCTTGCGCTGTCGTGCAGCAAAATTGGGCGATCCCTATTCACAAATCGAGAATGTTTCTTTGTTAATTTTTCATGCATACACTCAATGTCTTCACAACACGAGGTTGCTATTATTGTTTTCCCTTGAGACAAAAATGTATAATGAATAACTCCTTTGAAAGACCACCATAGAGTAACCGTTAACTTTTTAGGATGCAATGGAGGTTTTGCGTATTGTTTTGGCGATTCACTTGCATCTAACTTCTGGCTTACTCTTTTACTGTTGTCAAAGAGTATCCATTTTTCATTGCATTTGATACAAAATGGTTCTTTTTCCGGGTTTGTATTCATACAGGAAGATTACTTGACATTGGTTCATTGTAATTATTTTCATTTTCAGTAACAAGATGTTGAAAGAAAAAATTATCTATTAAGAAAAAGAATCAGGAATAAGTCAAGATTTTTATATATACTAAGAAGGTTATATTGTTAGATGACAACAACCAACCAAAAAATGCGTCGTTTCATAGGTGACAACCTAATACGTATGCGCTGTAGAAAGAAATCGCTGTATATTATGGTTTCCTAGATTTTATCTACAAGGTTCAGAATTTTCGTAGGGACAATTTTGAAATAATAAGAATAAATGATTCGAAACAACGAAATCTCATCATTTTGTCGCCATAAAGCTAAGAAATTATAATATGCCTCTTAATATTTTATGACAAAATAAATCACATTTTTAATTTTCACACGAGCCATTAAAATTCCTCAATACGTTCAAGTAAGCATTTTCGGTGTAATATATTTTGATTATCGCTATATTTGAAATATATATACATATATATACAAACACACACACACACACATATATACAGGGTATCCATCAACGCAAATATATATATATATATATATACATATATATATATATATATATATATATATATATAAATTATACTTGCATTTGCGATAGAAATAATCTGTAAAAAATGTTATAAAGTTTAATATACCTAGTTTTAAGTATAGCTAAAATAACTAATGTGATTTCAGGCATTACTGTAAATCAGTTGGCAAATGTTTTCAGTGAACTGCAAATTCGTATTACCCTTTGTATTGCTAATGACGGAGGACATGTGGCAACTTAAATAACATTTCGATAAAACCTTAAAAACATAGATTTACTTCTTTCTAATCCTTTTTAGAAATTATTTCTATCGCAAATACAAATAAAGTTATAAATTTTTTAAAGTGCACACGAACTTTAGGGACACCCTGTATATATAGATAGAAAAATAGATAGATAGATACTGACAAGATTAGTGGTCAATATATATATATATATATATATATATATATATATTGAACAATAAAAAAATATTAAAAAATTAAAATCTTCATACACACTGGGTTGTAGATTAATATTCTTTCATGTTTTTTTATTATTATTTCATTTAGATTCCTCGACTAGTTTCGGCCAAAATGGCCATCATCAGGAGAAGAAATATTTCTGCTTGCTGGTAGCAGTAAACTACAGAAATTAATGTCTTGATGGAGAAAAGGAACTTTTGTCTGTAGTTTTCATTTGTATTTTTTATTTTTTTATCTTTTTAACATGAATCTTTTAACATTCCTTGTGTTGGTCAAACAGTCTCTTCTAAGTTGTTATTTGAGATAAGAGCTGGAAGGATCTATGCTTCTCTGAATTCAGTTTTATTGGTCATGGAGAGGGGATGTGCCTCTGTTAAGTGTTTGTGTGTGTGTTATTTGGTTCTTAGGGAGTGAGTGAGTATGATATGTGTAAGCGTGTGTATTGCTGTGGGGGTGTGTTATCATTTGGCTCATTAGTGAGTATGATGTCTGTAATGTGTATATCCGTGTGGGTGGGTGTATAAGTGTGAGGCCTCAACACCTCCGTACGCATGTCTGTCTTGTGTGGGTCAGAAATGTGGGTAGGTTTTGATTTGTAAAGTTATATATTAGTACTATCTATAGTGTTAAACTTATGGTTTAGCCCGGCTGGATAGTGTGTTTTTAGACGTTGTATCCACTTATTTTCATGGGACTCTAAAATCTTTCTAATGTTATCTGATCTGAACTATTCCATTCTCTCAATTATAGTGAATTTGGCATGGGTTTTGAAATCGTGTTTTTCCAGTCGGAAATGTTGTTCTACAGGTAATAATTTTTCATGGGGAGTCGACTTAATTTGCTTGCGATAATTATTAATTCTGTAGTGAAAGGGCCATTCAGATTTTGCTACATATTGTTTCTGGCATAGTGTGCATTCTAGGAGGTAAATTATGTTATGACTTCTACACTTAGAATCGTGGTAGATTTTGAAAGTAGATTTAGTGGTTGAGCTAGTGAATGAATTCGGGTGTCTAATGTGGTTGAGCATAAACTTCTTTTGTTGTTACATGGTTGGGAAAATCCTGTTGTTTTTGTTCTTAGTTCATTACGGATTACCTTGTCCCCTGAAATGTGGTTACTACCTATGATTTCTTTTAGGTTCTTAGGTCTACGATATGCAAGAAGGCCGGGTTCCTTAAACAATTTTTTTAGGTCTGGTTTGAGATGTAGTATTTCCGAGCGACGTTTGATTATTTGGGATAGTGGAGGCAGAGTGGGGTTGAAAGTGGTTACTAGAGGGATGCAGCTAGATTTATTTTTAATCTTGTACATTAGGGTGTCTTCTCTAGGTGTGGAAATTGCTTTATTTATTTGTTCCCTGATTAGGTGTTGTTTATAGCCACGTGTTGTGAATTGATGCTCCAGATTTTCAATGTGTTTATTTAATTCTTCATTGTTGGAACATATCCTTCTGAGTCTAAGTGCTTGTGAATAGGGAAGGTTCTCTTTGAGGTGTTTAGGGTGGGAAGACTTAAAGTGTAGATAGTTGTGGGTGTCGGTGATTTTAGTGTGTCGTGTCGTTTGTAGTTTCCTGTTTTCATCTATGGAAATGCGGGTGTCTAAAAATGTTACTGATGTTGTGGATTTTTCATAGTCAAACTTAATTGAGTCGTGCACTGTGTTTAGGGTCATAAGGAATTGGGTAAGTTTATCATCACTACCCGTGTATACAAAGAATATATCATCGATATATCTTGCATAGAATACGCAGTCGCTACCAGTGATGGGATAGATATGGGTCTCCTCATATATATATATATATATATATATATATATATATATATATATATATATATATATATATATATATATATATATATTTTGTATTTAGGCAGCATCTTTTTTATTCATACACGTTTCATTAAATAATATAGACAAGTGTTGTCTATTTATTTTATGTAAATTCTTTTCATAACGTCTAATAAGTTTAATAACTTTATCATTAAACGAAGAAAGAAAATCACAATATTGATCCATATTTTTAATACAATCTAAATTATGAAATAATATATATATATATATATATATATATATATATATATATATATATCACAGTAGGAAAAAAGGATAAATAGCAGGACAGACCGGGTTCTATAGCCTTGGATGGCAACTGGTCTAATGCAGAAATAAATGCCAACCTACTGCAGGAAAAAATCTGCCTCGTCTGTCATGTATCGAACGATACATGATCGCATAAGTGTGTACCATGCATGGTACATAAAAAAATATATGTAGTATAAGAGCGTGGAAACATCATCACCATCCTCTTCCTCCTCCTCATCATCATCATCATCATCAGATCTGTTTCGACTTGAAGGCAACTCTATAAATCAGTGAGAGATATCATCTTCTGCAAATTCATAAAATAACTCTTACCACTCCTTGCCAAACCTGCCTGTCCTGTACTAAGTCGCCAACGTGTTGCAGGTCTTCTAAGCTCTTCAAAGCTTTGAAGAGGAATGCTGGGATATTATTAATTGTTCTTTTAATGTTGTTGTTCAGGATATATACTCTAATCGTTGGTGGTCTTCCGCGAAAGTGTGTTGCATTGCTGCTCTCGCAATAAAACAGCATTGTTTTATGAGAAGGGGATTGCACAGCCAATCGCGGCACATGTCCAATTAATTTCCGTCGTAATCGGAAGATGAAAAGTGATATAAAGTAGACCTTTTTTTTAATGGAAACGTCAGTTATAAATATACATCGACAGAAACGTTGAAAATTCATGGACACCTAATTTGAAATTTAAATTTTAAATTTCTACCATCCGAGATGACTCGTCGTCATCATTCAGGTTATGTGCTGGAGTTTTTTCGCTGAGGCTTTTAAAAATCGACAAATTGTAATTACAGTAGTCCAGAAGTAGTTAAGAATGGGACATGCTGTATATATCTGGACGCATTTTACAATAGAAAAAATTATTTTCTCTATTAATAATAAAGACTGCATTCAGTCGAAATTACAGACGTACTTATTAAGATGGCCGACTTATGCGCTGAGTGTGAGATTTCGTAAAATATCACATTTGCATGTATTAGTTTTTGTTTTATACATGTGCTTTACTTATGTATTAAATTATAGCGTTTAAATTATAGCGTTTAAATATCATATTCTGCCATATATATAAATATAAATAGATATAAATATTAAAAAATTGATGGGTGTATGAATAATTTCGTCGTTGACTGCATATATATATACATATCTATCTATCTGTCTATATATATATATATATATATATATATATATAATATTTTATTATAAAATATTTTACATCACTACACAAAGATTTCTATGTTTCGGAACTTAAAAATTGTTCCTTATCAGCGATGTTGTATAAATTATGATCATAAATTATTCAACATCGCTTGATGAGGAGCAATTTTTAAGTTCCGAAACATAGAAATTTTTGTGTAGCGATGTAATATATTTTATAATAAGAAAAAATGATTATCGCTAATTCGATTCTCATCCGTCGAAATGCAGTTGAAATGCACTGAAACCAAGTTGCATCTTTGTAGTGAGTAAAATGCTTTTGTCTATATGATAAAATTATAATAAATAAATAATTATCGCTTTACTATCGGTATCGAGCCCTCTTTTGGATTAATGCTGTGAACGTTGGAATTTATATATACTTTCGTTCCCATCGCGCATCGGATATATATATATATATATATATATATATATATATATATATATATATATATATATATATACCGGGTGTAACAGCAAAATTATCAAATTGTTTAACAACATAATTATCCATCCCACAAAATATTTAATATATATAAAAAACACTAAACTAATTGAGTTTCTTTTTTCTAGGTTTTCAAATAATACTTTTAGCCATTTTGACACCATATGTCATAAGATTTAATGAGAAACACTTTGAGTTATTCATCTAAGAAGAGAACAGGTGAAAATCGTTTTGTGTCAGCCTCACTGTCTTCCTAACTGAGCAATGGTGAGAGTAATAAGATTATTTAGGCCTTCAGTAATGGTACCAACATTCATACTCTGGCTTCCATCTTCAAAGTCCATTCAAGAATAATCAAGAGAATAGTGAATAAGTTTTAAAAAGAGAGAACAGTAGAGAGAAAAATTGAATCAGGAGGTCACAACAGGAAGAGAGATCATCATTTCAACTGAAGAGATCAATTAGAAAAGATCCAACGCAATCTATAAGACGTTTGGCACGTGAGAATGGAGTTTCAGCCATAACAGTCCAAAAAGCCGTAAACAAAGACTTGAAATCGTACATGAAACCTGTGAGGCACCTTGTTACTCCAGGATAAAAAGCTAGAAGGCCGAAGATCACCTTGAAATTATATATATATATATATATATATATATATATAGAGAGAGAGAGAGAGAGAGTGAGAGAGAGAGGAGAGATTTGAACTTTATTTCAATATTACATGAGCTTCCGATCCTTAGCTACGATTAATTAATTGTGAACATATCATTTTCGTTTTTATGATCGATATTTATTACGACACTTCTGTTAAGCTTAGAGAGTAAATTATATGTTCTTATTACTCAAAGTAGAGTCCAGTTGGGTTCTAAAAACATCGGAAAATTACAGTAAGATATCTTTAATCATTTCTAAGATACAACGGTTCAGAACTTAATCTACCAATTGGACAATTTTGCTGCTACATGATTTGCCTTATTTTGCTGATACACCTGGTATGCCATATATATATATATATATATATATATATATATATATATATATATATATATCTGTTTCATTAAAAACAACTGACATGGTACTGTGGTTAAGTTTTTTATTTACTTTTTCTTGTGTTCTTATAACTTTTTCTGGACATTAAATTCAAATATTCTGTATGTCCGACTGCTTTTGACTATACTTTTAGCCATTATCAAGGATGATTTCATTTTGCTTTTAACTGAATGTATGGATTGTTTGTTGGATGTATCTAGAGATACAGGAAAGTTTTATACTCCAAACGCTGCTAGCATATAAAACATTTCTGTAACACTAAGAAATTTCCTCTCAATGTTTTTTAGATAACGTCTTTAAGCGTCAGTGTAGAATTCTACAAATCTCTGGCATTTCTGAAGAAAATAATCTTCAAATTACTATCCGTATACCCCTGCACCCCCTTAAAAAACTCCAGGACCGTGAGATTTCTTGTTAATGTCATAGTCTTTTATTTTGAAGAAAACGTCTGCTGCCACTGCATGGTCAGTTCACAATTCTTGAACCTTTGTGTCCGCGAAAAAAAAAAAAATTTTTAAATTAAAAGATGAGTGTCAAAAAGACAGTTTTTCCCTTGACACCGCTATTCTTTTAACTACCTTCACTCCTCGGTAAATGTTTATTGTCTTAAGAAGCGATGATTAGATTTTTGATAAAATCTAAAGATATGAAAGTGTTTGCCTTAAATGTATTTTCTTTCAGATTTCCACTGAATGACAGCAGATCTAGAGTCACATTATCTTTGTTATATATATATATATATATATATATATATATATATATATATATATATATATTGTAAAGAAGTAGTCATTCAAAGAATAAATCAATAAAGTTAATGTAATTAATAGTGAATTCGCTAACAGATTAAATAAGGCTCACTGACCATTCGTTGAACGACGCTATCCTTGTTTTTATTAATTGTAAAACTAATTAGATGTTCGGTCCATATTGCAAGTACTTTCGGTAACCATAAACCATCCTCAGGCGTAGATGTTATTTTTTCTCAATTTCTGGTAATTTTGAGTAAAAAAATCCAAGACGAAAATGAATATGATACTTGTCGAATGATGTTTCATTAAAAAGTGTTCTGTTATTAACGTTTAAGAATTTTTTGAGCGTGCAGTAATGCGACGGTAGACTTTTGAATATTGTAGTTATGTAGTAATTCACGAATTACTTTTTTTTTTTCCGTCAGCGAGTGGTCATTGATTTAATGCCTTATTTAATCTGTTAGCGAAGTAAATTCCCCATTAATTACATTAACTTTATTGATTTATTCTTTGAACGACTACTTCTTACAATATTAATTAAGCTGCATTATATTTATCTATCTATCTATCTATCTATCTATATCTCTATATATATATATATATATATATATATAATCGAATTGAACCCAAGCAAAGCAGTAAAACTACTGGGACACAAGGGGTTACTGGGTGTAAAGGAATTAAAAAGCAGAAATATTACTCTGGAGCTAGAACAATAGAATAATAATCAGGAAGACAGTAGATATCGATTGGCATTGCATTTGATTTTTCATGATCAAGGTTGACAGGAAAGCATTGAGCCGGAAGGGAGTTCCACAAGTAAAAGAAACTGTTAGCATAGAACTTACGGTTACATGTAGCCAACTACAAATTGATGAGACCTTGTTGTCAGTGTAGTAATGCACTTAAATTTCTAAAGTCTAGGTACCATAGCGAAGAGGTCTCCTGAACAATTACCATGAAAATATTTATAGAAAAGGCACAGAGTGGCAACTTTACGTCGGTGGGAAAGTGAGTGACGCCGAAACGTCAGGTCAGGACCAATAATATTGCTGATTTTTTGGATTTTATCAAAATTCTCTAAAATATATAAGAGCACCGGACCATATGCTCGCAGTAGAATAAATATATATATATATATATACGAATGGTAGATATGTTTATAATATATATATATATATATATATATATATATATATATATATATATATATATATATATAAACATATATATATATATATTAATTATTTATTTAAAAATATGATTCCAAATCGCGACATAAGAAGTCCCATGTTTCAAAACAAGAGCCGAAAACTTCAATATAATTATTTAAATTAAATAGAGTTAAAATAAGCTCTGTTCCATCTTCAAGAGGTTTTTTTTTGGAATAACGTGTTTCTGAAATTTACGTGTTTTAAAAATTGAAATCAAAATTTCCATGGTAACAGCTAGGGCGAATTGTTTTAAGTTGGGTAGGTGGGTGTTGGGTGTTAATAATAAGTATCAGTATAGAGTTACTTTCGTAGATGTTAAGTCAGGAAAAGGTGGGGTGTCTAAATTTGAAACGGAAGATGTATTAACCCTCGTCTAGTTTGCATGTCTATGGAGATTTATTTATTTTTTTATTTTATTTTTTTATGAAAGGGATTTGTGCATATAAAAAAAACCCAAAAAAAACCCGTCGTAACGTTTGTTTTTTTGACGACTTCATAAAGTGTTATCTATATCATCCACTGAGAGCCCTAGCACTAATAAGATATACATTGGGTCCACGAAGAATGATTTTAAAGATAGATGGAGGCAGCATAAGTGCCCTTTCAATAATATAAACAAAAGAAATCAGACTTCCCTATTTAAATATTTTTGGCATCTGAAGGAAACAAATAGTACACCTAAAGTTAAATGGAAAATTATAAACAAGGCTGGAACATGTAAAACTTGGGATGACCCATACCCTTTATGCCTCCATGAGAAATTGCACATAATTAAACTTCTAAATAATAATAATCTATTAAACAATAGACACGAGTTAACGGTTTTTGGTAGGCATCATCAGATTTTTGGTTTGAATTATTAGCTAAAAACTAGCATACAATATAATAACTTGTTTAATCCATAGCCCACTCATCAGATTCATGGTTTGAATAATTAACCAAAACCATGCATACAATATAACACCCTTCATAATCCATAGCCCAAATAAATAGTTTAAATACCCTAAAAAAAGATAACCCTTTATGAAGTCGTCAAAAAACAAACGTTACGACGGGTTTTTTTGGGTTTTTTTTTTATATGCACAAATCCCTTTCATAAAAAAATAAAATAAATAAATAAATAAATCTCTATAGACATGCAAACTAAACGAGGGTTAATACATCTTCCGTTTCAAATTTATGAAAACCCCCACCTTTCACTGACTTGACATCTACGAAAGTAACTCTATACTGATACTTATTATTATCACCCAACACCCACCTACCCAACTTAAACAATTCGCCCTAGCTGTTACCATGGAAATTTTGATTTCAATTTTTAAAACACGTAAATTTCAGAAACACGTTATTCCAAAAAAAATTTTGCCTGAAGATGGAACAGAGCTTATTTTAACTCTATTTAATTTAAATAATTATATTGAAGTTTTCGGCTCTTGTTTTGAAACATGAGACTTCTTATATCGCGATTTGGAATCATATTTTTAAATAAATAATTATATTTATGCTCTACTTTTGTATCGAGCACTATTTTTTAAAATAATAACTAAAATACTAAGGGACTTTGGATTATTTACCTAACTAGTTTCTTCATATTTTCTATATATTTTCACACACACACACATACATATATATATATATATATATATATATATATATATATATATATATATATATATATATATATGCAAGATAGATTCTCGAGAGAAACATTGTCGAGCACGACACAATGAAACAATCTACTTAGTAGCTGACATAACAATGGATTTAATATAATCTTTCCATTTAATGTCAGTCGAGAATCTTAGCCCGAAAAGACGAAAAGAGTCCCCCCTGGAGGTTATATTTTTTCCTGTCAGGTCACTCTTGCGTAATACTAACATCATGGTCGGGTTATCGGCGAGTAAACAGGTTCTTTAACCGGACTTTTCTCGCCGGGAAGAGGCTAGACAACCAGTATGAATAAAAACAAAACCTGTCAAACCGGAGATGAACGTTTTGCGGTCTCAAAAGCCATCTAGTACACAGCCAACTGGGAGTGTTGGGCCCCCTTAGCCTTCAACGAGGAAAATCTATACTTTGATATAACGACTGCAAACATGTAAACATGCTCTTCTTTACTGATTATAGCATTGGATAGTCAGAAAATGGGTTTGACTCAGTGCACCATCTTTTCGCACTGAAAACTATTTCATGCCTCAGGCATTGCTCAACATTGTTAAATCAAACTTCATGATGCACAGGCTGATGAAGGTATAAAAGGACAGATAACTCAACAGTGACTAGCAATGTTGTTAAGGGCAATGGGAATACTCTGGAACTGCTTCAGATCAATTGTTGAAGGCTGCTACAGTAAATGTAACTTGTAGCATGTACGACTTATGGAAAACGATTTGTGAATATAAAATACGAATTATCAATCACAGGACCGATAAAATTGTCTTGACTAATATCTTGAGATTACCATACTCGATTATGAACAGCCAATCAATATATATATATATATATGTGTGTGTGTGTAGCACCGTTTCCGAATTGTAGAAAAACGCTAATAGATTTAAGTACAGTCACTGACAAAAGGATCATACCGAAAATAACTCAATTTTTGTACATTGACAAGCTACAGATATTCCAATTATTTGTAGCGAAATATTCGTGTATAAACGAAGAATTAAGTTAATCTTCAAACACAGATCTGCAAATTTCAATAATTTTTAGTTATTTGATTATTATTTGTTTTTCAAATTGAAAGAAATGAATTACAAAGATTACTTGCGAACAGCTTCACACAAAATATGTTGTGTATCTTTTTTACAGTACAACTGAATGAATTGCATTAGTATAGGATAAACGGAAAATGCGCCTTTAGTGTGCGCAGATCTATGTGACACAGGTTTACATTGTTTTCGCTGTGTATGAAATTCTAGCAGTAAACCACATGAAATAAAGGCAGGAGGATAGTTGCTAATGTTGCCGCATGTAAACAACTTAGCGGAATGTCGTCTCTATCGCTAAATATAATTTTTGGAATACTGTATACTCGAATAATGTGAGTAATTAAGTTTGAGAATTTCAGTTTCGTTTGTGTAGAAAATGATCAAACAAGCACCCTGGTCAAAGGTTCACTGAAAGACTAGTTAGCGAACAATAACTGATCATATTTATAAGAAAATAATGAATCTAAAATTTAGATTTATTAATCTCAAGCTTATTGGCAAATAAACTTTTTCCCAATTTTTAAATATTCTTTTTGAGGAGGGAAAATATTGTCGATCATATTCTGAAGTTGAGCCTCAAAAATTTTAAATTTAATATATATTTCATCGTCTCCCAATTCAAAAAATGCTGCGCGTCTCGTACGACGTCACTGGTTGGTTAAAATATATGACGACAAAAATTCAATTATCTGGAGGTGTCAATATAGAAACATGAGTTTTCAGTGTCAGTACTTAAATCACTTAGTATTTTTCTACAATTATGAAACGGGGTTCCACATACACACACACATACACACGCACACACACAGACAAATGTGCGTGTGTATGTGTGTGTGTGTGTGTGTGAGAGAGAGAGAGAGTATCAATATTTGCATAGTATAGCATAAGCTACATTGTGGATGGAATTTTCTGCATAACCAAACTTCTGTATGAATATATTATGGTAGGTACCTTGTGCCAAATTGATTAACATATAAAAACATACGCTGAAAGCTTGATAGATAGATAGATAGATAGATAGATAGATAGATAGATAGATAGATAGATATTATCAAATTTAGATACATAGATAAAGAGAGATATGATCAAAGTTAGATAGATAGATAGATAGACATGAACAAAGATAGATATACATGAACAGACATAGATAGATAGATAGATAGATAGATAGATATTATCAAATTTAGATATATAGATAGAGAGAGAGAAATGTGAACATAGATAGATAGATAGATAGATAGATAGATAGATAGATAGATAGATAGATAGATATGAACAAATTTAGATAGATAGAAATGTAGGAATTAGATAGATAGATATGAACAGATTCAGATTGATAGATAGATGGATATGAACAGACTGAGATAGATAGATAGATAGATAGATAGATAGATAGATAGATAGATAGATAGATAGATTGATGGGAACAAATTTAGATAGATAGATAGATAGATAGATAGATAGATAATGAACAAATGTAAATAGATAGATATGAACAAACAAATAAAGAAAGAAAGAAAGAAAGAACCGGAAATACATACAAACATACGTACATCGGTATAGATGAACATTTGTAGGATTTTGTTTTATAATTTTGGAATCGAGATTTTAAAATTTTGCCCAATGTACACCGGGTCCAGATACGCACGTCGGCGCGTGTGGATCATCGACCGCCGACGTTGTCACTCGGATGCACGATGTCCAACTGAATCTCTCCCTGCACTTGGACGTCCGCATGCGCAATCTCACGCCGCAGTATTCCCTCTCTCTTCATTCGAATATTTATAAAAATGTCGACGGAACCGATGTCCAGATTCGTGCGCGTGCGCAGACGTCAAACAGGAAGTGATGCAATATATGTATGTACTTCATTTTTCCGTAAATCGTAAATCTGGTTGTACAGACTAATTGTTGAGCATGCGTGACGGAAGCGTGATGAGTCTGCTCATGTTTTTTTTTTCCTTTGAGTATTGAGTCAATGCGTTTTTATTGTCAAGCGAAAGTAAGCATGGTAAATAAGTGGCTAAATAATGATCAAGGAAACGGCAAAAGAAAAAGAATGAAGAGTTTGAGAAAAGAAGATTAAAGATGAAGAATTAGAAAATAGAAGAATAAGAGGATGATGAAGAAGAAGAAGAAGTGGAAAAAGAAGATTAAGATGGAGGAGAAGAAAATGTAAATGAATATGGAGAGGAGGGAAAAGTCAAGGAAGAAGAAGATAAAGAAGAAGAAGATAAAGAAGAAGCAAAGTAGAAGATAGAAAAAAATAGAAATAGAAGATGATAATGAAGAAGAAGAAAAGAAAACATCAAAAAGAGAGAAAGAAAAAGCAAGGTTGAAATGGAAGAAGAAGAAGAAGAAGAAGAAGAAATGATAAAGCAAGGTTGAAATAGAAGACATGAAAAAGAGAGAAAGAAAAAGCAAGGTTGAAATGGAAGAAGAAGAAGAAGAAGAAGAAGAAGAAGAAGAAGAATATGGAAGAAGAAGAAGAAGAAGAAGAAGAAGAAGAAGAAGAAGATGGAAAAAGAGAAGACGAAGATGATAAAGTTAATAAAAATATTTCCTTGTATGTTTGTGTCAATTTCCAATTGTTAGTCACCGAGTGATTTATCTGGACAGAGGAAATTCTATATTTAGACAATACCTCCCCTGATTTATTACAGGTATCAATTATGATATACATAAGCCTTACATACAATTTTAAATATTTGCCCTCAAAATGTGTATTCTACTTATATTCCTCGTTTTCTTTTTAGTTGAATCTCTGGTTTTTAGTTAATGCTGTAAGAGTGACATATTTTCTTAATCCAGTGGCAGTAGTTAAGAAAATTGGTAAACAAGAATCAGATTATCGATCTTTTTCGATTTGTTGAAGGTGCAAAGCTTGTAAAACTTGTATTTTAATCGATTTCTTTGTATGTTGTTTATGTATGATATCATTTGTCGCAAGCTGTTGGTTCTGGAGTTAGAAATGATATTTTCATTGCGTAGTATTTTGTCAATTGATGCAGCCATGGCATTAGTGAGTTTTTCGTGGCGTTTCAGTCCTTCTGCGCATGTACGGAAGTAGTCATAGATGTATTTAGGGAAATATCTGCTGTAATCTTGAATCATACTTATTATAAAACCCAGGTTGTGTGTGTGTCTGTACGTTTATATATTGGATCGGATTTCCTACATTTTTCAACCGATTTCAACAAAACTTCACAGGTCTACGTAAAATTACCTTGCGGTTGTTCTGACAGTACGAAAAATTGGAAAAACACAATTGTTTTTTCACGAAATCAATTTGAAAACACGATTAAGAGGCATCGCTGTCGAGAATGAAAAGGGGGCAACTCATATCGAGTTCTACTTATTATAAAACCCAGGTTGTTTGTGTGTGTGTGTGTGTGTGTGTGTGTGTGTGTGTGTGTGTGTGTGTGTGTGTGTGTGTGTTCGTTTATATATGGGATCGGATTTCCTACATTTTTCAATCGATTTCAACAAAACTTCACTTTTTTGGCAGGTAGTGTTTCTTATTGTCTTGCACACTTTTTTCTTTATTTTTACATTCAGAATGCTTTAAAAATTCCATTTACAAGACAATTGTTTATAATAAAATTCTATTCAATCGGTAGACTCATAATGATTGAAAACACTGTTTTTGTTTGAGTTTGAGTTTGGGTTTGACCAATTCGTAAAAAAACCCAAAAAACAAACAAAAAATAAAACTAATTAAGACATGCGTGTCCGTCAACCTTAAACAATAATCTTTGTCAATTTTATTTTTCAGTCTTTATGATGGTCGATACTTGATCTACCTGTTACTGTTACATCCCCGGGCAACGCCGGGCTCTACTGCTAGTACTTTATAAATGCTTTTGGGAATTACTTTTCTCCGCAATGCAGTTGTGTATGAATTTTTTTCTCTTTCTCAGGGAGTAATCCGATAATAGGTGTATTTTTTTTGTATATAGATAGAATGTTGATATCTTTTTGAAGTAGTTTCCATGTCCAGACAAAATGAATTGAGATCAAATATAAATCAGAATCCAACAGAAAAAAAGATAAAGAATAAATAGCAAACATTTATCAGTCTACCATGTTTCTCTTTAATTAAAACTTCATCCGAGAATGATATATAGAGAAAAATTTATCACTGAATCAGAGGCTTTAAAATTAGCCACTATATTAAGAAAACATTCTTGCAACATTAACCAAAAACCATAG
This sequence comes from Acanthosepion pharaonis, assembly GCA_903632075.3. Taxonomy (NCBI): domain Eukaryota; kingdom Metazoa; phylum Mollusca; class Cephalopoda; order Sepiida; family Sepiidae; genus Acanthosepion; species Acanthosepion pharaonis. Next base: position 1,299,678 of record CAHIKZ030003651.1, read on the forward strand.
TTTCGACAACAGAATTTGAAAAAAGGTTTCTTACAAGGTATCTTAGCAGCCACCTTTACAAATAGTGAAGAAACTCCACTATTCAGGAGATATTTACTGGCATTAAAAACTTATCCTGGAATAAAAACAGAATCCTAACCCCATCCGATAAGGGAGACGGAATACACATAATGGATGTCTACATTAAAAATTAGAATCTCTCTTAAATGACGATAACAGTTACATAAAAGCCAATGGACAAACAGCAAATCTAGACACGCAAATAATTAACAAAAAAGTTCAGAAGCCAATAAAAAATGAAAACAAATCCTTAAATAGACAAAGAACACGCTACTACATCCACATCCTATAGGGCTTCATCAAAAACACACAAACCCAACATGCCCATCAGATTGTGACCGGAATCAAATTAACTAAAGCTATCACAAAAATCTTAACCCCTTTCTTAGGAAACATCAACCCAAGATATATTAAACTCTCTGGTGGCTTACGCCAGAGGATACGAAGCATAAAGGTAGAAAACAAGGTTATGTCCAGCGGTGGTGGGAGTGGTTTCTTAATATGTTGAGGCATTTTGTGATGGATACGTTTGCGTATAGAGATTTGGAATCTTAATATCAATATACGGGTACTTTTATATATAGTGATTTGATATCTAAATATCAATATACAGGTACGTTTATGTATAAGGATTTGATATCTAAATATCAATATACGGGCACGTTTATGTATAGGGATTCGATACTTAAATATCAATATACTGGTACGTTTATGTATAGGGATTCGATATCTAAATATCAATATACGGGTAAGTATATGTATAGAGATTTGATATGTAAATATCAATATACGGGTACGTTTGTGTATAGAGATTTGATATGTAAATATCAATATACGGGTACGTTTATGTATAGGGATTTGATATGTAAATATCAATATACGGGTACGTTTTTGATATCTAAATATCAAATCCCTATACACAAACGTAGCCGTCACAAAATGCCTCAAAAAGTCCAAAGAAAAACTTCATCTATCTGTCCATAAATCACTAACCACTGTTTCTTCTTTTTCAATAAAAATTTCTATAAACAAAAATTTGGCTTAACTATGAAAGTCCCCTATTGGTGGTGTCCTTGCTTGACTTTTCATAGAATTGTTAGAGTCCGGCCCATTTATACACATCCTACCTAAAAACTCCACTTACCTGATATACATAATAAAGAAAGCTTATGACGTTGGACCTAACATCGAGTTCACACATGAATTTGAAATAAACAAATCTCTACTTTTCCTAGACGTTAATACGTAACAATGACAAATTAGATTTTAGAGTTTTTCGTAAACCCATTAACAAAATCGAGTTAATTAATTCCCACCACATTCAAAAACCAAAACAATGACTAGTCATAGGATTTTACCCCAGAGCCCTTAGAATATGTAGACCAGAATACGTATGTGAGGAACACTTCAGGGTCACATTGAAATGGAATTTACACTTCTTCACTACCCACATCATTTCATCCTCAACGCTAGAAAATGAACATGAGTATAAAGTCGACAAATCTAAAAAGAAAACTAGACATCATCAGTAACACTTCTAACATCAACAACACAAAATTCATAATCCTAGCTTCTAACCATCTTTCTACAAAGTTTGTAAATAAGTTAGCTATCCCCAACACTAAGATCTTGACCACCAATCGGAGATATAATTAGGAAGAAAAATAATTCCAACACCAATTCTGATGCCGGTATTATGAAATCAATTTCTCACATTGTAAAAGCTCATATATTGGCGAGACATCGCGAAATCTAAAAGTTCTTGTGAACGAACATAAAAAGGGTCTGGACTACCATTTTAACTCGTTCGTATTTCACAGGACAAAACTGCCCATAACTTTGATTTTACAAATATCAGTTTAATTAAAAGAAATAACATAATTCTTTATGTCGAAAGTACTTCGAGGGGTTACTAATAAATATATTACCAACTATAAACACATGTCAAAACATTATATTACATCATCAACCTTTATTGAATCCGTTCTTAAAGAATCTAATATATGTTTATCTAAAACAAACGTGTATACGTAAAAACGTTTCCAAATAAACATACGATAACCCATCAAACATAATGACTGCTAGACACACAAACACACACACACACACAAGCCCGCGAGCACGCACACACACACACACACACACACTATCTCCCTTCCTCTCTTTCACACAAACACTTACGAATACACATTATCATCTGAACCCCAAAATAGACAAATTAGAATTAATATACATTTACATATACAGTTTTTTTTTCAAAAAGAATGAATTGATTTTATGAGGCATTGCTTCAGTTCTCATGCATCTTCATGAAATGAATCAGTGATCATTTGAAAGAGGAGTTTTCTAAGTTCTGAATGATTGCCACAGGGGCGTTGTAGTCGCGTCGTATCCCCGGTAACGTTCAGTTGTTTGTTTACCCCCAGAATGGGGAATACTCAGCAAAAGGCATTTCGACATTAATCCACCCTCCCCTGAGAAACTTTGGACGGCGGTTCAAACAGTTTCAAGAGAGACGCCTTACGTTGCACCTATCTGACCAGAGCTCGATCAGAATCCATTTAAACACACACACAAACCTACCTGACTCCATTCGCAACGTACGAGGAGAAAACACAAAGATAATAACCTCATCCACCTGTAAAAAAGATTAAAAATAATAGAAGCCCTAATAATAAAAAAGAAAAAGCCAACTCTTAACAATATTAACTACGAAGACGGACACAATGTGCTAACCGTGCTCGGAAAATAAGCATCTCTATAACACACTAAAAACATACACACAACGCACACACTCAATTAAACTGAAAAAATAAAATCAACCTTGATAATGGTTAAAAGTATAGCAGAAATTATAGAACATTTGGTAGTTTCTTCACAGTCTGTGTTCAAAAAAGAAATCTCTTGTTCGATCATAAGAAAAATTAAATAAAAATCTTAATCGTAGTATCTTATCTCTCATTTTAATGAAACATATATATATATATATATATATATATATATATATATATATATATATATATATATATATATATCCAAGTATAGGATTGTGTATACGGAATAAATTCCAATAACCAAAAAAAAAAAAAAATACTATTCTTAAAAGAGTGCTCAATACAGAGTAGAGCAAATATAATTATTTATTCGAAAAGTATAACATAAATATGATATGAAATCACTACAAAAATAACCACATTGTTTCAACACTTCTAATTGTCTTATCAAGTGATGGTGTTGAATGTATTTTCTACATTCAAAATCATCACTTGATAAGACACCAGAAGTGTTGAAACAAAATGGCTAAATTGTAGTCATTTTATAACATTTATGTTATAATTTTCGAATAAATAATTTTATATATATATATATACATATATATATATATATATATATATATATATATATATATTAAGAAATGGACAAGGTCCGACAATTTATTTATTAAAGATTTTTTATTTATTAAAGACATATTATTATAAATAACAACGTTAAACATAAAAAATGTCTTTAATAAATATATATATATATATATAATTGTATGAATTCAATTAAATATTTTTAACTTTATTGTACACATTCAACTACATATTTTGTACATCATTTTATACTTTAAGAGCAAACGTATCTTTTTTTTATATATATATATATATATATATATATATATATATATATATATATATATATTGTAGATAATCTATTGTAGATTTTGGTATAAACTCATTTCTTTAAGGTAGGTTTCATTATTTTGAAATAGTTTTCTCGTGTTGCATTCCTTGTCGTATTTATGTCATGCAGGTGCTAAGTAAGTACAAGTGTGTCTGAGTCAACATTGCCTCATCTTTACTTCTTTTTCTAAACACCTGCTTCTATTCACCCAGGACCGGTTTGGTTGGTCGAAGCTTGTTTACGTTGTTGGTCCAGCGCTTCTGTCACTTCTGTTGAATTAAATTGTTTATTTTATTTTCCAGGTCCATATAAAGGATCCTTGAAACTATTATCAAGGGTTTAATTTCGAGCCCACTACAGGCTCGGATTGCTCCACATTAAATTCGGCCTTGTGCCACATCCTACCCCGTGGGAAGGTTAGTAAATATTACCCGAACGAGGTTATGCCGAAGGGCAGAGTCTCGTCCAGGAAAGTAGACAGACCCGAACCCGTTTATGTGGGGTTTACGGGGAATTTTTGGCCGAGCCTACGCTTCGGATTGCCCCACATTAAATTTGGCCTTGTGCCACATTCTGCCCCGTGAGGAGGTTGGTAAATATTACTAGCTGTTGAGTACGACTCAGACTTACGCAAGAACTACCGACCTTCCAATAGTAGCCCTGACTACTGGAATGACTTGCGACGACCTTGTGCATAACTGTTACCTTTATTCTTATTGCACTGTTTCCTTGCAATAAACCTTTACTTATTTTATCCACCTTGTTTTTCAAGTATATATTCCTATTAGCACGAATATAACATTCCGGATCCAGCAGAGTGTTAGTTTCTTTTTTAGCTCCTTGTTAATGAATCCAGCTTGCAGTGCAATTTCACCAACAGTCGATTGTCAAGCTCATATAACTTCGAAATATTCGTAGTGGAACTTCCGGCGCGAGTGCCAAGCAGTACAGCATGCCATTTCCAAATTTCTTAGGGGGTGAATTGCGTCATGGTGTTCTTTTTCACACAGACGGTGCCCAGATGGCCGTATTATACTGTGCAATCGACAAAATCAAAAACAAACAACGCGCATGCGCGAAATTTTTAAAAAAAAGCGAATCGTAATTGTTTCAGCGCTGTTGCCATTTCTGTTGAATGTAAGTGGGTTTATTCTAATTTTCAGGTCCATATAAGGAATTTTGAAATTATTATCTTTTCTGCAGACATTGCGACTGAATCTGATTGGTCATTTCTTCTAATTCCAGCAAAGCACTATTTATTTATTGTTAGATAATGAATCCAGCCCGCGTAGTAATTTTGCTATCAAGATTTGATTTTTTTTATTGCTGTTATAAATGATAGGGACTCACAGAATAGTGATGTAGAATTAATTTCAACTACACCCACCGCGACGCAAATGAGTCCGAACTTTTATTGTCGATAACTCCAAAACGGTAGATTTTTATCAATATTTTTTTGTTTTTGTTATTTTCGAATTAAGCATATACATTTACATCTAAATGGAACTATTTTGGAAATTAGAAACTGAGCGCGGGGCTTGAACTGCAAATTTTTGATGTTCCGAGTTAAAATTAGTTCTGTCACGCAGAGAATATTACCTAATTTTTAATTTGCTTTCTAGAGATGATGTCGGATGTTAGGTTCATTGCATAGATCTCGGCATTGAAAATCGAAGTTTCTTTTGGTTAAGGTTTCTTTTTTTTTATTTTCTTCTTCTATTCTGCTGCACATCATGTTTCTTTTTTATCCCTCCGTGAAGATGTATGAGTGTCTGGGATAACTGATTTTTTGTAATTTCCTCTTCGAAGATAAAATGGATGAGTAATTGTTTTGTGACATTTGCAGTGTTTGAAATTTTTTTCCGGTATTCTCATGGTCCAAGTTGGTATATTTGGTATGACTGTATTATGGATTATATAGATAGAGGAAGTTCTGTTACTTGAATGATGGGTTCCATCCGGAGTTCAAATATTTTTATGACTTCCTTTTTTTTGTCAAAAGAGGTTTCTGTATTTTCTATTAAACGTGATATCGTATGCAAAATTAGAAGTGCTTATTTTTAATTTTATAAAAACATTTTAGGGTTTGTTTATCCCGTCTAATTTTTAGTGAAGATTCGTTTATTTCTACATACAAAGTTTCTAAATCTGCTCTAAATATTCCAAATGCCGATCTGAAACCTTCATGGTAGGTTTCGGCTAAGTATTTTGAAATTTGATTTGAAGTCACCAGAGGCCATCTTGAATCGAATGAAGGTTCTCTATAATTTGAGCGGTGATTGTCGGTCCGCTTTCCAATAGTTGTGGGCCACCACTCTCAAGAGTTGCAATGTTTTACTGCTTTTTATTCTCAGATATATTAGGGGTGGTATGTACGTTAGTTTGTAGACGAGAATTATTCCCAAGAATTTGTACTCATCAACCTTTGGGATTTCTGTCTCATTGAGTTTAAATCTTGGATCATTACGCAATTTCTTTTTCATACAAAAATGTACACATTTTGTTTTGGTCTTTGAAAACCGAAAACCGTTATTCCTTACCCACTTTCTGGCCATATTTATGAATTGCTGCAGATTGCTTTCTACGGTGTGCATATTTTTGGATCGTTAACTTACAGTAAAGTCATCTTTGTGCAAAGATTAATTTTTACCTCGAGTGAGTTCTTTTGCAATGTTATTTTAATACTGAACAGAATGATTGAAAATATACTGCCTTGTGTCACTCATTGATTTTGTGGATCGGTCAGAATAGATCCAATAGGACCTGAAAAGTTCTATTCGAAAGAATATTCTTAATGAATTCTGTTAGCCTACCTTTCAGTTCGAGGTCATAATATCTTGCACAATCCCAATTTTCCAGGTAATTGTGTAAGCCTTTTTTCAATTAAAAGAACACGCGCTCTTATAGAGCTTTCCAATCGAACAAGGTGATCCATTTTATTGCAAAAGCCACATTGTAAGTCAGTCATTAATTTGTTAGACTCAAAGTATCAAACTAAGCGATGTGAGAGAAATCGGTCTATAAATTCCAGGGTCTGAATTGTCTTTACCGGTTTAAGAAACGTTAGGACAGTTGTTTGTGGACATGGCTCTGGGAACTTCCTCCTTGTTCAGATATCATTGTATATTTTTAATAACAACGTTAATGGCTCTTTTGGGAGTGGTTTTAAGGCGGTCTAAGGCTAAATCATATGAACTTTTAATAGAGCCTTCTTGTTCTGTCTACGGCTGAATTATATGAACTTTTAATAAAGCCTTCTCGTTCTGTCTAAGGCTGAATTATATGAACTTTAATAGAGCCTTCTTGTTCTGTCTAAGCTGAATTATATGACCTTTAATAGAGCCTTCTTGTTCTGTGTAAGGCTGAATTATATGAAATTTTAATAGTGCCTTCTTGTTCTGTCTAAGGCTGAATTATATAAAATTTTCATAGAGCCTCCTTGTTCTGTCTAAGGCTGAATTATATGAACTATTAATAGAGCCTTCTTGTTCTGTCTAAGGCTGAATTATATGAAATTTTAATAGAGCCACCTTATTCTGTCTAAAGCTGAATTATATGAAATTTTAATAGAGCCTTCTTATTCTGTCTAAGGCTGAATTATATGAAATTTTAATAGAGTCTTCTTATTCTGTCTAAGGCTGAATTATATGAAATTTTAATAGAGCCTTCTTGTTCTGTCTAAGGCTGAATTATATGACCTTTAATAGAGCCTTCTTGTTCTGTCTAAGGCTGAATTATATGAAATTTTAATAGAGCCTTCTCGTTCTGTCTAAGGCTGAATTATATGAAATTTAAATAGAGCCTTCTTATTCTGTCTAAGGCTGAATTATATGAAATTTTAATAGAGTCTTCTTATTCTGTCTAAGGCTGAATTATATGAAATTTTAATAGAGCCTTCTTGTTCTGTCTAAGGCTGAATAATATGAAATTTTAATAGAGCCTTCTTATTCTGTCTAAGGCTGAATTATATGAAATTTTAATAGAGTCTTCTTATTCTGTCTAAGGCTGAATTATATGAAATTTTAATAGAGCCTTCTCGTTCTGTCTAAGGCTGAATTATATGAAATTTTAATAGAGCCTTCTTATTCTGTCTAAGGCTGAATTATATGAAATTTTAATAGAGCCTTCTTATTCTTCTGTCTAAGGCTGAATGAATTATATGAAATTTTAAAATTTTATTCTGTCTAAGGCTGAATATATGAAATTTTAATAGCCTTCTCGTTCTGTCTAAGGCTGAATTATATGAAATTTTAATAGACCTTCTTGTTCTTCTTGAAATTTTAATAGAGTCTTCTTATTCTGTCTAGCTGAATCTCGTTCTGTCTCGTTCTGTCTAAGGCTGAATTATATGAAATTTTAATAGAGCCTTCTTATTCTGTCTAAGGCTGAATTATATGAAATTTTAATAGAGCCTTCTTGTTCTGTCTAAGGCTGAATTATATGAAATTTTAATAGAGCCTTCTTATTCTGTCTAAGGCTGAATTATATGAAATTTTAATAGAGCCTTCTTATTCTGTCTAAGGCTGAATTATATGAAATTTTTAATAGAGCCTTCTGTCGCCTTCTTATTCTGTCTAAGGCTGAATTATATGAAATTTTATTCTGTCTAATGAATTATATGACCTTTAATAGAGCCTTCTTATTCTGTCTAAGGCTGAATTATATGACCTTTTAATATATTCTGTCTAAGGCTGAAATGACCTTTAATAGAGCCTTCTTATTCTGTCTAAGGCTGAATTATATGAAATTTTAATAGAGCCTTCTTATTCTGTCTAAGGCTGAATTATATGAAATTTTAATAGAGCCTTCTTGTTCTGTCTAAGGCTGAATTATATGAAATTTTTATTCTGTCAAGGCTGAATTATATGAATTTTAATAGGCCTTCTTATTCTGTCTAAGGCTGAATTATATGAAATTTTAATAGAGCCTTCTTATTCTGTCTAAAGGCTGAATTATATTTTTTAATATTATTGAAATTTTTCAAGGCTGAATTATATGAAATTTTAATAGAGCCTTCTTATTTGTTAAGGCTAAATTATATCTAATAGAGCTTATTTGTCTAAGGCTGAATTATATAAAGCCTTCTTTTTTTTAAGGCTCAATTATATGACATTTAATAGAGCCTTCTTGTTCTGTCTAAGGCTGAATTATGTCTAACCTTTAATAGAGACCTTTCTTATTCTGTCTAAGGCTGAATTATATGACCTTTAATAGAGCCTTCTTATTCTGTCTAAGGCTGAATTATATGACCTTTAATAGAGCCTTCCTTCTTGAATTATTGAAATTTTAATAGTCTTATTCTGTCTAAGGCTGAATTATTATATGACCTTTAATAGATTCTGTCTAAGGCTGAATTTATGACCTTTAATAGAGCCTTCTTGTTCTGTCTAAGGGCTGAATTATATGAAATTTTTATTAGAGCCTTCTTATTGTAACCTTTAATAGAGCCTTCTTATTCTGTCTAAGGCTTTAATTATATGTCTAAAGGCTGAATTATATGAAATTTAATAGAGCCTTCTTTCCTTCTTATTCTGTCTAAGGCTGAATTATATGAGCCTTCTTGTTCTGTCTAAGGCTGAATTATATGAACTTTAATAGAGCCTTCTTATTCTGTCTAAGGCTGAATTATATGAATTTTAATAGAGCCTTCTTATTCTGTCTAAGGCTGAATTATATGAACTTTAATAGAGCCTTCTTATTCTGTTCAAGGCTGAATTATATCTTTTGCCTTCTTGTTCTGTCTAAGGCTGAATTATATGACCTTTAATAGAGCCTTCTTATTCTGTCTAAGGCTGAATTATATGAAATTTTAATAGAGCCTTCTTATTCTGTCTAAGGCTGAATTATATGACCTTTAATAGAGCCTTCTTATTCTGTCTAAGGCTGAATTATATGACCTTTAATAGAGCCTTCTTGTTCTGTCTAAGGAATTATATGAACTTTTATGTTCTGTCTAAGGCTGAACTTAATAGATAAGGCTGAATTATATGAACTTTAATAGAGCCTTCTTGTTTTGTTCTGTCTTTAAGGCTGAATTATATGAATATTTTAATAGAGCCTTCTTGTTCTGTCTAAGGCTGAATTATATGAACTTTAATAGAGCCTTCTTATTCTGTCTAAAGGCTGAAATAGAACTTTAATAGAGCCTTCTTGTTCTGTCTAAGGCTGAATTATATGACCTTTAATAGAGCCCTTCTTGTTCTGTCTAAGGCTGAATTATATGAAATTTTAATGCCTTCTTATTCTGTCTAAGGCTGAATTATATGAATAGAGCCTTCTTATTCTGTTCAAGGCTGAATTATATGACCTTTAATAGAGCCTTCTTATTCTGTCTTTTAAGAGCTTTTGAATTATATGAATTTTTAATAGAGCCTTCTTATTCTATATAAGGCTGAATTATATGATTATATTTAATAGAGCCTTCTTATTCTGTCTAAGCCTTCTTGTTGAATTATAAATTTTAATAGAGCCTTCTTATTCTGTCTAAGGCTGAATTATAACTTTAATAGATGTTCTGTCTAAGGCTGAATTATATGAACTTTAATAGAGCCTTCTTATTCTGTCTAAGGCTGAATTATATGAAATTTTAATAGAGCCTTCTTGTTCTGTCTAAATTCTGAACTTTAATAGAGCCTTAATTCTGTCTAAGGCTGAATTATATGACCTTTTTAGAGCCTTATGAACTTTTTTCTGTCTAAGGCTGAATTATATGATTCATTTAAGGCTGAATTAGAGCCTTCTTATTCTGTCTAAGGCTGAATTATATGAACTTTAATAGAGCCTTCTTATTCTGTCTAAGGCTGAATTATATGAATTTTAATAGAGCCTTCTTATTCTGTCTAAGGCTAAATTATATGAACTTTTAAGAGGCCTTTTAGAGCCTTCTTATTCTGTCTAACTGTTCTGTTAAAGGCTGAATTATATGACCTTTAATAGAGCCTTCTTATTCTGTCTAAGGCTGAATTATATGAAATTTAATAGAGCCTTCTTATTCTGTAAGGCTGAATTATATATGAACTTTAATTTTTCTTTGTCTGTCTAAGGCTGAATTATATGAACTTTTAATAGAGCCTTCTTGTTCTTTTGAATTATATGAACTTTAATAGAGCAGTCTTCTGAATTTATTCTGTCTAAGGCTGAATTATATGAACTTTAATAGAGCCTTCTTATTCTGTCTAAGGCTGAATTATATGAACTTTTAATAGAGCCTTCTTGTTCTGTCTAAGGCTGAAATTATAATGAGCCTTCTTGTTCTGTCTAAGGCTGAATTAGAGCTTTAATTGTTCTTGTTCTTCTGTCTAAGGCTGAATTGAATTATATGAACTTTTAATAGAGCCTTCTTGTTCTGTCTTGAATTATATGAACTTTTTCTTATTCTGTCTAAGGCTGAATTATATGAACTTTAATAGAGCCTTTTAAGGCTGAATTTATGAACTTTAATAGAGCCTTCTTGTCCTGTCTAAGGCTGAATTATATGAACTTTTAATAGAGCCTTCTATTCTGTCTGAACTTTAATAGATAAGGGCTGAATTATATGAACTTTAATAGAGCCTTCTTGTTCTGTCTAAGGCTGAATTATATGAACTTTAATAGAGCCTTCTTATTCTGTCTAAGGCTGAATTATATGAAATTTTAATAGAGCCTTCTTATTCTGTCTAAGGCTGAATTATATGACCTTTAATAGAGCCTTCTTATTCTGTCTAAGGCTGAATTATATGACCTTTAATAGAGCCTTCTTGTTCTGTCTAAGGCTGAATTATATGACCTTTAATAGAGCCTTCTTATTCTGTCTAAGGCTGAATTGAACTTTATGAATTCTGTTAATGAATATATGCCTTCTTATTCTGTCTAAGGCTGAATTATATGAACTTTTTTAATTAGAGAACCTTCTTATTCTGTCTAAGGCTGAATTATATGACCTTTAATAGAGCCTTCTTGTTCTGTCTAAGGCTGAATTATATGACCTTTAATAGAGCCTTCTTATTCTGTCTAAGGGTGAATTATATGAAATTTTAAGAATTCTTATTCTGTCTAAAGGCTGAATTATATGAACTTTAATAGAGCCTTCTTATTATTCTGTCTAAGGCTGAATTATATGAACTTTAATTTAAGGCTGATGCCTTCTTATTCTGTGTCTAAGGCTGAATTATATGAACTTTAATAGAGCCTTCTTATTCTGTCTAAGGCTGAATTATATGAACTTTAATAGAGCCTTCTTGTTCTGTCTAAGGCTGAATTATATGAACTTTAATATGAGTTTTCTTGTTCTGTCTAAGGCTGAATTATATGAACTTTAATAGAGCCTTCTTGTTCTGTCTAAGGCTGAATTATATGAACTTTAATAGGCCTTCTTGTTCTGTCTAAGGCTGAATTATATGAACTTTAATAGAGCCTTCTTGTTCTGTCTAAGGCTGAATTATATGAACTTTAATAGAGCCTTCTTATTCAGTCTAAGGCTGAATTATATGAACTTTAATAGAGCCTTCTTGTTCTGTCTAAGGGCCTTCTTGTTCTGAATTATATGAACTTTAATAGTGTCCTGAATTATATGAACTTTTTAGAGCCTTCATTCTGTCTAAGGCTGAATTGTTCTGTCTAAGGCTGAATTATGAACTAGATTATATGAACTTTGAACTTATTCTTTAATAGAACTTCTTTGTTAAGAGCCTTCTTATTCTGTCTTGTTCTGTGAATTTAAAGGCTGAATTATATGACCTTTAATAGAGCCTTCTTATTCTGTCTAAGGCTGAACTTTTAGCCTATTATTATGACCTTTAATAGAGATTTTTCTTGTTCTGTCTAAGGCTGAATTGAACTTTATGACCGTTTAATAGAGCCTTCTTATTCTGTCTAAGGCTGAATTATATGAGAGCCTTCTTATAAGGCTGAATTATATGAACTTTAATAGAGCCTGTCTTCTGAATTATTCTGTCTTCTGAATTATATGAACTTTAATAGAGCCTTCTTATTCTGTCTAAGGCTGAATTATATGAACTTTAATAGAGCCCTAAGGCTGAATTAATAGATTCTTTATTCTGTCTAAGGCTGAATTATATGAACTTTAATAGAGCCTTCTTGTTCTGTCTAAGGCTGAATTATATGAACTTTAATAGAGCCTTCTTGTTCTGTCTAAGGCTGAATTATATGAACTTTAATAGAGCCTTCTTGTTCTGTCTAAGGCTGAATTATATGAACTTTAATAGAGCCTTCTTGTTCTGTCTAAGGCTGAATGTCTAAGGCCGAATTATATGAACTTTAATAGAGCCTTCTTGTTCTGTCTAAGGCTGAATTATATGAACTTTAATAGAGCCTTCTTTGTTCTGTCTAAGGCTGAATTATATGAACTTTAATAGAGCCTTCTTGTTCTGTCTAAGGCTGAATTATATGAACTTTAATAGAGCCTTCTTGTTCTGTCTAAGGCTGAATTATATGAACTTTAATAGAGCCTTCTTATTCTGTCTAAGGCTGAATTATATGAACTTTAATAGAGCCTTCTTATTCTGTCTAAGGCTGAATTATATGAACTTTAATAGAGCTTTATTCTTCTTGAATTTATGAATTTTAATAGAGCCTTCTTGTTCTGTCTAAGGCTGAATTATATGACCTTTAATAGCCTTTTTTTGCCTTCTTATTCTGTTCTAAGGCTGAATTATATGAACTTTAATAGAGCCTTCTTGTTTGTTCTGTCTAAGGCTGAATTATATGACCTTTAATAGAGCCTTCTTATTCTGTCTAAGGCTGAATTATATGAAATTATGAATTATATTTTAATAGAGCCTTCTTGTTCTGTCTAAGGCTGAATTATATGAACTTTAATAGAGCAAATTGGAACTTCTTATTCTGTCTAAGGCTGAATTATATGAAATTTTTAATAGAGCCTTCTTGTTCTGTCTAAGGCTGAATTATATGAACTTTTAATAGAGCCTTCTTGTTCTGTCTAAGGCTGAATTATATGAACTTTAATAGAGCCTTCTTGTTCTGTCTAAGGCAGAATTATATGAACTTTAATAGAGAGCCCTTATTCTGTTTTCTTTCAGTCTAAGGCTGAATTATATGAACTTTAATAGAGCCTTCTTATTCTGTCTAAGGCTGAATTATATGAATTATTCTGTCTAAGGCTGAATTATATGAACTTTAATAGAGCCTTCTTATTCTGTCTAAGGCTGAATTATATGAACTTTAATAGCCTTCTTGTTCCTTCTTATTATTCTGTCTAAGGCTGAATTATATGAACTTTATTGTTTCTTTTATTCTGCCTTTATATGAACTTTTATAGGCCTTATTTGTCTGAACTTTGAATTATATGAATTCTTGTCTTATTCGTGTCTAAGGCTGAATTATATGAACTTTAATAGAGCCTTCTTGTTCTGTCTAAGGCTGAATTATATGAACTTTAATAGACCTTCTTGTTCTGTCTAAGGCTGAATTATATGAATTTTTAATAGAGCCTTCTTATTCTGTCTAAGGCCGAATTATATGAACTTTTAATAGAGCCTTCTTGTTCTGTCTAAGGCTGAATTATATGAACTTTTAATAGAGCCTTCTTGTTCTGTCTAAGGCTATGAATTATATGAACTTTAATAGAGCCTTATTACTTTTAATAGAGTCTTGTGTCTGTCTAAGGCTGAATTATATGAAATTTTATTGTTCTGTCTAAGGCTGAATTACTTTAATAGAGAACTTTTCTTCTTTATTCTGTCTAAGGCTGAATTATATGAACTTTAATAGAGCCTTCTTATTCTGTCTAAGGCTGAATTATATGAACTTTAATAGAGCCTTCTTGTTCTGTCTAAGGCTGAATTATATGAACTTTAATAGAGCCTTCTTGTTCTGTCTAAGGCTGAATTATATGAACTTTAATAGTGCCTTCTTGAATTCTGTCTAAAAGGCTGAATTATATGAACTTTAATAGAGCCTTCTTGTTCTGTCTAAGGCTGAATTATATGAACTTTTGTCTTCTTGTTCTGTCTAAGGCTGAATTATATGAACTTTAATAGAGCCTTCTTGTTCTGTCTAAGGCTGAATTATATGAATTCTTTAAAGCCTTATTATTCTTTCTAAGGCTGAATTATATGAACTTTAATAGAGCCTTCTTATTCTGTCTAAGGCTGAATTATATGAACTTTAATAGAGCCTTCTTATTCTGTCTAAGGCTGAATTATATGAACTTTAATAGAGCCTTCTTATTCTGTCTAAGGCTGAATTATATGAACTTTAATAGAGCCTTATTATTCTGTCTAAGGCTGAATTATATGAACTTTAATAGAGCCTTCTTATTCTGTCTAAGGCTGAATTATATGAACTTTAATAGAGCCTTCTTATTCTGTCTAAGGCTGAATTATATGAACTAATGAAGGCTGAATTATATGAACTTTAATAGAGCCTTCTTTTTCTGTCTAAGGCTGAATTATATGAACTTTAAGAGCCTTCTTATTCTGTATTGTTTTCTTGTTTCTTTCTTTATTCCTGTCTAAGGCTGAATTATATGAACTTTAATAGAGCCTTAGCCTTCTTATTCTGTCTAAGGCTGAATTATATGAATTTTAATAGAGCCTTCTTATTCTGTCTAAGGCTGAATTATATGAACTTTAATAGAGCCTTCTTATTCTGTCTAAGGCTGAATTATATGAATTTTATAGAGCCTTTTGTTCTGTCTAGGCTGAATTATATGAGAGCCTTATTATTCTGTCTAAGGCTGAATTATATGAACTTTAATAGAGCCTTCTTATTCTGTCTAAGAATTATATGAACTGAATCTAGGCTGAATATGAACTTTAATAGAGCCTTCTTATTCTGTCTAAGGCTGAATTATATGAACTTTAATAGAGCCTTCTTATTCTGTCTAAGGCTGAATTATATGAACTTTAATAGAGCCTTCTTATTCTGTCTAAGGCTGAATTATATGAACTTTAATAGAGCCTTCTTATTCTGTCTAAGGCTGAATTATATGAACTTTGCCTTCTTATTCTGTCTAAGGCTGAATTATATGAACTTTAATAGAGCCTTCTTATTCTGTCTAAGGCTGAATATATGAACTTTAATAGAGCCTTCTTATTCTGTCTAAGGCTGAATTATATGAACTTTAATAGAGCCTTCTTGTTCTGTCCTTTAATCTGATTCTGTTCTGTCTAAGGCTGAATTATATGAACTTTAATAGAGCCTTCCTTCTTATTCTTCTTGTCTAAGGCTGAATTATATGAACTTTAATAGAGCCTTATTCTGTCTTTCTAAGGCTGAATTATATGAACTTTAATAGAGCCTTCTTATTCTGTTCTATAGAGCCTTCTTGTTCTGTCTAAGGCTGAATTATATGAACTTTAATAGTGCCTTCTTATTCTGTCTTATTATATGAACTTTTAATAGAGGCCTTCTTGTTCTGAAGGCTGAATTATATGAACTTTTAAAGAGCTTCTTGTTCTGTCTAAGGCTGAATTATATGAACTTTAATAGAGCCTTCTTATTCTGTCTAAGGCTGAATTATATGAACTTTAATAGAGCCTTCTTATTCTGTCTAAGGCTGAATTATATGAACTTTAATAGAGCCTTCTTATTCTGTCTCTAAGGCTGAATTATATGAACTTTAATAGAGCCTTCTTGTTCTGTCTAACTTTAAAGGCTGAATTATATGAACTTTAATAGAGCCTTCTTGTTCTGTCTAAGGCTGAATTATATGAACTTTAATAGAGAGCCTTATTATTCTGTCCTTCTTTTGCCTTATTATTCTGTCTAAGGCTGAATTATATGAACTTTAATAGAACTTTAATAGTGCCTTTATTCTGTCTGGCTGAATTATCTTGTCTAAGGCGAATTATATCTTTAATAGAGCCTTCTTATGTCTAAGGCTGAATTATATGAACTTTAATAGATTTTGCTTATTCTATCTAGGCTGAATTATATGAATTTTAATAGAGCCTTCTTATTCTGTCTAAGGCTGAATTATATGAACTTTAATAGAGCCTTCTTATTCTGTCTAAGGCTGAATTATATGAACTTTAATAGAGCCTTCTTGTTCTGTCTTGAATTATATGAAATTTTAATAGAGCCTTCTTATTCTGTCTAAGGCTGAATTATATGAACTTTAATAGAGCCTTCTTATTCTGTCTAAGGCTGAATTATATGAACTTTAATAGAGCCTTCTTATTCTGTCTAAGGCTGAATTATATGAACTTTAATAGAGCCTTCTTATTCTGTCTAAGGCTGAATTATATGAAATTTTAATAGAGCCTTCTTGTTCTGTCTAAGGCTGAATTATATGAACTTTAAGGCTGAATTAGATGCCTTCTTATTCTGTCTAAGGCTGAATTATATGAACTTTAATAGAGCCTTCTTATTCTGTCTAAGGCTGAATTATATGAACTTTAATAGAGCCTTCTTGTTCTGTCTAAGGCTGAATTATATGAACTTTAATAGAGCCTTCTTATTCTGTCTAAGGCTGAATTATATGAACTTTAATAGAGCCTTCTTGTTCTGTCTAAAGGCTGAATTATATGAACTTTAATAGAGCCTTCTTATTCTGTCTAAGGCTGAATTATATGAACTTTAATAGAGCCTTCTTGTTCTGTCTAACTGAACTTTAATAGAGCCTTCTTGTTCTGTCTAAGGCTGAATTATATGAACTTTTAATAGAGCCTTCTTGTTCTGTCTAAGGCTGAATTATATGAACTTTAATAGAGCCTTCTTATTCTGTCTAAGGCTGAATTATATGAACTTTAATAGAGCCTTCTTTCTTATTCTGTCTAAGGCTGAATTATATGAACTTTAATAGAGCCTTCTTATGATTATATGAACTTTAATAGAGCCTTCTTATTCTGTCTAAGGCTGAATTATATGAACTTTAATAGAGCCTTCTTATTCTGTCTAAGGCTGAATTATATGAACTTTAATAGAGCCTTCTTATTCTGTCTAAGGCTGAATTATATGAACTTTAATAGAGCCTTCTTGTTCTGTCTAAGGCTGAATTATATGAACTTTAATAGAGCCTTCTTATTCTGTCTAAGGCTGAATTATATGAACTTTAATTGCCTTCTTATTCTGTCTAAGGCTGAATTATATGAACTTTAATAGAGCCTTCTTATTTCTGTCTAAGGCTGAATTATATGAACTTCTTGTTCTGTCTAAGGCTGAATTATATGAACTTTAATAGAGCCTTCTTATTCTGTCTAAGGCTGAATTATATGAACTTTAATAGAGCCTTCTTGTTCTGTCTAAGGCTGAATTATATGAACTTTAATAGAGCCTTCTTATTCTGTCTAAGGCTGAATTATATGAACTTTAATAGAGCCTTCTTATTCTGTCTAAGGCTGAATTATATGAACTTTATATGACTTTCTGTCTTTATTATATGAATTCTGTCTAAGGCTGAATATGAACTTTAATAGCCTTCTTATTCTGTCTAAGGCTGAATTATATGAACTTTAATAGAGCCTTCTTATTCTGTCTAAGGCTGAATTATATGAACTTTATAGAGGCCTTCTTGTTCTTAATAGAATTATATGAACTTTAATAGAGCCTTCTTGTTCTGTCTAAGGCTGAATTATATGAACTTTAATAGAGCCTTCTTATTCTGTCTAAGGCTGAATTATATGAACTTTAATAGAGAGCCTTCTTCTGTCTCAGATTATATGAACTTTAATAGAGCCTTCTTGTTCTGTCTAAGGCTGAATTATATGAACTTTAATAGAGCCTTCTTATTCTGTCTAAGGCTGAATTATATGAACTTTAATAGAGCCTTCTTGTTCCTTCTTGAACTTTTCTGTCTAAGGCTGAATTATATGAACTTTAATAGAGCCTTCTTGTTCTGTCTAAGGCTGAATTATATGAACTTTAATAGAGCCTTCTTGTTCTGTTAAGGCTGAATTATATGAACTTTAATAGAGCCTTCTTGTTCTGTCTAAAGGCTGAATTATATGAACTTTAATAGAGCCTTCTTGTTCTGTCTAAAGGCTGAATTATATGAACTTTAATAGAGCCTTCTTGTTCTGTCTAAGGCTGAATTATATGAACTTTAATAGAGCCTTCTTGTTCTGTCTAAGGCTGAATTATATGAACTTTAATAGAGCCTTCTTTTTCTGTCTAAAAACGGCTTGTTGTAAACATCAAGGTTCTTAGTGTTCTGAAGTTTAATCTGTATTTTTCTGAATTCTGTTTTATATTTTGGGACTTGAAAATGCTTCGGCCAATATATCTTTGATGGCTTTCCATTATCCTGCTATTATTTCTCGAGAGATGTTTTACTAGTAGAGGTTTATGTTTGGCAGGTATTTTTCTAATCATGTCCCAAACTATTTTTTCGTTTTGTAACAGAATTTAGTTTGCTGACATTTTTTTGTTTTTTACCAACAGTCCTTTTTTGGCTTCCTTTATTGCTTTCCGCGTCTTATCTCTATTTCCTTTATAATTGATGAGGTTGGATGGTTATTGGCTAATTGTTAAATTTTCGTAATGCTGCCTTATCCTATCTTATTACCTCTTTAT
Organism: Acanthosepion pharaonis; assembly: GCA_903632075.3. Lineage (NCBI taxonomy): Eukaryota > Metazoa > Mollusca > Cephalopoda > Sepiida > Sepiidae > Acanthosepion > Acanthosepion pharaonis. The sequence continues at coordinate 1,318,878 of CAHIKZ030003651.1, forward strand.
ATCCATCTTCCAACTTTTGGGGGCAGGCATTCTTTTGCTATGGCTATTAATGTTTCCGCAAAATTTTCTGCTGCTTCTATATTATTTAGGGTTAATTTCATTGGACATAAATGTCCGAATTTTACCCACTTGGACTTGCTTAGCCCCCATATAGGAGGTTGCTTATCGATCATCTCATTGTTTCCCAGGATAATCAGTGAAATGACCGGCATCGCATGTATCATCGTAAACACTGTAGGTAAAGTCCAAATAAATAGCTGGATCACACACAATTGCTGACAGGCTTCCATTTGCTGGATGGATCTGTGTTGGTGCAACCTGGTTAAGCAGACGTAGCTCATTATCCGTAATTATTTTTTTCCGTAATTTTACCATTTTGTTTATTTCTTGGATCCTCAGATGGTATGGTGGCTATTAAAATCCCTTACGAGAATGAAGGGTTTGAGCAATTGGTTTACCGTATCTTCCAGGTTGTCTTGTTCTATCTGGTCATGTGGTAGGATGATGTGGTAGGATATACAGAGAGTACATGCTGTCTTCTGCAATCTAGCTCTCACGGCAGCTGCCTGGAGTCCAGGTTTTAGTTCACTTTTGCTTTGGGGTACGCCACTTTTTTTTCTTTTCTTTTTTTTTTTAAGACGGTTACCCTACCAGAGACCCCGAGTCCAGAGTTGTGAATGTAACTGTACGCTTGTTAGTTTCTAATATTCAAACTATTATCTTTTTTTAGATATGTTTCTTGGAGAGAAACAACAGCAGGATTCAATGTTGCCATATGTATGTGTAATATTATGTGTAATTCATTGCAATTTGGATTTTGTTCCCGCCAATTCCATTGGATTATTCTTTATCCCATGTTTGTGTTTTTTATTTGAGTTTTATACTTTTTATTGTTTTGACTTTTGTTTCGTACTTTTTGGTGGATATCATCCATTCTCGCAAGTTTGTCAGTTTGTTTGTTTAACGGCATAACAACATCATTATGGATCATTTAATGTCGATTTTTTTCGGGAGCTTTGATTTGATTTGTTTATTTAACGGCATAACACCATCCTTATGGGTCATTTAATGCCGAATTTTAATTTCCTTGGTAGCTTTGATTTGATTTGTTTGTTTAACGGCATATCAACATCCTTATGGGTCATTTAATGCCGAAATTTAATGTTTTTGGAAGGCTTGACTTATTTGTTTAACGGCATATCAACTCCACATGGGTCATTTCATGCCGAATTTTAAAATTCCTTGGGAGCTTTAATTTGACGGCATATCAACATTCTTATGGGTCATTTAATACTGATTTTTAATTTTCTTGGGAGCTTTAGTTTGATGTGTTTGTTTAACGGCATATCAACATCTTTTGTGTCATGTAATGCCGAAATTTTATTTCATTTTATTTACTAAGGTGAGCTAAGTTTGGAACAAGGCCACAAGTACGGAGCAATCAGTGAAGACCGATTTGACTCTTCCATAATTACTATTGATGAGTGAAATTGCTCTTCACAGGGTGCCCAGGACAACCAGACTAACTCGTTAAACATTACTGCACGCCTAGGCCTACAGATATTATTTAGTAAACTGAGCAAAGTTTGACACAAGGTCAAAGTATGTGACAATCCACTAATTCACTTTTCAGCAATAATGGTAAACAAGATATAGCTAACATTACCGCAAGCATGGGCCACCAAATGTTTACTAAGATGAGCAAAGTTTGGCATAAGACTTCAAGTATAGGACATCCATTGAGAAAGGATGTTACTCTTCTGTAAAAATGATTAACTAGACTAACTTGCTAAATATTAGCACACGCCTAGGTACCCAAATATTTATTAATTATGAAATTTGGCACAAAGCCACTAGTACTGCGCATTCAGTGAGAAACGATTTCACTCCCCAGAAGCAATTATTAATCAAACTAGGTTGCTAAAAATTCTCCTACCAAAATTTTTTAAACAGATTTTAGACATTAAAAAATCCAGGTCTCTCTCTCTCTCTCTCTCTCTCTCTCTCTCTCTCTCTCTCTCTCTCTCTCTCTCTCTCTCCCTCTCTCACCATATATATGTATATATATATAAAAGAAATATAATGTAGTGGTTCCAACGAGAGAAAAGTATATATATATATATATAATAGTATATATAAAGTATATATATATATATATATATATATATATAGATAGATAGATAGATAGATAGATGATAGATAGATAGATATAGTCATAAGGTGTGCTATATTTATGGGATAAAGTGCTCAATATCAGAGATAGAGTGTATGTAAATATAAAAGTGAACATTAAAGTCAACATTGAGAGGCGACAGACTGTTTCATGCTAAACGTAAGTTGGCCCGATGATTGCGTTTAGCATAAAACAGTCTGTCACCTCAAAATGTTGACATTTATTCACACTGATATATATATATATATATATCAGTGTGAATAAATATCAACACTTTTATATATATATATATATATATATATATATATATATATATATATATATATATATATATATATATATATATATATATAAAGAAAGAAATAGAAAAGATTCGAACAGGGCGAAATAAATAGTCCAGTGCCAGCTTACCCTGAAGATCCGTTTAGGTGAAACCTAGGTAGGTTTCTTCCTGGCTCGTTAGGATTTATTTCGTATATATATATATATATATATATATATATATATATATATAATACTAATGTTCACACAATATAAGGCCCAAGAGCCATTTAATTTAGAATATTAGGGAAAGAGGACCGCCAAGAAAGAGTTTAAGAATAATTTTTGATTCCATTTTCTCTTTTTAAGATCACGAGGATATGCAGGATAGATAACGTTTGATCCTAGACTTGAAGAGGTTAAGATTGTAGTGATCGGGAAAGCATCCTCTTGGGAGTCGGTTTCAATAATTAGCGGCTTTTGGAGAAACTGTCCGAAGTAAACTATTTTTTTTTGTACTAATGGAATAAGAAGGGAAAAGGGAATAAAGATGATATCGACCTTGGGCTTGGACTAGGTTTTTTTTTCTTTGTGTGTGTTTGTGTGTGAAGTTTCAATAAATTTGTCCTGGCGTCATCTCTCCAAATTTAAATTGATGCTTGTTTAAAAAAAAAAAAAAAAGATAAGAAAAAAAAAAAAAAAAAGCGTTGATAAACGTCGTATTGGTTGACCATCTGTTATTAGACTTTCAGTCCAGCGACTCAGCGACTCTCATTTTTATTAATAGCTACAACATGACAGTATCGTCTGATATGCATTCATTTAAGCGGAAATTTAATTAATTTATACTGAAATAAGTTGGTCTCTGTGATAAAAAAAAATGAAATGAAACAAATTTTATATTTACAATCCAATTACGACAAGAAAGAAAAATATAACGAACAAAACATATTAAAAGTTTAACTTGTAATATGAAGCATGAAAGTTGTTTTGTTTTTTTGTTTTTTAAAACAAGGTCAGGGGAAATACGCATGCGCACACAAGCGGACGCAAACAAACACGTCTGCACAGAGAAAGTCATGCACACACATACACTTACGCACGCACAGACATAGTCACAAGGACATGAAAAGTTACACATACATAGGGAAAGATATAGAAAGTCACACGCTCACATGCACATAGTAAGTTACACACATACATGGACGTAGTAAGTCATACAGATACACACAAGCACATGGAAAGTCATACACATATATACACATGAAAAGTCGCACGCACCTATATACTTATGAAAAGTCACACACGTAAATACACACGTCTGCACATAGAAAGTCACACATACATACGCACACACGCATGGTTATAGAAAGTTACAATAGAAAAGTCACAAGCATATACATGAAAAGTTCTTTCTTTCAAAGCAACGACTAACTCGTGTATGCGAGACGCGGAAGCGAGAAAAGCGTCGCAGCTCGTATCTGAACAAAATAAACTACGAAATCTCCACAAATACTCTTAAATGCCTATAATTGACAACAGAGGCCATTGGTTTATACCAACGACTTCCCATACTTAATACTCTCGCGTGGTCATATGTAAAGTCACGAGCTGCGACGGGATTTTCTCTTCCGCGTCTCGTATACACGAGTTAGTCGTTGCTTTGAAATTTTTCATGCAACAAAAACAGACTATCATTATTGTTTCGTCCGTGTATTGCTTGATATATTGTGAAGTAATTGTCATCTTTGATAATGGCTTATGTAAGCCGAAAGCTTAGATTGGATTTAAACATGTATCAATATGGTGATTTCCTTTCGTCTTTCAATGATAATATTATTAAGCTTATCAGACAATATGAAAGGAACTTAAAATAAATAGACAAAACTTGTCTATATTATTTAATGAAACATGCATCAATGAAAAAGTGCTGCCTAAATATAAAAATAATATATATATATATATATATATATATATATATATAAATATATATATATATATATATATATATATATATAAATATATATATATATATATATATATATATATATATATATATATAAGATTGGTTAAAGTCGACTAATTTTAATATTTAATTTTTCTTGTGTTCGTACAAGTGTTTCTTTTCTGAAGGATTGTTGTCCAAATACACAAATATATATATATATATATATATATATATATATATATATATATATATATATATATACAATAAATATAAATATATATATATATATATATATATATATATATATTCATTTCTGTAGTTTACTGCTAGCAGCAAGCAGAAATATTTCTCCTTCCGATGATGGCCATTTTGACCGAAACTTGTCGAGGAATCTAAATGAAATAATAATAAAAACGAAAGAATATTAATCTACAACCCAGTGTGTCTAAAGATTTTAATTTTTTAATATTTTTTATTGTTCAATATATATATATATATATATATATATATATATATATATATATATATATATATATATATATATTTAAATATATATATATTTAAATATATTATTAAATATAACAGACAATGAATGTCTTATGTCTGATCATGGGCCATTCTAATGTTCAAATGTTTGCTTTAATTTCTGAAAATAAAGACGAAAATTGTCCAACATTTGCACAATTTTTTTATTAAGTTAATCCTAAGCTTTCAGCTCACATGAGATAACCACAGAGTAGTTATACAGGCATGAAACAAAGATATCCATCGTCAAAGCTGATATTTTGTTATTTTGACGTAGAGAATTGCTATGTGGCGATAAAGGTCTTGGATTAGTAGACACAGATCTTAAGAATATAAAATATGTCTAGTTTTCAGGTCTGAAAGATTGAAGACTATTTTTATATCTTTCAGGAAATAAAGATTATTACCTATTGCATTTTAAGTGTTTGATATTCATTAATATATATATATATATATATATATATATATATATATATATATATATATATATATATATATGGGTAGGCATTATATACTCTTTAAAATATTGTTGTTAGAATCAATAAATGGCAACGTTTTTTGGGCATGGATGTTTGTGTGCATAGACCTAGAGCAGGAAGCGACCCGAAGAAAAGATTGAACCAAAAAATAAATAAATAAACGTTTATACTTAACTTGGAAGTAAATTCGGTCATGAGTTCTTCTAGGATGGCGGGGCAGTTGCAAACGCGCACTGGGTGTGTCACTGAATATACACGTGTCTGGAACACAAATAAAAACATGTGGATCATAACAAACACATGTTCACGCATATATATATATATATATATATCGCACATATAGGGCTGATGTTAATAAAACAGTGCTCGATGTAATACAACAGAGCTATTAAGTAAATTTTAATAAATATATGCATATTATCCTTCGCCGGTAGCGCGAGTCGGAGTTTCATGTCGGAGTTCATATGTAATAAATTTGGGTAAATGATCCCGACGGATTTATACATTAATGACAATTGGAAAAAAACGTTTATGAAAGTATAATGTTTCGAAACAAATGTCCGATAATGTATTTCGCCCATTTTGGGCTTTATCAGATCGAAGACGAAAAAGTGAATTGCGTGTCGATGTATTTGTGTCTGTTTAAAATAAAGAAATCTTATATTGTTTTCCAAGCTGGCGTTGCTTGTGACTAAAAAAAAAAGAAAGAAAATGAGTGACTTTTAAAAAAAAGTCGTTTAACATTTTATCTTCTTTGCTATTTTGTGAGTTTAGAGATAGAATTCCTTTCAAAATGGGTAGAAAATAAATAAGAGATTTGTTTTTTTTAATGCATTCTCCGTGTCAACAATCATACTTATTATAAAACCCAGGTTGTGTGTGTGTGTGTCTGTACGTTTATATATTGGATCGGATTTCCTACATTTTTCAACCGATTTCAACAAAACTTCACAGGACTACGTAAAATTACCTTGCGATGGTTCTGACAGCGGCAAAAATTGGAAACACACAATTGTTTTTGCACAAAATCAATTTGAAAACACGATTAAGAGGCATCACTGTCGCCAGAATGAAAGGAACTCATATCGAGTTATACCTATTATAAAACCCAGGTTGTGTGTGTGTGTGTGTGTCTGTGTGTGTGTGTGTGTGTGTGTGTGTTCGTTTATATATGGGATCGGATTTCCTACATTTTTCAACCGATTTCAACAAAACTTCACTTTTTTTTTACTTAGTGTTTCTTATTGTCTTGCACACTTTTTTCTTTATTTTTACATTCAGAATGCTTTGAAAATTCCATTTACAAGACAACTGTTTATAATAAAATTCTATTCAATCGGTAGACTCATAACGATTGAAAACACTGTTTTTGTTTGAGTTTGAGTTTGGGTTTGACCAATTCGTAAAAAAAAAAACAAAAAAAAAAAAAACAAACAAACAAAAAATAAAACTAATTAAGACATGCGTGTCCGTCAACCTTAAACAATAATCTTTGTCAATTTTATTTTTCAGTCTTTATGATGGTCGATACTTGATCTATCTCTTGCTGTTACATCCCTGGGCAACGCCGGGCTCTACTGTTGTAAGTTATAAATTTGGCTAAATTTATGTTCGACTTTTTCTAAGATCATCTTCAGGGGTAAATGACAAAGACAAACTTATTATAACTGCGACAAAATCTGCATTCTGTTGTCAGGTCTTATTTTCAGATTTCCATTGACTGATAGCATTTCTGGTTTCACATCACTGAGAACCACTCAGAGCGTTACTGTGTGGAGTTGTATTGGGCTAAGAAAGAGCAAGAGGTTCTGTTAGGGGCGTTAGTAGTAAAGAGTTGAAGTATACTTTAGAAGGAACCGGAAACCCAAACCTAAACAGGGAACAAGGGATAAACCACTACTCCTGTTCAAAAGACCGGGGAAGAGTGTGAACCGGATGACAGGTGAACTTATCTACTCTTATTGGGAGAGGAATAAAAATAGTTACAGTATAAAATTTCAGACTTCAGGCGGAGACGTCAAAAGTACAGTTGAAGGAACCGGAAACACAATCGTAAACAAGAAACAAGGGCTAAACTTCTACTCATGTTCAAAAAGACTGGGGAAGAGTATGAAATGGGCGATAGGCGAATCTATCTACTCCGATTAGGGGAGGAGAAAAAATAAATAAAAATGTGAAAAAAATTAAGAATTTAGGTAAAGACGTTAGAAGTATAGAGTTGGGGTAGACTTTAGAGGGAACCAGAACTTAATCTTGAACAATAAGCAGGGGTTAAACTTCTACCCATATTAAAAACAAAAAAACAAAAAAAACTGGCGTATGTTTTTTTTTTGGGGGGGGGGGTGGCGAGTAAAGAAAAACAGATTAAATCCGATAAATATAGATTGAATCAGAAACAAATAGTTTATAATTCAAACGTTTATTATTTGACATGTTTCACTTTACTTTCAGCTCCAGCAAATATTTTCTGAGGGATGATGGAGACACATTGGAGAATTTTTTAAAAAATGGCCACTTCCAAACTATGTATGTTCTGGCAGGTTACATGTTAGACATTCTTAAAATAATACGTTTTCTGGGACCATATTCTCATATTATTCTCTTAAATTCCAATGCTGGATGTTTTCAGAGATATTTACATTTTTATTTGTAAACCTTTGTAATTTTACTTATTGTATTTTCTGCTCGGAGATGTCTTATTTAAATTCGTAAATTTTCTGCTTTAATGAATTCATTAATTTTTCTGCTGTTAATGTTTGCCAAAAACATCTCCCAAGCCACAGAGGGAAGGTTAGATATCTAAACCATTCCCCGCCACAGGTCCGCAAAAGTTCAGTAAAGGGGAGAAGAATAGAAGAAAATATAGCTTTTCTTAAAACTTTATCTAAGTTAAAACTTATATGAAATTCACTGCCGGATGGTCATCGAGTAAAGCAGCACCACACTTCAATTTCTTGCGAGTAAAGCGGGTTGTTAGCAACCCTGTAGGAGGAGAAATAAGACCTATCAAACGGCGGAAGACCTCTTGATAAAACCAACGGCAAGCTAACTTGTGGTTGTGTCTCAATAAATCACTGTGGAGAAAATTCATGGCTTTTAAAAATCCGTTGGAATTAACTCCTCACCCGTTAAATGCTAAACAATATTAATTGGCATGTGTATGGATAAGTATATGTATATATGCTATCGTTGGATGGTTGGCGACTAAACAGGCACCTCCGCTTCAATTTCATGCGAGTGAGGCAGGTTGTTAGCAACCCTGTAGGATGCAAAAATAAGACCTATCTCCTGAGGAGTCAATGGCCATCTCATTGGAGGTGGTGTCTCAATAAATCACCGTGGAGAAGGCAACGAGAAACCACTCCAATATCAACAAAAAAGGGCACTTCATCTAGGAGAAAGCAACTTCTGACATAAAATCAAATGGGTAGGCAGAACCCAACAGCCATCTTAATAACCATCTACCTAGGAAAAGGAAACTCTGATATAAAATCAACCATTTTGACTTCTTGAGAATGCCTAAAAATATAACGAAACACGGCATCGACCGTCACGCAGGTTACCAAGGGATTAGTCCCTCGGTGACACACCAGGTAAAGGTAAAAAAATCTACTACTGGAAAGGAAAGGTCTAGTGAGCCAACTCACCTATAAACATCAACTAAAAAATTGACTAAAAATCCAAACTTAAAAACTTCTTCAAATGGATAATAGTAAAAATCAAAGTGAAGCGAAGCTAAAATTTACTTATATGTGCAATATATCATGTTTCACCTTATATCTGTTAAAATATTGATAATAATCCTGTTTTCGGGATTTAAGGTTTTAATATGCAAACTATATACAAAATAATTTTTTAGTTATGAATAAATCTACAAGTAATAAAAGTATTAATATTTTTTTAAGCAATTCCACCCCAAGCAAGGCGGGAAGCCACTAGCACGCAAGGGGTTACAAAGAGTTGGAGTGAGAGAAAATAGGAGTGATAGAGAAAAGGATGAAGAGAAGGATATGGAATAGATCACGGCATCTGGAGACGTTGATTGACATTACATTTGAATAGTTGGAGATTATAGCTATCAGGGAAACAGGAAAAGGGGAGGGAGTTCCACATGCGAGAAGTGAGAGCCATGAAGCTATTGGAGTAGAAGAGACGGCTACATTTAACAGTTTTGACAGTGAAAGGGTGAGAGCGAGATGCCAGCCTAGAAGAACGCTTAAATTCATGAAGTCTGGGAACCAGCGAAAGTAGCTAATCGGAGCAGTTACCGTGAAAGTATTTGTAAAAAAGACAGAGGGAGGCGACGGCACGTCTGTGAGAGAGCGACTTAAGACTGAGGAATACAATGCATTTCTATGCACCATTATAATGGCTTGACATTTATCAGACGAGATGCCAGATCAGGGCCAATTACATTGCATATCTTTCTTTGGATTTTATCAAGGACCTTGAGACAAACAGAAGGGGCTCGAGACCATATATGGCAGCAATACTCCACACAAGAGTGAATGGTCGATTTGTAGATTTGAAGGATTGACTCCAGCGAGAAAAATTTCCTGACGCGGCACAGGGAGCCAACTTTCTTAGCAGTGGACAAAGCTATTGATTCAATGTATTTGTTCCATCTCAGGTCAGCAGACAATGTGAGACCAAACAGTTGCAAAGAGGTGCTCTCCTGGAGTTGAGCGTCAGACATTCTAATGGAAGCCAGGGATGGTTCTCTCTGGTGAGTAATTTTATTAATGGAATATCCCATATATGTGAATATTAAAAAGCTACAAAAAGGCAAAAAATTATAACAAGCCATGTTCATCAACATCCTAAAGGATACAACACAGAAGATGATGGACTCTTTGACATTTTACAGCATTCTTTTTTGCTTCCCAGTATTAATAGCTTTATTGTTTTCTGCAATGCATTTCTTAAAACTGAACCAGATGTTTTCTGAATTAATATTCGGAATTAATATTTGGAGTGGCAGCTGGAGATGTTCCATGATTTCCTGGTGCACTTCCTTTTAGAAGAATGCAAGAAAACAAACCTTGATGTTGTCTGCAAGCAAGAGGTGCATCGACTTGGTTGTGACTCCATTGCGCAATTTAGATACAATTTATTTTGGACAGGCCACAAGCATAAAAGACAAAATGGAGTTGGAATTGCAATATGCAAATCGCTGAATATTGCAATAATCAATATCGTCCACCAGTCAGAAAGAAAGATGGCTGCCAACATTGTTGCTCATGATTGTAAGATCGGAGTGATATCAGCTTCTTTCTTTCTTTTTATGTGCCATGTCCTTTCAGGACGTAGGCGATTATGGCTCTCCACCTCCCTCTATCCCTTGCAGCTCTCAACAAGTTACTTCCCTCTGCCACCCCCCCAGACCAGGTTATGTCACCAACTTGCTTAAGTACGCCAGGTATGTCATGAGTTATTTACCCTTGTCTTTCTTTCCCTCTATTCGACCTGTGAGTATCAGATTCTCCAGGCCCTCCTTCCTCATTATGTGTCCCAGAAACTTCAGCTGCCTCTTCCTGGTGTTAACTATAAGCCTTCTCCTTGTTTGCAATCTCTCAACCTCATCGTTGCTCACATACTTGGACAATGATATCGATTCTCTTCTTCATCTTTGAGGAAATAGTTCAACATTCGCTGCCATAAAGAAGGACAAATGTCACGTAACAGTGATATCAGCTTTTACCCTAACTAAAAAAAACAAAAAAAAAAACAAAACAAAAAAAAACCTGTTTTGGTAAAAAGAGAAGTTCGACACAGGATTGAGTAAAATTTTGTAAATTAAGAAAAAAGTCCAGGAAACTGGATTAGTGGGGAATTTAATGATATTTGAAGCATTCTTAAATACCACCGCTCCTTTGATGGTAAGAAGACATCACTATGTGAAACGGAAGCCTCTTGCTAAACTTTTGTTACTCAAAAAGTTACTTCATCCTTAAAAATGTTTGGATTATCCCATGTAACACCGCATCACATGTCAAACCCCAAATAATGTAACAATAAAAGATTAACGTCATCATCTCAGACTCATGAAAAACAGAAAGATTTGCTGACGCTTTTTGCCGATGTGTTTGTTGATTACAAAAATATGTAAAATCAACTTTCGGGAAACCTTCTATCTTGCCACAGTAGGGCAGCAAGAACCTCTCTTTTACTTGTATATTGTTATACGAATAAATGACTCGAAGATGCTAATATTTTCGGAATAATGTTCGGAATGCCAGCGTCGTGTCTTTGGGAAAAGGCCAGAATTTACTCGCAGACTAAAGATAGAATTATTTAATCTCGTAAATGATTATTCAGACGGTATAATATCTGAATATATTGGTTTATATGTAGATGGCCATACAGACGTTGGTTGGACGGAGAGACTGGAAGAGCCATTGACCCATTCCGGTTATTACTCTGAATGTCTTCAGAGCTTTGATTAATTTTAGTGTAAAGCAAATGAGCGGAAGAGAGAGAGAAAGTCTCCGGGAGATGGCATCAAAATCCCTACATGACACACAAATCCACACTGCAACGGAATAGCGAGCTTATCCAGACTAATATGAGTAAATAATTTAACAGACGTTATCCAAAGCATTTGTAAAAAAAAAAAAAAAATGAAATATAGCCCGGACAGAGTCAATCTCCTTCGCCGAAGAGATAAAATAAAAGAAAAAAAATCTGAAAATGTTATGAAACATGAAAGCCAGGTCAGGTTGACTAATCGTAGGATAAAAAAAAAACTGTACCAGATCCACTGCCAATATTAGGGATCGAACTTGGAGGGCGTGAAGTGAAGCCTGGCACGAAAAGCCAAAATTGAGAAAGAAACGAGTAAGTGTTAGACTCGATAGAAATAAGCAAAACCGTATCTGTCTATATTTCTGATATGAGGTATTATGTACATTATTTACATTATTCGGACTATTGTCCTGATCTTTGTTGCCATATTTATTACAACGTTTCGGCCGTTGTACGCTCCGACCTTCTTCAGGTGGTTGGAATGTCGAACTGAACACTTTATTTCGCTCACTGGTGTAGACTGTTCTAGTTTCACGTGCCATTTTTAATGGATAACTGATAACTGACATACATTAAACATGGCGCGTGGAACCAGTGACAAGACCCAAAGAGTGGGAGTTCAATACCCAGCTTAGGCAGTGGAGAACTTTCAGAGGGAAATCAACAGGAGATAACTGATAACTGACATCCATTAAACATAGTGATCGTAGTTAGGATTGTAGTGATCGGGGAAGCACACACATGGGAATCTGTAGCCCAAAATGGTGATTCTTGGGAAGAAGCTGTCTGAGTGGAACATACTTCTTACCGATGGAATACGTGGGGAAAGAAGGTGATTCAACCCTGTGGATGTTGCAAGGCGGATCTTGGATGTAAAGGTCTGAACAGACAACAATAAAGAATGGAACTCCTCTGCAAATTTGACATAAAAGTGGCGAAAGAGTAGAGATAAGCAGCACGGCGTTTCAATTGTGAGAAAGAGATTGTAGGGTGGGAAATAAGTCATCACCCACAAGGCTGCAAAAGTTTCGGGGGAGATATTAATGATTTTGTGATTCAAAACTTACTAATTGACCTATAGCTGGGTGGGAGAGAAGAGGTGAATTTATATGTTTCAATATTCAATGCAAGAGTATTTACACGTAAGGGAATATAGCGAACCCAACTGGAATTTGAACTCGGTTCTACGATTGACAATTTAGAGCCATTATCCGCGACATCAACTGCACATCCAAGCTTACAGCACCTACAAAATTCTTTATGGCTAGATAGTGCAGAGAAGATCAAAAGAGTGCATGCAATAGGAAATATATGTCTATTCGGCATTCTTTTTTCGTCTCTGCGTTTGTATAGCATTGAAACAAAAACATGGACGGCTAGCGAAGATTGGAAGGGATAAGGGAAAGAAAGAGATGATACTGAGAAAGTAAGAAAGCCGAGCACAGGCATGAAATGGATAACTCTTGCTGTCAGCGATCGTGGAAATTCCACAAACCCCCAAAAAGTTAATAATAGTAAATATATATATATATACATATATATATTCACCTAGAATTTGATAACTGTTTCAAGGAATTTTTAAAATGTATATCTGAGGGACCAGAACATTAGTCGATCAAAAAAAAAATGTATTTATTTCTCAGTGACTATTTTGGCATTCGTTTTTTTCTCTCTATTTTGTTCGTATTTTTCATTATATTTTCGTATTTTTGTGCTTTATCAAGGACGTCGATTTATTTATTCATTTATCTATTTATTCAGTCCCGTTAGCTCGAACTTTTATTAAGTCTATGACGCTAACCATCACGATCCTGCACTAAGCTCGGAAGGTCGTTAGGGTGGCATTCTGTGTCATAACATAGCTGGTCAATGTTGACAGTTGCTGGGCAACCAATCCGTCTTGCTCCATGGCTAGGTGTCTAGAGCAGTAGATTACTCGCAAGTTATTGCCTTGCCCGCCAACAGTGTCGCGCAAAGAGCATTCTGAGTTCGCGTAAGATTGTAGAAATATCAGGGATAGGTCCATAGAACTGTGATTTTGTTGGATGTTATCTCGAAGAGATGTTAAGTATAGCTCTCAGCATCCGATTGTAGGTACCATTAAGTGTAGACTCTGGGATTTTGGTTAATGCCAAAGCAGTGGCACCATACATTAATACCGTCTCTTATTGAGATTGTCTCGTAGATCAGATTTCCAGATGACATCCATTTTATTGAAGGCGGTCCTGGCTTTAGCTACGCGAATTTTCACATCCTTGTCAGTAGAATTTATTTTGCCTTTATAGGTATGAAAAAGATACGTCCATAGAACTGTGATTTTGTGGGTTGCTTTCATTCTGAGCTCGCGTAAGATTGTAGAAATATCAGGGATGGGTCCATAAAGCTGAGATTTAGTTGGATGTTGTCTCCAAGAGATGTTAAGTATAGCTCTCGACACCCGAGTGCCGATTCAATCAAGCTGAGACTCAACGGTTTTAGTTAATGTCCAAGCAGTCTTGCGAAAGAATCCCTGTTTGAGTTTGACTGGTAGATCTGATTTCCAGTTACATCAATTTTATTCAAGGCGGCCCAGGCTTTAGCTATGCGAAATTTTACATCCTTTTCGTAGGTATGTAAAATATTCTACATATTTTATTGATTCTCCTGAGACTGTTTTTATTGAGCTTTACTTATGAATTAAGTTTTAGAGACATGGCAACATCGTTAGCAGCATTTTCTAGATGATCTATCAAAACTGCAGCAATGGTAATGGTGTCTGCAATATTGACTATGCGGGTGACCTAGCTATCACTGCGGACCGTCAATACATGTGAATAATTGGCACTTATTCAATGACTGGCCTAGAAGCCTCTATCTGGGCCGACTTTAGACTATGGCCCCTGCGGAGGGTTTTTGAAATTTCGAGCTTTTACCTTCAGTGTTCTATGTACGTAAAATTCATAAGAATTTAGAAATAATAAATTTATTTTATCTTTATTCGACACCGTAATTCGGCAAAAGAGAAAAAGAGAAAAATAGGCGCGAAGAAGGCCCAAGTATTACCTACCTACCCTATCGGACAATACCAAGGGGACCCGTGAATAAATAAACGATTTTAGTGAAAACAGGATTTGTGTTTTCTATCCGAGTGTTGGGCTTTGCTCGGATTTTCTTTACACCGGCCCAAACGGAAGCCGTAGTGTGATTCGCCCAATCGATGAAATGCTGAAAAAGAGGGCTGTGACCCTATATTTACATAGGTTCCAACCCTATATATTCCCATACAGTCACATAAAGTCACTTTTAAAAGACATTAGGGAACTCGAACTATGTAATATTTCGAATACGTCACAGTAGGCGTGCTAGAAAAAGAAAGAAAAAAAGTATAGAAAGGCAAAGTAAGTAAATACAGGATTATCTGTTTGCAGTTTTTGGGATATATATACTAATGAGCCAGTCAAAATAGTCCACCAAGAGAAGGGTTAACCAATCAGAAGACGTAGAATATTCAATCCGTTGTGTATAAAGGCGGCCATTTTGTTTAATCTCTCCAAATGTCCAGTGACAACTTGTCAGGTGAAGAGGAACAGAAGGAAGAACTACTGAACTACGCTCTGCTATACTTTTACCGGGATATCCACTGCTAACCTGAATAACGCTTCCCTACTGTCTTCGAAATATTCACTGCTAACCTCTGGATTCTATACTCAAAGACGACCGTCATCATGAACAACCTTCAGAAGCATATAAACATGTACGAAATAGTCCTGTGCAAGAAAAGTATGCTGAGATAGTTAATTCAGACTGCATTTACTTATGAAGCTATACACATCGTGAGGCGTCTGGTGTCATTATTGTAAAAATTCTTGGAACTTTGCAGGAATAAATCTTCAGTAATGTAGTCACATATTAGTAGATTCCAGGTATTTCAGTAGATCTTTGTCCTTTCAGCGCATATTTAAATTTTGGAAATTGCTAAAACAATTCAGTGGGGTTGTGTTGGAGGAATAAGGGGGGGCTCATTTTTTTAAGGGATTTCTTATTCAAGAATTAATGAATTCCAAATGTATTAAAATCCTCATTTCCAATTCCTCTCTAAGAACCAGCTACACCAGCCCTATTCATGTCCTGTTGATGCCATTCCAACCTCACCCTCCCGAAACTTATAGAAAAATCGTACAAATACATGCCGGGATAACTTCCTAGCTAATAAGCGATACCACTTACGGGCGTCATTTGCCAAATTGTTTCTTTCTTGTTTTGTCAATTGTCTGTATGTTGCGTTGGAGCTCAGGTCAGACATCAGGTTCGTTGACAGTGTGCAACTTCTTCCAGTTTGTGGATTAAAAATAACCCTTCTACTACATTGTTACCCACGAGTGAAAACCATGACAATTGCTAGCAGTAAACCAGATTTTATTTTATTCTTAAAAGCAGGGCAGAGTATTGCGAGGTAGGAGGATTTCTTTGCTAACAAAGAAAAGAGTTCTGAGCTGTTACGAGACATCTGTCCTCCTTTACGGCAGCGAATGTTGGACGGTCTCCTCAAAGATGAAGAAAAGACTTCAGGCGACGGAAATGTACAGAAAGATGCTAAGGATATCATCGACCGAGCGTGTGAACAACGATGAGGTCTTAGAGAGGTTGCAAATAAGGAGGAGGCTAATATTTATCATCAGAAAGAGGCAACTGAAGTTTCTGGGACACGTAATGAGAAACGATGACCTGGAGAATCTGATACTTACGAGTCGAATAGAGGGAAAGAGAGACAAGGGTAATGACACACTTGGCAGGCTTAAGCAAGTGGATGACAGAACGTAGTCTGTGGGAGGTGGTAGAGAGACAAAACTTATTGAGAGCTATAAGGGATAGGGGGAAGCGGGGAGCCATCATCGCCTACGCCCTGAAAGGACACGACGCATAAAAAGAAAAGAAGAAACCTATTGTTATAGACGTGCGAAGCCGGTAGGAGAAGAGGAAGGTGAACAGTCTAATATATATATATATATAGTCATCCACAGATTGTTTCACAGCTCACCAGTGTGGCTAGACGTCCGATTGCTTCAAGCCGGGATCGAAACCCGACTGATTTGACATCAGTCAGATATCTTACCTCTAGGCAGAAAGGAATTTTAACGTCCTTCTCCATACGAAATACGTCAGCATCTCGGAGAAAGCGATTAAATTTACTTGTAGGAGCCTCTGTTTTTTTTAAAAAAACTTTTTCTAGAGAGCTCAACCGGATTTTCCGGGAGCATATATGTATAGTCATCCACAGACAGACTGTTTCGTTGTATCACAGCTCTTCAGTGTGGCTAGACGTCCGTATATACACATATATATATAAATATAAAGACATTTTTATGTTTATACAAATATTTAAGTAAATGCTCTGTTTATAATAAACAGTATTAATAACATTTACCGGCCTGAATATCCGATAAATTTTCATAGTAAATATTTGTCCTCCAACAGGAATCGAACCTGAATCCTATACGGAAGATATATATAGATTGACGTGCCTTAACCGATTGAGCCACGGAGGATCGTTCGATTGGCAAGGTCGATTTTTAAAGTACGATCTTCCATGAATCTCTCACGTACATTCATATCTGCTCAAAGCGTATCCAAATGTAAACAAATGACGTCACACATTATGAAATGTACAAAGTCCGACAATTATTTTAAAACATTTTTATTTATATAAAAAGAATGTGTAAACATAAAAATGTCTTAAAATAATTGTCGGATTTTTGTCTATTTAATATATATATATATATATATATATATATATATATATATATATATATATATATATATATATTGAATCCATCGCTAAGTCTGCTGCTAAGGATCTTGGTTCACTGGAATTCGAAATTGGTTCGCCTATTTATCATTCGTTACGGCTATCCATTAAAATTATCCTCACATCCGGGGCCAGAATTTGAAGTCGGTTTGCAGATTTCTCTTTTCGACACACTACCCCCCGCTTTCAAGTATCATCTTTGATTTTTGATTGGAGGGCATATTTCAAATGTTGATTGCATCTTTGCATGAACTTCGTACGCATGACTCATAAATCCTATCAATTGATTCTAAGCTTGTTTGAACAGGACTTTATACATTTCTAAAGACATGTTCAAACCTGTTTCTAAAGTCACTTTTGCCGAGTCGACGCGGTAGGAGACCTTAAAAGAATTTTTCCTTAAACTTATTGTTAAAACCGGAAGCATTCTTCCAACTTGTACATGGGTGGGACATGAAAACTCTTACTTTCAAATATAAGACAACCGCCCCCAAGAGAAATAGAAAATCAATAGTGATTGGAAAAATAAATCATTGACCTCATTGACTTCCGGCCGCAGTTTCGTAGACACATATCGATTAACATAAATCTATCTATCTATCTATCTATCTATCTATCTATCTATCTATCTATCTATATGTATGTATGTACGTATGTATGTATATATAAATTCTCTTCAAATTCTACTTTTGAATTTACGTTACGTTAAATTACGTTGAATTAAGTTAGCAAGAGTAGTTTAAATCTGCTTCCAATTTATGTAGCTTCATCTCCAGCAATAAATATTAGCGAAATACTGTGAACATTCGAAGGAATAAACGATTGTGACGATCATTAGCAAAGCCACTCATATCAAAGTAAAGTCTAGACCATTTCTCTCTCTTAAATAATTAATATCTTCGACTGGATGCCTTCACAGATTAGGACGGAAGATGTTCCTTTCGAATTTGTTTCATTTTTTAATAATTCATTTGAAAGAATCTAAATCATGTTTAAAAAATAACTGCAATATTTTATTAAAAAATTGTTTACATGGAAGATTCAATACTTGAGATGATTAGAAAACTTTTTAATGAGAGCATTGGAAACCTTACGAACTTATTTAGAGAATGCTATACTATGTTATGCTATGCTATGCTATGCTATGATATCTATCTATCTATCAATCTGAAACTGTTCATTATCTATCGATCGATCAAAGCAAGTCTGTTCATATCTATCTATCTATCGATCGATCGATCAATCTAACCTAGTCTGTTCATATCTATCTATCTATCTATCTATCTATCTATCTATCTGAAAATGTTCATTATCTATCTATCGATTGATTGATCGATCGATCTATCCCCGTCTATCCATATCAATCTATCTGTCTCATTTTATTCATATCTATCTATCTATCTATCTATCTATCTATCTATCTATCTATCTATCTGGAACTGTTCATTATCTATATATCATAGTCTGTTCATTTTTATCTATCTATCAGTCTGTTTCTATCTATCTATCTATCTATCTATCTATCTATCTATCTATCTGTATGCATGTATATATATATATATAAATTCTCTTCAAAATCTACTTTTGACTCATCTGGACGATCATTGCCTGATTTTCCCCTTAGAACTGAGTTTCCATTGAGAGATAAGCATATAACCCTGCGCTTCATTTCTGCTATCATTTCTAAACTGGATACTCACAAATCATGTAATTGGTTGGTTGATTGTTTTGTTTAATGGAATATCAACCTCGGTGAGTCATTTAATGCCAACAAAATTTTGGAAATAGATACATAGCGATTGTTTGGTAAAAAAGGTGTGTATATTTCCATATATATATTTGAACCATTTTTCAATTACTCATATTTTTGAGGATGATCACATGTATTGCTGGGAATAGTTTTTTCAAAAACGTATTGCTGGTAATAGATATTTTTCCAAAATTAATTTCTGGTAATAACTTTTTTCAAAGTATTTCTGGTATTAAAACATATTTTTACACTTTTACAATGCTTTTTACATCAGTTACGGGGTTGACTATTTGCCCATAGCTAGGATCCTAACAGGTGTTACCACCCCGGGTCAGGGTGGACATGAGAACACCAGCAATTAAGAGCTGGTTCCAAGCTCCTCAAAACCGCCTTATCGTGTGCGTTGCTGTTGGACATAGTTTATTGTCTTATCCTGGACGCGGATGTAGTTTATCATCATACCCGGGACGCCCCATTTGGGGGGTTCTTGCACCTCTGCAGTCGGCATATTCTACAGCCTCAGACGACAGGGCGAATAAACCATATGAACTTGATGGTGTCCCTATAATAATCTTTAAGAAATGTTCTCCTAAACTAACTCCTAACTCTGCAAAAAATATCTTGCTACATCTTCTTTTCCTGATTGTTGGAAATCTTCTAAAGTTCCAGGCGAACAGTCTGATTCCTCTATCGGCTTACTATGACTTCTAACTCGTTGTGATAAAGTAATAAAGAATTGATTAATCATCCAGCATTATTCAGATATGCAATATGGCTTTCGCATCTCTAGGTCAACCGCTGATGTATTATTATTATTATTATTATGATTGCTGAAAGAGTCTATCAAGATTAGAATAAGAATGGTCATAAGCGGGGTGTTCCACAGGTTATCTCGAAACTATTTGTCAGGTTTTGGCATTATCAAACTTTGAATAAGAATGGTCATACTCGGCGTGTTGCTCGGGTTATCTCGGAACTATTTGTCAGGTTTTGGCATTATCAAGCTTTGAATAAGAATGGTCATACTCGGCGTGTTGCTTAGGATATCTCAAAACACTTTGTCAGGTTTTGGCATTATCAAACTTTGAATAAGAATGGTCATACTCGGCGTGTTGCTCGGGTTATCTCGGAACTATTTGTCAGGTTTTGGCATTATCGTTTTTAAATAAGAAATGGTCATACTCGGCGTGTTGCTCAGGATATCTCAAAACATTTTGTCAGGTTTTGGCATTATCAAGCTTTGAATAAGAATGGTCATACTCGGCGTGTTGCTCGGGTTATCTCGAAACTATTTGTCAGGTTTTGGCATTATCAAACTTTGAATAAGAATGGTCATACTCGGCGTGTTGCACGGGTTATCTCGGAACTATTTGTCAGGTTTTGGCATTATCAAGCTTTGAATAAGAATGGTCATACTCGGCGTGTTGCTCAGGATATCTCAAAACACTTTGTCAGGTTTTGGCATTATCAAGCTTTGAATAAGAATGGTCATACTCGGCGTGTTGCTTAGGATATCTCAAAACACTTTGTCAGGTTTTGGCATTATCAAACTTTGAATAAGAATGGTCATACTCGGCGTGTTGCTCGGGTTATCTCGGAACTATTTGTCAGGTTTTGGCATTATCAAGCTTTAAATAAGAATGGTCATACTCGGCGTGTTGCTCAGGATATCTCAAAACATTTTGTCAGGTTTTGGCATTATCAAGCTTTGAATAAGAATGGTCATACTCGGCGTGTTGCTCGGGTTATCTCGAAACTATTTGTCAGGTTTTGGCATTATCAAACTTTGAATAAGAATGGTCATACTCGGCGTGTTGCTCGGGTTATCTCGAAACTATTTGTCAGGTTTTGGCATTATCAAGCTTTGAATAAGAATGGTCATACTCGGCGTGTTGCTCGGGTTATCTCGGAACTATTTGTCAGGTTTTGGCATTATCAAGCTTTTGAATAAGAATGGTCATACTCGGCGTGTTGTTTAGGATATCTCAAAAACACTTTGTCAGGTTTTGGCATTATCAAACTTTGAATAAGAATGGTCATACTGGCGTGTTGTTTAGGATATCTCAAAACACTTTGTCAGGTTTTGGCATTATCAAACTTTGAATAAGAATGGTCATACTCGGCGTGTTGCTCGGGTTATCTCGGAACTATTTGTCAGGTTTTGGCATTATCAAGCTTTAAATAAGAATGGTCATACTCGGCGTGTTGCTCAGGATATCTCAAAACATTTTGTCAGGTTTTGGCATTATCAAGCTTTGAATAAGAATGGTCATACTCGGCGTGTTTGAATAAGAATGGTCATATTATCGGCGTGTTGCTCGGCGGTTATCTCGAAACTATTTGTCAGGTTTTGGCATTATCAAACTTTGAATAAGAATGGTCATACTCGGCGTGTTGCTTAGGATATCTCAAAACACTTTGTCAGGTTTTGGCATTATCAAACTTTGAATAAGAATGGTCATACTCGGCTCGAGATCTCAAAACATTTGTCAGGTTTTGGCATTTGCTTTGAATAAGAATGGTCATACTCGGTGTGGTTATCTCGAAACTATTTGTCAGGTTTTGGCATTATCAAGCTTTAAATAAGAATGGTCATACTCGGCGTGTTGTTCAGGTTATCTCAAAACATTTTGTCAGGTTTTGGCATTATCAAGCTTTGAATAAGAATGGTCATACTCGGCAGTGTGTTGCTTTCGGGTTATCGGAACTATTTCAGGTTTTGGCGAACTAGTTTTGAATTGTCAGGTTTTGGCAGGTTTTGGCATTATCAAGCTTTGAATAAGAATGGTCATACTCGGCGTGTTGATATCTCAAAACATTTTGTCAGGTTTTGGAATCTATTTTTCAGGTTATCTCGGGTTATCTCGGAACTATTTGGTCATACTCGGGTGTTTGGCATTATCAAAACACTTTGTCAGGTTTTTTTGAATAAGAATGGTCATACTCGGCGTGTTGTTTAGGATATCTCAAAACACTTTGTCAGGTTTTGGCATTATCAAACTTTGAATAAGAATGGTCATACTCGGCGTGTTGCTCGGGTTATCTCGGAACTATTTGTCAGGTTTTGGCATTATCAAGCTTTGAATAAGAATGGTCATACTCGGCGTGTTGCTCAGGATATCTCAAAACACTTTGTCAGGTTTTGGCATTATCGCTTTGAATAAGAATGGTCATACTCGGCGTGTTTGATATCTCAAAAGGATTTGTCAGGTTTTGGCATTAAACTTTTGAATAAGAATTTGTCAGGTTTTGGCATTTGTCATTTTCAAACTTTGAATAAGAATGGTCATACTCGGCGTGTTGCTCGGGTTATGAACTATTTGTCAGGTTTTGGCATTATCAAACTTTTGAATAAGAATGGTCAACTTAGGATATCTCAAAACATTTGTCAGGTTTTGGCATTATCAAACTTTTAAGAATGGTCATACTCGGCGTGTTGCTTATCTCGGAACTATTTGTCAGGTTTTGAATAAGCTTTAAATAAGAATGGTCATACTCGGCGTGTTGCTCAGGATATCTCAAAAACATTTTTGTCAGGTTTGGCATTATCAAACTTTGAATAAGAATGGTCATACTCGGCGTGTTGTTTAGGATATCTCAAAACACTTTGTCAGGTTTTGGCATTATCAAACTTTGAATAAGAATGGTCATACTCGGCGTGTTGGCTTTGTGTTTTGCATTATCAAACTTTGAATAAGAATGGTTCGGCGTGTTGCTCAGGTTATCGGAACTATTTGTCAGGTTTTGGCATTATCAAGCTTTGAATAAGAATGGTCATACTCGGCGTGTTGCTCAGGATATCTCAAAACATTTTGTCAGGTTTTGGCATTATCAAGCTTTGAATAAGAATGGTCATACTCGGCGTGTTGCTCGGGTTATCTCGAAACTATTTGTCAGGTTTTGGCATTATCAAGCTTTGAATAAGAATGGTCATACTCGGCGTGTTGTTCGGGTTATCTCGGAACTATTTGTCAGGTTTTGGCATTATCAAGCTTTGAATAAGAATGGTCATACTCGGCGTGTTGTTTAGGATATCTCAAAACACTTTGAATATCAAACTTTTGAATAAGAATGGTCATACTCGGCGTGTTGTTCGGGTTATCTCGGAACTATTTGTCAGGTTTTGGCATTATCAAGCTTTGAATAAGAATGGTCATACTCGGCGTGTTGCTTAGGATATCTCAAAACACTTTGTCAGGTTTTGGCATTATCAAACTTTGAATAAGAATGGTCAATGGCGTGTTGTTTAGGATATCTCAAAACACTTTGTCAGGTTTTGGCATTATCAAACTTTGAATAAGAATGGTCATACTCGGCGTGTTGCTCGGGTTATCTCGGAACATTTGTCAGGTTTTGGCATTATCAAACTTTGAATAAGAATGGTCAATGTTGCTCAGGATATCTCAAAACACTTTGTCAGGTTTTGCATTATGCTTTGAATAAGAATGGTCATACTCGGCGTGTTGTTTACTTTTGTCAGGTTTTGGCATTATCAAACTTTGAATAAGAACTATGTGTTGTCAGGTTATCTGGAACATTTGTCAGGTTTTGGCATTATCAAGCTTTAAATAAGAATGGTCATACTCGGCGTGTTGCTCAGGATATCTCAAAACATTTTGTCAGGTTTTGGCATTATCAAGCTTTGAATAAGAATGGTCATACTCGGCGTGTTGCTCGGGTTATCTCGAAACTATTTGTCAGGTTTTGGCATTATCAAATTTGAATAAGAATGGTCATACTCGGCGTGTTGCTCAGGTTTCGAAACTATTTGTCAGGTTTTGGCATTAGCTTTGAATAAGGTCATACTCGGCGTGTTGTTCGTGTTATCTCGGAACTATTTGTCAGGTTTTGGCATTAGCTTTGAATTTTACTCGGCGTGTTGCTAGGATATCTCAAAACACTTTTGTCAGGTTTTGGCATTATCAAACTTTGAATAAGAATGGTCATACTCGGCGTGTTGTTTAGGATATCTCAAAACACTTTGTCAGGTTTTGGCATTATCAAACTTTGAATAAGAATGGTCATACTCGGCGTGTTGCTCGGGTTATCTCGGAACGGAACTTTAAATAAGAATGGTCATACTCGGCGTGTTTCAGGATATCTCAAAACATTTTGTCAGGTTTTGGCATTAGCTTTGAATAAGAATGGTCATACTCGGCGTGTTGCTCGGGTTATCTCAAAACTATTTGTCAGGTTTTGGCATTATCAAGCTTTGAATTATCGGCGTGTTGAATCTCGGAACTAAGGTTTTGGCATTATCAAGCTTTGAATAAGAATGGTCATACTCGGCGTGTTGCTTAGGATATCTCAAAACACTTTGTCAGGTTTTGGCATTATCAAACTTTGAATAAGAATGGTCATACTCGGCGTGTTGCTCGGGTTATCTCGAAACTATTTGTCAGGTTTTGGCATTATCAAGCTTTGAATAAGAATGGTCATACTCGGCGTGTTGTTCAGGATATCTCTAAAAACTATTTGTCAGGTTTTGGCATTATCAAGCTTTGAATAAGAATGGTCATACTCGGCGTGTTGTTTAGGATATCTCAAAACACTTTGTCAGGTTTTGGCATTATCAAACTTTGAATAAGAATGGTCATACTCGGCGTGGTCGGGTTATCTCGAAACTATTTGTCGGCGAATGGTTGCGTGTTGTTCGGGTTATCTCGGAACTATTTGTCAGGTTTTGGCATTATCAAGCTTTGAATAAGAATGGTCATACTCGGCGTGTTGCTCGGGTTATCTCGGAACTATTTGTCAGGTTTTGGCATTATCGAAGCTTTTGAATAAGAATGGTCATACTCGGCGTGTTGCTCAGGATATCTCAAAACACTTTGTCAGGTTTTGGCATTATCAAGCTTTGAATAAGAATGGTCATACTCGGCGTGTTGCTTAGGATATCTCAAAACACTTTGTCAGGTTTTGGCATTATCAAACTTTGAATAAGAATGGTCATAATCGGCGTGTTGCTCGGGTTATCTCGGAACTATTTGTCAGGTTTTGGCATTATCAAAATTTGAAAAGAATAATCAGACTCGACGTGTTGCTCACGTTATCTCGAAAATATTTGTCAGGTTTTGGCATTATCAAACTTTGAATAAGAGTGGTCATACGCAGCGTGTTACTCAGGTTATCTCGAAAATCTTTGTCAGGTTTAGGCATTATCAAGCTTTGAATAAGAATGGTCATACTCGGCGTGTTGCTCAGGATATCTCAAAACACTTTGTCAGGTTTTGGCATTATCAAACTTTAAATAAGAATGGTCATAATCGGCGTGTTCCTCGGGTTATCTCGAAACTATTTGTCAGGTTGTGGCATTTTCAAGATTTGAATAAGAATGGTCATACTCGGCGTGTTGCTCAGGTTATCTCGAAACTATTTTCATGTTTTGGGATTTTCAATCTATGAAAAACAATTGTCATAATCGGCGTATTGCTCAGGTTATCTCGAGACTATTTGAAAGGCTTTGGCTCGGGATATCTTGAAACTTTTTGATAGGGTTTTGGCATTATCAAGTTTTGAATAAGAATGGTCATACTCGGCGTGTTGCTCAGGTTCTCTCGAAACTATTTGTCAGTTTTTGGCATTTTCAAGCTTTAAATAAGAATGTTCATAGTCGGCGTGTTGCTAACGTTATCTCGAAACTATTTGTAAGGTTTTGGCATTATCAAACGTTGAATAAGAATGGCCATACTCGGCGTGTTGCTCAGGTTATCTCAGAACTATTTGTCAGGTTTTGGCATTATCAAACGTTGAAAACTATTTGTCAGTTTTTGGCATTTTCAAGCTTTAAATAAGAATGTTCATACTAGGCGTGTTGCTCAGATTATCTCGAAACTATTTGACAGGTTTTGGCATTTTCAAGCTTGGAATAACAATGGTCATACTCGGCGTGTTGCTCGGGTTATCTCGAAACTATTTGTCAGGTTATGGCATTATCAAAATTTGAATAAGAATGGTCATACTCAGCCTGTTGCTCAGGTTATCTCGAATCTATTTGTGAGTATTTGGCATTATCAAACTTTGAATAAGAATGGTCCTACTCGTCGTGTTGCTTTGGTTATCTCGAAACTATTTGTCAGGTTTTGGCATTATCAAGCTTTGAATAAGAATGGTCATACTCGGCGTGTTGCTCAGGTTCTCTCGAAACTATTTGTCAGGTTTTGGCATACTGGCCTTCTTCAGCTTATATAACTTGTAGTAAAAATAATTTATTTTTGAAAATTTCCCTAATAAAACTTTTTTATCAGAAGTTATCCTCCACCGTTGAGGTAGTACAATGGTAGCACTGAAACATGAAAACTTTTGTGTAGCTATGTAAAATGTTTTTATTGTAATGTAGTATAATAAAAATGTCATAATAAAATTTCGCTCTACTTTGTATTGAGCATTTTTATTTACAAACTTATTTCTACGAATTGTGGATTTTTACTCCATCAGTTCTTTCTCTCTCTCTTTCTCATATATATATATATATATATATATATATATATATATATATATATATATATATATATATATGATTGTGTATTTGGACAGCAATCCCTGTTGTTATATTTTAATTTTAATTTTCTTCCTTTGTTCGACTGTTGTTGTGCATTTCTTTATTATATTGCTACAGAAAATTCGTCTTGCTTACAGTTAACATGTATTTTGCAATATTACACTATCATAGAAAAATACACAACGCCAAAAAATTAAATATATTATCTATTAAAAAAAAAAATTTAAAAGAAATGATATTACCATAAAAACTAACAACACACCTACAAAATCCAATCTACAAAGAACAAATATTATCTGCATGCTCAATGGCCCCACAAGGAATTGTGTTCCTGATCAAGCCAAACTCAACAATAATTATATTGGTCATACCACTACATGCCTATCAAGATGGCTCACATTACCTACCCGACCATAGCTCAATTAGGACATTTAAATACACACGGAAACCTACCAAATTCCACCCGAAAAATACTAGTAGAAAGTACAAGTATAATAGCCTCATCCACATATAAGAAAAGCCCTAATAATAAAAATGGAAAAGCCAACACTCAATGTCCACTTTTATATTTACATATGCTCTGATACTGTACACTTTAACCTATAAATATAGTATACCTATAATATATATATATATATATATATATATATATATATATATATATATATATATATATATATATATATATATATATATATTCATCTACTGGCTTGAATGTCGGAAGACTTTTTATTAAAGAAAAAATGATAAAAATTAGTCTGATTACTAAAAAAATCTATTCTAAAATTATCTTTGTTTACATTTGGATACAAAACTGTGAAGAAATAAAAAACTTTGAGAGATCTATGGTGATTTTCTAAGCGTGACACAAGGCCGAAAGTATGGAACACACAGTTCATTACTCAGTCGTAATTGTTCTTGTGAGACAAGCTTGATAACCATTACACAAAGTCGTGGTACACTTCGAGAGATCTATGACAGAAGAAAATTCTCTTGAAGATACGAAATTTGGCCTCGCCAGATCGCCTGTTCCCCATGGACATCGCGGTAAGAAGTGACATAACTCCCTGGGGATACGCAGGTTCTATTTCTGCTGAAGTGTGCAAATTTTACTTTAATATTATTTCTCGAAATAAATACATATTTACCGTCCGGTTATTCTCATTTATCGAGTACACACATTTGCTATATATATATATATAAATGTCCGACAATTATTTTAAGACATTTTTATGCTTATACATTCTTTTTTCATAGATACAAATAATTAAGTAAATGCTCTGTTTATAATAAACAGTATTAACAACATTTACCGGCCTAAATGTCCGAGAAATTGTCATAGAAAATATGCGTCCTCCGACAAAAATCGAACCTGTATCCTATACGGAACCGTCATATAGCCTGACGTGCCTTTACCGATTGAGACATAGAAAAGTGTTTGGGTTAGCGAGGTCGGTTTTACTGTTTTTAATCTACAATTTTCTATGATTTTCTCAATTGCATTCATATCTACTCGATGCCCATCCAAATGTAAAGAAATGACGTCACACATTATGAAATGGGCAAAGTCCGACAATTATTTTAAGACATTTTTTATTTCTCGGACATTCAGGCCGGTAAATGTTGTTAATACTGTTTATTATAAAACAGAGCATTTACTTAAATATTTGTATCTATCAAAAAGAATATATTAACATAAAACTGTCTTTATATATATATATATATATATATATATACAGGATACGATGGGTAAATTCTTGCCATTTTATATTTTTATTTCGCGCATGCGCGTTGTCTGTATTTGATTCTGTTGACTGCGCAGTATGTGAGAAAAAAGAGCACCATGACGCAATTCTCTCTGCCAGAAATTTGGAAACTGCATGCTGCACTAGTAATGACGATGTTATGCCTCCATTCATCTTCCCATAGAGCCTCAGACTAAACACGGAGGCCTACATTAAGTAACTTGAGGAGGTAGTGCTGGCCTGGGTCAAGAGGGTGACTATTGGAAGAACCTATATTTGACAACAGGACTCTGCATCCTGCGACACAAACAGGAGAAACCAACCATGGCTGTCAGGGAATTTCTGCGGCCACATCATCCCTTAAATCTGGCCACTTAACTCCCCAGACTGCAACCCCCTTGATTATTATGTGTCGGGTACAGTTGAGAGAAAGAGTGAGAGAGAGAGTGAGAGAGAGAGACCAACAAAACTCCTTTTCACACCAAAGATGAACCAAAGGCAAGGATTATGGCCGCATTCACTAACTGAAACATGGAGTTCACCCAGAAGAGCTATAGGAGATTCCGAATTCGTTTGAAGGCCGTGAATAAATTTACTCTTTAGTATTTCAAGATATTTTTGTGTAATTTTGGTAAATATAACTTAAAATGAAATGTCATTGTTATTTTCATTTTTGCGTGATTTAGACGACCATTTATTCATCGAACAGAGTGTGTACATACGCACACACACAGACACACACACACACACATATATAATATATATTAGAATATAATTCAAACACACACGCACACACACATATATATATGTGTGTGTCCGTGTGTGTATATTAAATATAATTTACTTGTATATACACAGAGGCATAGACACTCCACCACACATATTATATATATATATATATATATATATATATATATATATATATATATATGAATAAAGACAAAAGGAAAACTTATCTTAGCCGACGTGTTCCGTTCTCTGAGGTAAGTTTTCCTTTTCTCTTTATTTTTATTCTCCTTTTAGAGATATACTCTCACTGAAATGTTACACACACACACACACACACACACACATAGTCATTAAGAAAATTTAAAACTATCTTATATCTTTACTAATTTAATATTAAAAACAACACAGGAACAAGTTATTTATAACTGACCGACCCAATTTTATACACAAATTCGTAGATGACGATGTACTCTATTCATTTCAATCCAAGCAGACAAGTGGTCACTATGATGATATTTACTTTTGTTGATGCTGAAAAATTGTTACAGTAATCAGCCGAAATTTCTTTTAGTCAGAATTCTTAAAAAATTTCTCTCGCTACTTTGGTGCTTCCAGTTTGTTTTTCTGAAACTTTATTCTTGAGAATATTCCATAAATGTTCAATTTGGTTCAGAGATAGGCTTCTGATTTCCAGCGTTCAAACGCAAGTCAGTCAGTTACATGCCATACGTGATACACGCTTTGGCGATCATGTATCTTTCGATACATGACTGACGAAGCAGATTTTTTTCCCGTAGTGATTTGCCATTTCTTTCTATGGTAGACCAGTTGCCATACAAGTCTATAGAACCCGGTTTGTCCTGCTATTTACTGGTGGGAGGGGGAGGAGAAGAGAATTCACATTAGCATGTAATTGATTGTAATGGATTCAACTGGAATTTGAACTCGGCTCTCCGATTCTTCAATCGGAGCCGCTATTCATTACTCGACCGTATCTCCCAAAAGCAAGTACCTAGATTTAACTATTTGGGAACTAAATTAAGAAAGATCTGATATTTTTAGCTTCTTCAGCATAAAAAGCAGGGGTCCTCCAGGGTGATACTGTTGTACCTTTTCTCTTTATTATTACCCTTGACTACGTACTGAGAACTTATCCTCGCCAAACATCATCACCTAGGTTTTACTTTATCACCAAGACTGTCAAGTCGATATTCAGCAAAATAGTTGACTGATATTGACAATGAAGATGACCCACCTATCACCGAAGACGCCATTATCAACGCCATTGTTCAACTACATCATCTGAAAAATGCTGCTAACGATTGTGGACTCTTAAACTGAATTCATAAGCTTCAACTAGCAAGACTCAATACAAACTGTCTTAAGTGCATCAATAAAATCTGTCAAATCTTTTACATACCTAGGAAGCGAAATAAATTCTACCGAAAAGAATGTCAAAATTCTCATAGCTAAAGCCAGGACCGCCTTGAATAAAATGGATGTCATCTGGAAATCTGATCTACGAGATAATCTCAAAAAGAGACGCTATTAATATATGGTGCCACTGCTTTGGCATTAACCAAAATCCCAGCGTCTACACTTAATGGTACTTACACTCGGATGCTGAGAGCTATACTTAAGATCTCTTGGAGACAACATCCAACAAAATCACAGTTCTATGGACCTATCCCTGATATTTCTACAATCTTACGCGAACTCAGAATGCTCTTTGCGCGACACTGTTGGCGGGCAAGGCAATAACTTGCGAGTAATCTACTGCTCTAGACACCTAGCCATGGAGCAAGACGGATTGGTTGCCCAGAAACTGTCAACATTGACCAGCTATGTTATGACACAGAATGCCACCCTAATGACCTTCCGAGCTTAGTGCAGGATCGTGATGGTTAGCGTCATAGACTTAATAAAAGTTCGAGCTAACGGGACTGAATAAATAGATAAATGAATAAATAAATCGACGTCCTTGATAAAGCACAAAAATACGAAAAATATAATGAAAAATACGAACAAAATAGAGAGAAAAACGAATGCCAAAATAGTCACTGAGAAATAAATACATTATTTTTTTTGATCGACTAAAGTTCTGGTCCCTCAGATATTATACATTTTAAAAATTCCTTTGAAACAGTTATCAAATTCTAGGTGAATATATATATATATATATATATATATATATATATATATATATATATATATATATATATATTTACTATTATTAACTTTTTGGGGGTTTGTGGAATTTCCGCGATCGCTGACAGCAAGAGTTATCCATTTCATGCCTGTGCTCTGCTTTCTTACTTTTTCAGTATCATCTCTTTCTTTCCCTTATCCCTTCCAATCTTCGCTAGCAGTCCATGTTTTTGTTTCAATGCTATACAAACGCAGAGACAAAAAGAATGCCGAATAGACATATATTTCCTTGTTTTTCTCTGTTCTATTTATTCATAAAGAATTTTGTAGGTGCTATAAGCTTGAATGTGCAGATGATGTCATCAATAATGGCTCTGTACTTAGTTCTACTTAATATCTCTTGGGAACAACATACAGGTAAATCACAGCCCCATGAACCGATCCCTGATATTTCTACAATCTTATACGAACTTTTTACAGGACACTGTTGGCGAGCAAGACAATAACTTGCGAGTGATCCACTGCTCTAGACACCTAGCCATGGCGCAAGACGCGTTGACCAGCTATGTTATGACACAAAATGCCACCCTAATGACCTTCAGACTGTAATGGTTGGCTTGGTATTAATGTATTGTGCCACTGCTTTGGCATTAACTAAAATCCCAGAGTACGCTTAAATGGTACCTACACTCGGATACTGAGAGCTATACTTAACATCTGTTGGAGAAATTGATTAAAAAAAAAGTGAAAATATTTGATTAGTAAAAATAGATACGTTCATACATACTTGTGAGGACACAAAAGAATGGTGAATATTCGTAAGATGTTTTGTACCTTTATTAGTATCCAACAATATGCTCACCTACAGTATTTATTAGTATTTTACAGTACTTTTAGCTCTAGTATTTATAAGTGACACGTGTCACCTCTCATTTCTAAGCTTGATGAAAACTACACTCGGATGCTGAGAGCTAACAACATGTCATGGAGACAATAACCAACAAAATCACAGTTCTATGGACCTATCCCTGAATCTTTTTCATACCTATAAAGGCAAAATAAATTCTATTGGAAAGGATATGAAAATTCGCCTTGCTAAAGCCAGGGCCGCCTTGAATAAAATGGATGTCATCTGGAAATCTCATCTACGAGAAAATCTCAAAAAGAGACGGTATTAATATATGGTGCCACTGCTTTGGCATTAACCAAAATCCCAGAGTCTACACTTAATGGTACTTACACTCGGATGCTGAGAGCTATATTTAACATCTCTTGGAGACAACATCCAACAAATTCAGTTCTATGGACCCATCTCTGATATTTCTACAATGTTACGCGAACTCAGAATGAGCTTTGCAGGTCACTGCTGGCAAGCAAACAAGAACTTACGTGTGATCTACTGCTCTAGACACCTAGCCATGGAGCAATGACCCTCCGACCTTGATGCAGGATCGTGATGGTTGGCGTGATAGACTCATGAGTGTCCGAGCTAGGTGGACGGAATAATAATGACTATGGAAAAAACTGAAGCAGAAATCCGAAGACGCGTTGGATTAGCGAAAGATACCTTCCAAAAGCTAAGCAAAGTATTAAGTAACATGAAATATTCGTTGGAAACAAACATAAGATTGCTCATAGGTTTTGAAGTATTAGTCCTTCTATATGGCAGTGAATGCTGGACAATTCCCTCAAAGATCGAAGAACATGCCACCAACGAGGGTGTTTCAAGAAAAATGGGAACGAAAGTGAAAATTACTATGACGAAGAAAGAAGGCTTAGAGAGATCGATACTCACAAAATATACTCAAAGCAAGAGGGGCAGAGGAAAAGAGTGCGTAAAGCTGTGTAAATTAATGACAGTACATGGACAAGGAAGGCTACAAAAGGGTCATTGATTCGAAGTACAAGTAATAAGAAGTTGTGGAGAGCTATAATCGCTAATGTCCTGAAAGGATGCGGCACTTAAAAGAAAAAGAGTTACATCTAAAAAGAAAAAAAAAGAAACCTGCTTACACGCTGGAAGAAAGGGAATATTTTTAGTCCACTTGTTTCAATATAGAAAATTATGACATTTACATAATTTTGTAGGTAATAATGAACATATTCAGAATCGAATTCTCTAAGCTCCCAGCGGAATTACTCGCCCTAAAATGGTATTCTAATCAGAAAAATGAGCTGTTTTCAAATTAGCAAACGTAATTGAGCAAAAATGACTGCAGTAATTAAATTTTAGCCAAAAAAGCTCGAGTTTTACAATGAATTTTTTAAAACAAATTTTTTTGTAGAAAAAAATAAAAGATTTTGAAGTTGTTCCATTTTTTACTTTTTTTTATTGTTTCGATTATTTTTCGTGTATATAAACTCATACTTTAACAGTTCTGTGCAAAATAGAGAAACATAAAATTTCTCATTTCGCTTTTATATATATCGAGAGCATTAACATTCCAATTTGACACAGGAAATGAAAAAGCACGGTGGTCTCGGTGCAGAACACTATTTTAGATGTTATTTTTCTAAACCGAATTGGTATTCACCAAAAGAAGGCAACATTTTCACGATGTACTTATATAATAAACATTGCATGTGAATTTCAGGCTAATATCGGCGCGTCTGTGAGAGAGTGACTGTAGACGAGATGCCAGACCAGGGCCAATTATATTATATATCCGTCTCTGGATCTTGTCAAGAACTCCGAGGTAAACAGAGGTGCCCCAGACCATATATAGCAGCAATACTCCATGCAAGGGCGAATGGTTGATTTGTATATTTGAAGTATCGATTCCGGGGAGAAAAATTTCCTGGCGCGGCACATATATATATATATTATAATAAAAAGAAAGAACAGTAAGATATATAATCCGTTGTTCTTATTGCTATTTTTTATTTATTTTTACAAAACAGTGCTCAATGTATATTTACAGAGCATAAATATTATAAATTAACCTATTTAAAATATGGTTTATTCGCTATACAGTAATAACCATATTTCAAAAATGGAAGCTAAAAACTTCAAATTTAATTATATAATTAAATTAAAAGCATTAGTTCTCTTTCATCTTCAAGCGAATTTTTGAAGTTTTAGCTTCAGTTTTTGAAACATGGTAGCGAAGAAACCATATTTTAAATCAGTTACTTTATAATATATATATATATATATATATATATATATATATATATATATATATTATTAGTGGTGACCGTTTTTTGATTTTATCTAGGTCCCAGTCCACATATCAGCTCAAGGTTCTTGAGTCCTTGTGTATCAGATCCCGTGGGCCTTCCATTTGTAAACAGAGGGAATGCTTACTGGGTCTGAATGTTACTGGACTCTAGTTTCTTGAAATTCATTTTTTTTTCCTTCCATTCGTTATATTAATTTAATTTACATTTAATTTACATGCTTATATATTTTTTACATCCCAGAAAAATAAACTTGATAAGTCCTGGGACGAAACCGGTTCTTTTTTTGCTTTTTAAAAAATGCCATATAAATTTTGCTTTTTCCTAGCTATTGTTAAATTTTGTACCATAAAAAACTTGCGTTGGTCGGCCGGACTGTAGTTGAAGATACATCTTCAGCTGGGCTGGTTAAGCTCTCTGCTTCTGGGAAGAGAGCATTCCCTGACGAGGCTATGTCGAAGGGCAGAGTCTCGTCACGGGAAAGAGCAACCCGACCCCGTTTTTATAGAGGGTTTATGGGAAATTTTTGGCTGAGCCTACAGGCTCGGGTGCCTCACATAAAATTCGGTCTTGTGCCACATCTGACTGCGTGGGGCAGTTGGTAGATATTGTCGGCGGTCTGCAGTTGAAGATTCATTGTGGAATTGACTTGACTCACTTCTAGCAGTTGTCTACTTCTTCTACGCGTTGCTGGCAAATCTTATATGCGTTGTTCTTGTCCTAAGTATTATCGTTCATTACCAACCTTTGTTTGATTATTCTATTCAGTAACCATCCCTAGGATACAACAAATGGTATGTTTTGTTTGACTATTTCTTAGTGGTTAGAAATGTGTCGCGTGTAATGAAGTCACAGGTAACATTCAAATATGTGTGAAAAACATTCTGGATGCTAAAGTGTGTAAAGGTTAGTGAGACGCTGCAGGATGTTTTGAAAAATTTGCTTTTCGTTTGATTTTTCATTGAAGCATATCTTGTGCGTATTTTTGTATTCACCTTCATTGATTTTTATGTATTAGGAAGAGATAGGTTAGATTCATGAATAATATATCTCTAGAAAAATGGTAACGTATTGTAGTATTTTAAACGTGTGTTAATAGTTGCTAGTATTGCTATGAATATATGAATATGTTTTCATGAGAGCGTTTATAGCAATACTAGCAACTATTAACAGCCTGTAAGTCCTTGCGCGCTAGTGGCTGTATGCCTCATTTGGGGTGGTACGAATGCAAAATATTGACAAATGTAATCGAGTTTAACCAGGCATCTTGACTTCAGTCACTTTTTCACCGACGAGACGTGGCTTCCCTCTGCCTTGTCTATAAATAGTTTCAAGGTAACTGCTCTGACGGGCATTTTTCCCTGCTGCCCCGCTACTTGAACTAAAGCGTTCTACTAGATTGGCCTATAGGTCCCACCCTTTTACTGTTGAAATTGTTAGATGCAACCAACACTTCTGCTCCAAGTTTCTTTTCTCGCACTTCAAGTCTGTGGAACTCCCTTCCGCTTACTTGCTTCCCTGATAACTATAATCTTCAAAAATGTAAAGGCAACGCCAATCGCCATCTTCTATCTTCTTGAATCCCATTCATCTTTTGTCCTTTCCTCAATCCTCCTTATTGTCAGTCGTCTCTTTAGCTTTCAATCTCTGTAACCCCCAGCATACTTTTGGCATTCCGGCCTTGGGTGAAATTATATATATATATATATATATATATATATATATATATATATATATATATATATATTCATGCATAGATAGTAAATACAAACACTACATATGTGTGTGTGTGTGTGTGTGTGTGTGTGTGTGTGTGTGTGTGTGTGTGTGTGTGTGTGTGTGCGTATAAGAGCATTTCCGTACGTGTGTGTGAGGGATACAATATATGTATTCATGAATGTGGCATTTGCAGGACTGCATCTTGTTGCTTACTGGTGCAGCCCTCTAAGTGTCTATTGATTTTAGGCCCCTATACCTGGGGGAAACTTTTCAACCGGAAATTGGATACTTTTACCGCCTTAAAGAGACTTCTGTCCGGAGAACGGCGCACCTGCCTTCGTTGGAACTTTGCGATCGATCAATGTAGAAAAAGAATAGAGAAGGGCACTTAATGTTCTGTAAACATATACAAAGGCGGTAGCTCGGCGTACACGGACGGTACCATATATTTTAAATTAAATCCTTCAAATACCTTAGGATTTCCATCTATCTATCTAGCGAACTCAGTCCGTTCTTTATCTATGTAGTTAGCTCAGTCTCTCTCTCTCTCTCTCTCTCTCTGTATATATATATATAGATATATATATGAATGCTCAGTCAGTTCATCTATCTAGCTACCTAGCTCAGTTTGTCCATCTATCTATCGATATAGCTAGCTTG
Organism: Acanthosepion pharaonis; assembly: GCA_903632075.3. Taxonomy (NCBI): domain Eukaryota; kingdom Metazoa; phylum Mollusca; class Cephalopoda; order Sepiida; family Sepiidae; genus Acanthosepion; species Acanthosepion pharaonis. Next base: position 1,356,006 of record CAHIKZ030003651.1, read on the forward strand.
CGAGCTCAGTATCTATCTATCTATCTATCTATCTATCTATCTATCTATCTCTGTCCATTATCTATCTAGCTAACTTTATCTATCTATCTATCTATCCCTCTCTCTCTCTCTATCTAGTTCAGTTTGTTCATCTATCTATCTAGCTTAGTCTATCTATCAATCTAGCTAGCTAGCAAGCTCAGTCCGTTCTTTATCTATGTAGCTAGCTCAGTCTCTGTGTACATATATATATATATATATATATATATATATATATATATATATATATATATATATATATGAAGAAAAAATATACTGAAAAAACAAACAAAAATCCTAATATGCGATTATGCTGTTTTAATGTTTAATGTCAACGTCGGACGTTTCGGTCTAATAGACCATCTTCAGGACATATACAATTCAACATGAAAAAGACGATGGACAAGATTGAAGTCTTCCATGTTATAAAGTAAATTTAGGTTTGTATTTCCAGTAGACAGTATGTAATCAAATATATGGATATATATCCGACAGTATGAAGAAAAATATACTGAAAAAACAAACAAAAATTCTAATATGCAATTATGCTGTTTTAATGTTGAATTGTATATGTCCTGAAGATGGTCTATTAGACCAAAACGTCCGACGTTGACATTAAACATTAAAACAGCATAATCGCATATTAGGATTTTTGTTTGTTTTTTCAGTATATTTTTCTTCATACTGTCGGATCTATATCCATATATTTGCTTATATATATAGATATATATATATATATATATATATATATATATATATATATATATATATATGAATGTTCAGTATGTTCATCTATCTATCTAGCTACCTAGCTCAGTTTGTCCATCTATCTATCGATATAGCTAGCTTGCGAGCTCAGTATCTATCTATCTATCTATCTATGTATGTTCTCTGTCTATCTACTATCCATCAAGCCATCTCGGTCTGTTATCTATCTATCTATCTAGCTAGCTAGCTAGCTAGCTAGCTCAGTCTGTCCATTATCTATCTAGCTCAGTCTATCTATCCCTATATCTCTCTCTATCTAGTTCAGTTTGTTCATCTATCTATCTATCTATCTATCTATCTATCTATCTATCTATGAGCATATTTGTTTTGGTTTCCGGGGAAGGATTAACTTAAATTGACTTAATTTAACAAAACGAAACCCTCTATCATCATTTAGAATTTATTTGATTTATGTAAACTGGATTGATATTGTAATATTGAAAAAACATCGATTTTTTTTTTTTTTTTCATGGTTGTAGAACCTTTTTCTCCAACACCTGCTTTGTGTCTTCTTGAAGAATATTCTCGAAAATAGATTTATAAAATTCAAAATAGGTAAGAAATAAACGTATTTTAACCACTCCCACGGCCTAGACGTGTATATACGATTTTACCGGAAGTGATTTTTTCAAACACAGACGAATAAACACGTCCAAAACATAAGGTAACAAAAAAAAACAGCTACAAACGTGTTTATAGGTCGATTTTTATTCTTTTTATGCCCTTCTCAGCTTGAAGCAAGGTCAATTGTCGATTCATTCGTCTGGTAGACTTGTTAGCCTCCACTCGGGTACTTCACGGTACCTCAGTTTCTTAGTTACTATATTAAAAACATCGTCTGAAAATGAAACGTTTTTCCAAATATAATAATTAGCCGAGAAGGGTTTAATATTTTTTCGCATGAAACATGAAGATGTTTCTCAACATTCAATATTTCAAAGTTTCTACCTGGCATCGTGTTATTGGGCAAAAATCAACAGTCCGCTGGGCAAATATTGTTTTCGTGAGATCACTGTACACATGTCCAAAAGGTTTTCTTCAATAAAGGGAGATGCTTTAAATCAATATCTTCTGCAGAGTCACATGTCCTTGAATGTCATCCTAACACCCGGTATATATTGGTTATGCATAGGAAATGATACTGGAGTGTCGAGTTCAAATTACAACCGAGGTCGTGATATTTGTCTTAGTAGAAATATCATTGCAAATAGTGAATCCCGATAAAAAAAATATGAAAATAAAATTTATAAACAAAAATAAAAAGAATTCAAATTAAAATAAGGCATTTGCGCTTTTCTTTAAAACCCATATATCTTTCTTTCTATCTTTCTCTCAACTTTTTTCTCTCTCTCTCTCTCTCTCTCTCTCTTTATCTATCTATCTATCTATCTATCTATGTGAATTTCTCTCTCTATACTTCTGTCTCAACTAACGAGAGGGCAGCCCTCAAATAAAAAGACGAAGAAGAATAAAAAGAATTCAAATTAAAATAAGGCATGTGTGCTTTCCTTTAAAACTCTTATCTCTTTCCTTCTCTTTCTCAACTTCTCTATCTCTCCCCCCCTCTCTCTCTCTCTCTGAATTTCTCTTTACATACTTCTCTCTCAACTAACGAGAGAGCAACATTCAAATAAAAAGAGGAAGAAGGAGAATAAAAAAAATTCAAATTAAAATAAAGTATATGTGCTTTCCTTTAAAACCCTTATCTCTTTATATCTCTCTTTTTCTCTAAACGTCTCTCTTTATACTTTTCTCTCAACTAATGAGAAGGCAACCCTCAAATAAAAAGAGGAAGGAGAAGAAAAGGCTGATTCTGGCTGAAAAATGCCGGTAATTTGCAGGATCAGAGATTTACTTATTTGTGACTGAAAAATACCAAAAATCAGGAAAAGTCCATAGATAAACTTCCGTTATAAAAAAAAAAATAATTAGAATGCCGGAAAATAAAATAATTTTGGCCAATTAGAAAAATTTGACACAAAGAGACTTTTTATATTAGCCAATATCAATGTTCATGCCAGAGTCTTGGAGCCTGGACAAAATGGATATCATAAAAAAATATGAAAATAAAATATATAAACAAAAATAAAAAGAATTCAAATTAAAATAAGGCATTTGTGCTTTCCTTTAAAACACTTATCTCTCTCTCTCTCTCTCTCTCTCGCTCACGCACACACACTATGTCTCCCTTCCCCCTCCTTTACCTTCTCTCTCAAGTAACAAGAAGGTAACCCTCAGATATTACGAGAAAGAAGAAAAGACTGAACCCGTCCGAAAAACGCCGGAAGTTTCCAGGGGCACAGCCTACTTATTTGTGACTGGAAAATACCAAAAAACCGGGGAGGCTCCACGCATAACTTCCGTTATAAAAAGATGAAAAAGAAAGGAACACCGGAAAATAAAATATTTTAACCAGTTAAAAACTTTAGCAAAAAGAGAATTTTGATGTTAACCGAAACCAATGTTCGCGCCAAATTCTCGAACCTTGTCAAAAGGACATAAGCCTGACACCTCTGAGCTGTTATTCACTCCTTGGCATTCGTTCTGGGATCAAAGTATAGTACCTGTTCTCCTCATCTGTAATGCTAATGTTAATATCATCCGTTTCCTTATAAGAAAACATTCGTCATCCATTGACCGGTTGAAATTTACAAAATCTTTTCCAACAAGATTTTCAGGAAAAAAACGTTACTTGAGTCCGGTAGCTGATATCGCTCTTTTTAGTATCGACGGGGTTTAATCTCTTATTTGGCAGGCCTACTGTCGTATTCTGTTGAAACACCGGTTCTCATACGATCACTTTAGTTAAGCAACGTCAAACTCAGTCAGTACCTAGATGGGTGATCTCTTGCTAATACCAGGTGCTTGGATGGCCAGTGGTGTAATGGATAATAGCTCGAGATTGAAAATATAATATAAAAATGATATTTTTTTAAATTTAATATAAAATTGTTTTTACTTTTTTTTTTTATAACATCTTGAATTTATTAAGGCAGGAAAATTGTCCGTCAAAAGATAATTTACCCATTACTGTGTGCTTTTTAATACTTATACAGGTGGGCGATGTAAAAATTTTCATGTGAAAATGGGCGATGGCACAAAAAATGGTTGAGAAGCCATAGTTTCGTATTTCGGAACGGAGAACGTATCTTGCATGACATCCACATGAAAGTTTCGATTTGACAAGGATCTTAAGAATATAGGGAGTCTCAATAAAATAAAAACGAAATAAAATCGAAAAATAAAACATACAATATATAAACAAAATAAAAAAAAAGAATTCAACTTAAAATAAACAAAGATTTATCTGTTTAAAGACTCTTCTCTCTTCTTTCTTTCTTTCTCTCTCTTTCTCTAAACTTCTCTTTCTATACTTCTCTCAATCTCCGAGAAAATAAAAATAAAAAATGGAACATCGGAAAATAAAATAATTTTCCCAATTAAATAAATTGACAAAAAGAAACTTTTTGATAGCCGAAACCAAAGTTCCTGTCAGAAACTTCGAGCCTAGTCAAAAGTATATCAGTTTGCACCTCTGGGCTAAAACAAAAGGGGAGACAGCAAATGGGACGGAACAAAAGAAAGCTACCGCTCAGAATGCGTGATGTGTGAAGAAGTTAAGTAGTCAATTGCTAATGATATTTCTGCCCTGATTATGGCCGAGAGAAACACAGTAGATTGACACTGACCTATAACTACGATATTATGAACTGCTAACTCTAAACTCTTGAATACCTAGCTGAAACGAAATTTCTCCAGACTGCTACCAATATCCGCCTTAACGATCTTTTAGCTACGCCGAATACCAAAGGACTCATTCATCACTCTAAAGAAAATAAACAAAAAATATATTATTTATTCTAAAACCTTGAATGAGTTTGTTTTATTCCAAAGTTTCTGATGAAAGAAAATAATACCAATTATTCACAAATCCATCACGAAGATCTTAATCTTTTTTGTAGTCTAGGGCAACTGTTATGCATCCTACATATCCTAATAGTATGTACTTCTTAATTCCTTTTTTTATACGTTGATAACAGCCTCCATCAATAACCTTGAGGGTTGAAGGACAACGCAACACCGCCGACTCAACACCGCCGACTGAGCGTCGGAACAACTCAGGACAAAGGTTTTTGGGTTTTTTAATAAAGTAAATTGACATATAAAAAAATAAGAATTTCGATTTACTTTATAAATAATAAATTAAATTACGATTTACTTTATTAAATATGATTAAAAACATTTTGTTTTGCATTTTTTGATTTATTTTATTAAAAAATAATTAAAAAGAAGTGCATTTTATTGAATTAATTTTTATATATCAATTTACTTTATTAAAAAAATGAATTTCTTTACTATTCACTTTATTAAAAATAATTAAAAGCAAAAATTGGTTCATATTTTACATAATGCCTTTTCAAATGCATTATTAGTAGAAAAATATTCACTAATTAAGGTTTTAATCCTTAATAAATTACTTTTATTTGGTTATAAAATAAATTATGTTTTTCTGGAGTTGTCTCGATCCTGAGTTGTCCCGGCGCACAGTCGGCGGTGTTGAGTCGGCGGTGTTGAGTCGGTGGTGTTGAATTGGCTCTGCTGAGTTATCCCTTCTCGTCTTTGAGTAGTTCCTCAGTGTTGTAGTGGCTGAATGGCAAAGTTTAACATATGTACCCGCAAAAATCGCTTTGTGAAAAGAACAGTTTTTCTCTTGACATCTGTAGAATCCCTAAGCAATTTTTATTTTTAGAATTTTAATAAACCCAAAACATATGAAACTGGATTTATACATTTTCTTGTCTTTTTTCGAGATTTCAACAAAAGAATTAAAAACTATATATTTTATTAGATATTTTATTTACAAGAATAATTTTGTATTCAAAAGTTTCTAAAATATGTGAACCAACTACATTGACATATTTATTATTTACCATATTATGGGATAACGATATATAATTTTTTATATATCAAGAACAATTTTATGAGAAATAAGTTTGACAAAATGGAAAAAAAGTTTTCGTGTGCCGCGTTTCGTCATTTAGGACATCATCGGACTAAGTTTATGCTTACGTCAATGCGACTGCACATGCGCACGAACGACACTGGGAATTTAAAAATTTGAAGATGATTTTTTATGTGTTTTACCATATTATAAAGAAATAACTACCTAGAAAATTTTGTTTATTAATAAATTTACAAAATACCTGTGCGAACAACAAAATTTATATCAACACCAATACGAGTAAACTTTGATCATGCTTTTTGAAAAATGCATTTTCTCGGCATTTCTTTTATTTACTCTCTCAACTTCTATGTAGGTCGTGTCCCCTCAGGACGTATATGATCATAGCTCTCCACAACTTCCTCTCCAAAGCTCTTAATATACTTTGTCTTTCTATTATTTCTCCTGAACCCTGTTCCGCCATGCACTTATTCAAGCTCACTAAGTATGTTATACATTGTCCATCTTGCTTTCAATATTGCCTTGTGTGTATCAGATTTTCCAAACCCTCTTTTCTCATTATGTGCTCTAGAAACCTCAACTGTATCTGATGTTAAATATAAACTTCCTTTTTGCTTCCATTGTTTCTAAAACTTCGTCTTTGATCACATGTTCGGCCCATGGCATCTTTTTGCCCTGCCAGAACAAAGCCGGTGTGAAATTCAGAACGTCCAGAAGAAAGAAAATGTCAACCAGATTCCCAATGAGATAGTCGGGACGGTGAGCTGCGCTTTGTTAACTATTGTTGTAGCGTAGTTTCACAATGGAGGCTTGTATTTGTACTGTCAGTCCTAAAATAGGTTCGACGTACAAAACGTTAGGAACTTCATATAATAAGTATAACGCAGAGTAATCTAGTTGTGGTCGCTGATACTTTAGTATCCGACTAACGGTCGTCCGACATCGACTGACTGACCAACGATATTCAATCACCCGCCCCCACGAGGGCATCATGGGGCACAAGGCCGGTTTAACGTGGGATCTCCGTATAAACGGGTTCAGGGTCGGTTTACCTCCCCGAAAGAGAATCCGCCATTCGGCGTAGCCTCCTTCGGGTTCCTCCCCGCCTGAAGGCAGAGAGTTCAACCGATCAGCCAGTCGACTGACTGACCGACTCCCTGAGCGACTGCTACTACTCCTACTTATTATAGGTGGGAGAGTCTATTAACAATAGAATAGGTGTGTTCCACTATAACTATACAAATGATAACCTTTGCCGGACAACCGCTAAAATTTTAGGTTTCATATGTGACATGACCGTTTGATTTAAATCAATCATTTGAACTATTGATATTAAACATAAATCCGACCACTAAAATTTAATAATTTATCTTTCATTCTTTCTTTCTTTAAAATTGGATAATACGAGGAATTCGCAAACATCAAGTGATCGCAGAATTACGTCATAACCAAACGAACTTCAACGCTTTTGAATTGGTTCAACGGTTCGATTGGATTTCACACGTTGCGTTCAACGTTAGGTGCGTCCCTACACTACCTCGCCAGAAGAATCGTAGCCGTTACACCGAGAAGATGTGCAAATGTTTATTTCTTTCTCCGTGGGTTGGCTTTCACGTAAACTTGTCTTCCGATCTTCCAGAGACGGAAAGTTAGAAGCTTCCGGGATCATCAGGAACTCATAAGACAAGATGAAATTTATACTCCATGAAAAAAAACTAAAGCACATTCAGAACGATATTCAAACAAATAAACAACACTTACCGAACGAAATATTTCTACATATAAAGGGAAACAACTCAACCAAGACAAACAAGATTTATTTGTCTTGAACTATTTATAAAAAGGAAAGAAAAAGAAATAAGGATTAAAAATCGTTGATAAGATTATTGAACAGATAAACCACTGAATATTTCTTTTATGACAATTTTTTTTTATATTTTCTTTCCTTCCTCCTCTTCTTTGTTCATTATTTCATTCTTTTCCCGCTCTGTATATTAATTATATTAAAAATAAGTATAACTTTACATCTTGTATTTGTTCTCTATGCGTTATCAGTGCTTTTAATGGATCCTTGAGTAAAAAAAAAAGATCTCACTGTTTGTTTGTTTTAAGCGACAGTGAAGCAATGGATAGCGGCTCGGATTACACAATCTCATTAGTTAGGTTATGCGATATTTCCCTCTGTCCCTCTTTCCTTCAATATATCCTGTGAGTATTAAATTTTCCAAGCCCACTCTCCTCCTTATACGCCCTAGAAATTTCGTCTCTTTCTGATTCTAAGCATATGTGCCCTATGTTTCCTTTTTGCATAAAAGTTCATCGTTGCTCACATGTTCAATCCATGGTATTTTCATCATCCTTCTGTAGAACCACAGAACCACATTTCTTTTGCCACAAGTCTATTCTTCATCTGTGATGAGATTGTCCAGCATTCACTGCCATAGAGGAGAAAAGATATTACATAAAATCCGGTACCAATGTCTTTGTTTCTAACGAAATTTTCCTGTTTCTTAATACTTTACTTAGCTTTTGGAAGGCAGCTTTTGCTATTTCAATACGTCTTCGGATTTCGGTATCGCATTTTCCGTCCTTAATTACAAAGCCTAATCGCCATGTCTTCCAGAACTACTCCGGTCTACCATTTTTTGGCGAATCACAATTTTTGTTTTATATATGTATGAATTGGGATTAAATATGACCTGGTCAATTTTTATTCCCGCCACCCTAACAAAACCAAAATGACCGAGAGCAGGTGTTCTCAACAGGAGGGGTCGGGTATTCTCCCGGTGGTTAATTTCAATCAGAGCGGAAAATCTTTTACTTTTTCTTGCATTTAATTTACAAAGTATTGTTTACTGAATTACAGTAGCCTGGCATTTTAGTGAACCTTTTCTTCATTGAAGTCTGCTTCAGTTTATTTATTTGATAATTAGTTATGAATTAAAACACATTACTCTACATGTATTCAAGTTTAAAAATCCATCAACATTTTCTATTGCTATTAAATTTGTAAAACTCTTCTATAAAAATAATCCATGTCAATATACTAATATAAGAAAGAATGCATATTATTTGGAATACACCTTTTAAGTCGGACACTGTTGGAACGATGGGGAATGGCATTTTGACATTACTTTATGTCAATGACATTACTTTATGTCAATGACATTTAGTCAACATCGTTGACAATTGACAGAGAAAAGGATTTTCTGGAAAAATATTGATAAATGGGCAAAATTAGATAAAAACCGCATATTCATTTCGAAAGGAGTCTCAGTTTTAGTACATTCACAAAACTTTAGAGAAATAGGAAAGTATGATTAGTAACAAACTATTGTCCCCGTTCTTAGTTGTCATTATATAAACTGTTTAGGACGTTATGCTCAGCAGACTTCTTCAGGTGTCTATCGATCAAGATAACCTTCAGGGAAGTTCAAACCGATATCTTTATTCAATCTACGAATATTTATCATTCACTGCTCTACTCTCCTTGCCTAGGGATATCTCGTCTTGTTCTTATTTATTGCTCGCACTATTTCTAATTGAACTAACTATGGACTACCCAGTCCATGAATTGAACTCGCAACTGCTGTCACCAAATTCACGAACTAACGCTTTAATGCAGCCATAAGACAATCCTGAATTAGAACTTAAGCGTTCTGTCCGACCTTCTACTGACCCTGCTTCTGTTGCTGTCACCACGCTTGACTGCATTCCGCACGGTTTATCTCTATTTTTACTGCTGCTGCTGCTGTTCTTGAAACCTTGTTGTCACATCTCTTAATTTATTTAGTTATTTATGAATGGCATTTATTTCTATACTGGACTGAGTTTTTAATCCTGCTGCGTAACTAGTCACTCACCTCACTAGAAAAGCTTGGTGGCGGAAACGTTTTAACCACTGATGCCACATCCACTGCGTCAGGTATGAATGGGTTACAAAAGTCATTAGCACCCGTACAGTTAGCTCTCTCTCTCTCTCTCTCTCTGACACACACACACACACACACACACACACACACACACACACACACACACACACACACATATATATATATATATATGGGGGGCACCCCAGGCGGTGTAATTGATAGCAAGCTTGTCTTGCTAGAATAATTACGAATGAGTAGTGAGTTCGATCCCCACTAGGTGTCCCTTGTGGCACATCTGAGGTACGCTTGAAAAATCACTATGGGGGCACCCCGCGGCATTGTAATTTTTAACAAGCTTGGCTTGCTACAATAATTACGAATGAGTAGTGAGTCCGATTTCTCACTATGTGCCCCATACTTTCGGCCTTGTGCCACATCTAAGCTGCACTTGGAAAATCACTATATGTTTTTGTATGTATATATACCAGTCGAATTATCCGCGCTTTGCTATGTGTCACACATTTTTTTGTAAGAAAATGATGATTGATTTTAAATCATTGCTATAATTTGTGGAAAAAAATTATACATTTCAATATAACTCAATGATCTTTCCGATATGACCTCCATCTTCTGGCTTTTTACTTCTATATCTTGGATAGGAGTCATTCCCTTGTTCAAATTTAAATTTAATTTAAATCAAAGGAAAAAAATCACTTGGGGGGTCTGCAAAAAAACTTGATCTGACCCCTTTGATGTGTATTTGATGCAATTCTTGATTGAATGAACTGATGAGCAGATTTCAACATTGATATGACACTCGAATTGTGGCAACAAATATGTATTGCAAGGCACTAACCAGTGATTTCTTGCTCAACTTGATGTCCATTTTGTCTCATCTGATCTTGCTGATGTGATCTCCATCTTCAGGGTTTCTCCTTAAATAGTTTGAATAGGAGTCATTTCCTTGTTCAAATTTAAATTTAATGGAAATCAAATAGAAAAATGCAGTGAGGGTATACACCCACCCCACGAGGCTCCATTTGATCAAAAGGAAATATACTTATCCAAGTACCCTGGGTAATGTAGTTTCAGAATATATATGGTTATGGGGGGGGTCTGTCTCCAAAACCCTAGGCGGAGTTCGATAACAGACAGACAGATGCTACAACTTTATATATAGAAATTATATACGTAAAGTAAAATATATACAAAAATCAATATGCAAAAATAAATTAAAAAAGAAAAGGAGAAAAAGAAGACGAAAATATGATCAAAAGAGAAAATGAGAACGAGAAAAAGAGAAAGACAACGAAATAAGAAGAAAGAAAGAAAGAAAGAAAGAAAGAAAGAAAGAAAGAAAAAAAGTAGGTAGGAAGATAAAAAGAAAGAAGGAAAAGGGGAGGTAAGAAGATAAAATGGATAGGAGGAAGAAAGAAAGAAAAAAGAAAAGGAGGCAGAAAGATTAAATGATAAGAAAGAAAAAGAAAGAAAATGAAAAGGACGTAGGAAGATAAACTGATTAGAAAGAAAGAAAGAAAGAAAGAAAGAAAGAAAGAAAGAAAAGAAAAAAAAAGAAAATGGGTAGTAAGATAAATTGACGCAGGAGTTTCCAAGTCCATATTTTTCCAGTTTTCACAGAATTCAAAAAGGTCCTTGTCAATGAAGAATTATTCTCCACTCTCTACCCTCTTCCTCTCGGGATGCAGGCGGGATGCAGTAAGTCTCTCACTGCTCTATTGCTTCTTCCATGAAAAGTTCTCGGACGAACTAGATTCCTTGGATTCACCTGGTGTAACCTTCACGGCCATGATTCGGCATGCCACTTACATTATAGCAACCCCACCCCCATTCCCTCCGTATTCCATCGGTGAGAAGGAATGTTCCACTCGAACAGCTTCCTTCCGCGAACTACTGCTCTGTGGAACAGACTCCCAAGAGGATTTTACACCTATTGATGCAATCTTAACCTGTTCAAGGCTAGAGTTAATTGCCATCTTCCCTTTCTATGCATATAATCTACCCCGTAAGGTTACCCTCTACTTCGAGTGTTCACCGTACAGGATGAACCTTACTATAAAAAAAAAAAGAAAAGATAGAAAAAAGAAAAGAAAGAAAAAAAGAAAAGAAAGAAAAAAAGAAAAGGTAAGAAGATAAATCGATATAAATGAAATAAATTGATATAAAGGAAAGACAAAGTAAAAGAGATAGGAAGATATATGGATGAGAAAAAAGAAAGAAAGGATAAAAAGGAGTGTCGGAAGATGAATTGATAAGACAAAGGAAAAAGAAAGAAAGAAAAAAGAAAAGAGACATAGGAAGATAAATGGATAAGAAGAAAGAAAACAAAGAAAGGTAGATAAAAGAGGGTTGGACGATAAATTGTTAAGAAAGAAAGAAAGAAAGAAAGAAAGAAAGAAAGAAAGAAAGAAAGAAAAAAGAAAATGCGGTAGGACGATAAATTGATAAGAAAGAAAGAAAGAAAGAAAGAAAGAAAGAAAGAAAGAAAGAAAGAAAGAAAGAAAAAGAAATAAAGAAAAAAGAAAATGCAGTAGGACGATAAATAGATAAGAAGAAAGAAAGAAAGAAAGAAAGAAAGAAAGAAAAAGAAAAAAGAAAAGATACGTAGGAAGATAAATTGATAAGAATAAAGAAAAAAAGAAAGGTAGATAAAAGAGGGTTTGACGATAAATTGATAAGAAAGAAAGAAAGAAAGAAAGAAAGAAAGAAAGAAAGAAAAAGAAAGAAAAAAGAAAATGCAGTAGGACGATAAATAGATAAGAAGAAAGAAAGAAAGAAAGAAAGAAAGAAAGAAAGAAAGAAAAAGAAAAAAGAAAAGATACGTAGGAAGATAAATTGATAAGAATAAAGAAAAAATGAAAGGTAAATAAAAGAGGGTTGGACGATAAATTGATGAGAAAGAAAGAAAGAAATAAAGAAATAAAAGAAAGTAAGAAAAAAGAAAATGCAGTAGGACGATAAATTTATAAGAAGACAGAAAGAAAGAAAGAAAGAAAGAAAAAGAAAGAAAAAAGAAAATGCAGTAGGACGATAAATTGATAAGAAGAAAGAAAGAAAGGAAGAAAAAAGAAAATGTGGTAGGACGATAAATTGATAAGAAAAAATAAAACAAAGAAAGAAAGAATAAAAAAGAAAGGAAGTAGGAAGATAAATTGACAGAAAGAAAGAATCAATTTTTAAAATTCAAGATAGCGCGGGAGAAATGAGGAAGAAAGTATAGTGAATGAAAAATTGTAGAAAGAAAGAAATTTTCCCATCGCAAGCAAAGCAGATGAAAATAATAGAAAAAAAAAAAAATAAAAAGTGAAAAAAAGAGAATGAAAGCGAAATAAATTATGAAATTGAGAAAAGGAAGAAAGAAAAACAATGCATGACTTTTCGAAAGGATGAATGAAATCAAACAAAGAAAGAAACGATTGTTTGAAATTTAAAAGAATTTGGTTAGAGAAATGAAAAAAAAAATACAAATCAAGTGAAAGAAAAAAAAATCAAATCAAAAATACGAATAAAAAATACAAGGCAAAGTAAAAAAAAAAGAGGAAGAAAATAAAACAAACAAAAAAGAAAGAATGAAACAAAAAGAAAGGAAAAGGAAGGAAGAAAAAAGTAAAACAAAAAAAACAAAAACAAAGAAGGAACTAGCTTCGGAACTTAAGATAAATACAAAGGTAAAAGGAAGACAAAAAAAAAACATCCAAAATATAAGAAAAATAAAAGAAAAAGAAAATAAAATGAAAAAAAAAGGCAGGAAAAGGATAAATTTACAAAAAATCAGGCAATAAAATAAGGAGAGTAAGGCGAAAGGGGTCAGCACTTATATGGAGGAGAGTAAGGAGAATAAAAGTGAATGCATAGCGTGACTAAAGTCCCGTTTCGAAAGAATGAAGAAAGGAGGAAAGAAGACAGGGAGAAGAAATGCGATAATGAGATGTGTAGAACCGGTTTAGTAGGTTAGCGACAACAGTTCTTTAACTAATTGCTTTTTCAAAATACCATGAATGGAAAATGAATGACGAGATTGTCAAAATAAGTCAGCTAATCACCAGGGTAAGGGGGTGGCGGGAACTGAATAAAAGGGAAGAGAGAGAAAGGAGGTTAGAAAGGGGGAAGACAAAGTAATGAAAAGGAGAGAGAAAGGATAGAAATAAAATGAAGGGCATTAAAAAGAGAAGGAGGAGGAAGACAGGGGGGGGGGAGAGAAAGAAGGAGAGTGTGAGTGAGCATAAAATTTGCCAACAAACAAGCATATAAAAATGAATTATGCATGAATAAATTAGGACAGGTATATATATATATATATATATATATATATATATATATATATATATATATATATATATGTGTGTGTGTGTGTGTGTGTGTGTGTATATGTGTGTGTATATGTGTGTGTGGGGGTATAATAGTTGGCCACTCGTATTCGAGGATATCCATCAGGGCGGATAGGCAAACCCTATTGCAGACACTCGCTCAGGCATATTTGTGTTTGCACAACACCCACAGAGCCCACGTGTATAAACCTGGGTTACAGTTTCTTGGAGAGCGTGTTATCTATTTGAACAAGGCCAGGACGCTCAAACCCTCGGCCACGATGACTTGTGGCTTTGTACTAGCACAGCTATCGACGGCCCTCAAGAGTTACGTCTACCCAGTTCCACTCACAAGGCTTGGGTCAATATGGTATGGTTTTCAGGCACTTCGCAAAGATTTCGCACCTCGATCCATTCCCATAACATCACAGGAAGTCTTTTTCCTGAGAAATAGAATAGTGAGATTCGAACCAGAGTCTCATGGTCATGGTCAAGCGAATGTTCTAAACACGCGCCTATATATATATATATATATATATATATATATATATATATATATATATATATATATATATATATATTTGGTTGATTGATGTGAGTTTGTGACCCTGGGTTTCATGCTTTTTGCGATCGTCAGACAAACTTATTAATTTTTTTTTAAAAATTTGGTTTTGTCTATTTATTTGGGTTTATATATATATATATATATATATATATATATATATATATATATATATATGGGTTTATATATATATATATATATATATATATATATATATTGGGTTTATATATATATAAATAAATAAAATTGACCACTTTAAGGTTCCATGTATATATATATATATATATAAACACACACACACACACACACACATATATATATATATATATATATATATATATATATATATATATATATATATAAACCCAAATATATACTTCTTTTTTTAATAGGTTCATTCTATACAAGGCTCGGTGTCACTCCAGGTAGAGGGTTACATTAAGACATTATGAGTCAGTTTATGCGGATAAAGATAAGGGTTAATTAACCTTAGGCCGGAACAGGTTATATATATATATATATATATATATATATATATATATATATATATATATATATATATATATATATGTATGTATCTTCATTATGTGCCGTGTCCCATCAGGGGTAGACGAACATGGCTCTCGAAAATCTCCTCTCCTTCGTAGCTCTTAATAAATTTTATCTTTTTGTTATTTCTCCTAAACCTTGTTCAGCCATCCATTTATGCAAGCTCACGTGATCCGTCGTTTTCCTCCGTCCATCTTGCTTTCAATCTGCCCTGTGCGTATCCAATTTTTCAAACCTTCTTTCCTCATTATGTGCCATAGAAATTTCTACTGTCTCTTCAGGATGTTAAGTTTAAGTTCCTTTTCGTTTCCATTTTCTCCGGTAGTATTTCTTATTCTCTCAGAATATTCGTACTGAATAAAGTTGAATAAGTCCGGTGAGAAGACACATCCTTGCCTTACAGCTTTTTCTATTTTTGTATATCTGCTGAACTCATAAAAGTGGAAAAAGGAGTAAACGATTGAGAGGTAATACGAAAGGCATAACTGGGTAGCGCAGAATGAGATAGAAACAGTGAAACTGACACTGATTTACAACCTTTTATAGATATGAATACGCTTAGATAGATAGATAGATAGATAGATAGATAGATAGATAGATAAAGTTACATATGTACCTACTAAAAGGATAAGTATGAAGAGACTGGTATAGATATGGACATAACAAGATATATATATATATATATATATATATATATATATATATAGAGAGAGAGAGAGAGAGAGAGAGATGAACAGATTTACATACAAAACATATCTATCTATCTAGCAAGCTAGCTAGATAGATAGATATGAAAAACTAGGATAGATATAAAAATGAACTGAATGAGATAGATAGATAGATATGAATAGAAACAGACTGATAGATAGATAGATAGATAGATAGATAGATAGATAGATAGATAGATAGATAGATAGATAAAGTTACATATGTATCTACTAAAAGGACAAGTATGAAGAGACTTTTATAGAATGGACATAACGAAATATATATATATATATATATATATATATATATATAGAGAGAGAGAGAGATATGAACAGATTTACATACAAACATATCTATCTATCTAGCAAGCTAGCTAGCTAGACAGATATGAAGAAACTGGGATAGATATAAAAATGAACTGAATGAGACAGATTAATAGATAGATAGATATGAAGAGAAAAGGACTAATAGATAGATAGATAGATAGATAGATAGATAGATAGATAGATAGATAGATATGAACAGATTTAGACATGACAAAAACCAAAATAAGAACCCAATCTAAACCTATCATTTACTAGGCTGGCATTTGAACAATTACTTACTTCTATCGTCTTGCCTACTCCACAGAAAAAAATGTCGATCTAAATCAGTTCCTATCACTCGACACAAGCTCGCAACTGCCACCAACCTTTCACCAAATTTCGTTCAAGAGAGCCACCTCCTTCCGCCGTAATTCTGATTATCCGATGATGCTTGAATATTAATAACATCTGGGATAAGGAAAATCTCTCAATTGCATCAAATTCTTTCTGCTGCGTCGTTCAAATCACGACTCTGATAATGCCGTGTAAGCAAAGAACACTGTCTAATTCTTGCTAAATGGCGGCACCATATTGCTGCAAATCGAATTGGTCTCCCGAACAAAGAAATCTTCCACCTCGTATGCGAACCGTGTATTCTTCAGATAGCCTGCACAACTGGCGTACGACGCTACAGCGGCAGAAGGCGTGTCCAACGGACCTCTCCGAATCACCAAAGAGAACGCATTTTGACAGAATTGTCAGTTAAATTGAATAACACAGACGCTATTCCGAAACACCAGCCAGGTGATTGATGCCTTGTCGTTAGTGGGTCACTTCATCTCAGGCGTCCAAGACCATATTGTACGATACTCTCGTTTCGTCATGTCCAGCCCGACAATCAAATTATCACGAATACCCCTCCCCCAATCATTAAATGATGCTTTTTTTCTCGACAATGGCTGGTCGTTAGAGAAGGCAAGCGGTAGCGTAGATAGAGGTGGAGGCGGGCGTCCGCTCCAGTGACACTTTTATGTGTGTGGCACTTTTGGGTCTGCTGTATAATTCCTATATAGGCTGTATTTAAATAAACATTGGTTTAATATTGCGACACTACTCACAGTTGAAGGACCTTTTCGATTTCGAGTAACTTACACTAGGTCATATGTATTTAAGCACATCTTACCTTCGTCAAACAATAAACATTATCCAATGATGTATTCAGGGCTGTTTAACATTGCTGATAATTGTAAAGCTGTGAACGGACCCACGATGCGTTGTTTTATTGCTGCAGCACCACTGTGTGTGGGAGACACATTGTGGTTGTTCTTATATAAATTTCAGTTATTTTTCTTCATTTTTCATATACATTTCATTTATTTTTCTATTAAGTGAATGTGTTGCTCTATTTGTCGTCTTTTGGGCCTGTTAATAGTTTATACACACACACACACACACACACACACACATATATATATATATGTGTGTGTGTGTGTGTGTGTGTGTAAAAATATATAGAAATAGGAAAGAACTCGTTAGGTAAATAATCCAAAGTTCTTTAGTATTTTCGTTATTATTTTTAAAAAATAGTGTTCGATACAAAAGTAAAGTCTAAATATAATTATTTATTCAAAAATATGATTCCAACACGCTACATAAGAGTTCTCATGTTTCAAAACAAGAACCGAAAACTTCAATATAATTATTTGAATTAAATTGAATTAAAGTACCATGGTCTGTTCCATCTTCAAGCGAAATTTTTTTTGGAATAACTAATTCCTGAAATTTACGCGTTTTATACGCATATTCATTATCAAAATTAAAATTACTATGGTAACGGCTAGAGCAATTATTTAAAAAAAAAAAAAAGTTGGGTGTCAAATTTAAAGCGGAAGATGACATCGACTAGTCTGGGTAAGTGTCTATGGAGATTTTTTTTTTTTTTTTAATTTTTTTTTTCCTGAAAGTGTTTTGTGTATATATATAAAAAAAAAATAAACTGTCATAATTCGCTAAGATTTGTTTTTTTGACGACTTCATAAAGGGTTTTCTTTTTTTTTTATTGGGTAGGTCATTTAAACTTTATATTTAGACTATGGAGTTTAAAATTTGTATTTATTATGTTATTGTTTGTTTGTTTTTTATGCTAATTATTAAATGCGAAAATTTGATGATGTCGGCAAAAAACCGTTAACTCATGTCTATCGTTTAATAAATTTTTATTATTTAGAAACTTGATAATTTAAAATTATGAAAATTTTGGTATGAAAATCAAAACAATACACGAATAAAAGAACAGTAATGAAGGGCGGTTAATTAGTGAAATAACCTTTTTTTTTAAATCAATATGCAAATTAGTTAAACCTGAAGAGTGATATTGCCTAGAAGTAGATAATATATAATACGGATCTTGAGCTTTTAATGTGTCAGTTGTTAGAATGTAAACCGTTCTCTCGAGTGGTATACACATTCTGGTACTTGCCGGTCACAGGGATCTGTGGTAGTCTCACAGCTATGACTAGCTTGAACCAGCTACGACTAGCTTAGAGCAGCTTGGACAATCTATGACCAGCTAAGACAAGCGGCCCGAGTGAAGACACTCGGGCCTCACGTTAAAAACTGACCTTGTGTCACACCCTGACTCACTGGGGAGTCGAGTAAATACAGACAAGCTTTGACTAGCCTATACCAGCTCTGACCATCTTCGGCAAGTTACGACCAGTGAAGACACTTGGGGAGCCACATTAAAAACTGACCTTGTGTCACTACCTGACTCGATGGGGTCAAGTAAATCAACTGCTCCCTTGAGTGGTTTGAACACTATTTATCATTTCTCAGTTGCGTCTCTATCCTTGGGCAGAGTGCACTCAGGGGCGACTCCCTCAAAGGTTGCTGGTGGGCTCGGTCAATTTTTGTTCCTAACCCGGGTGCATGCGCTCGGGCTCCCCACATTAAACCGACCTTGTGTCACAACGCGACTTCGTGGTGTGGGGGCGTCGGGTAAATTGCAAATTACTATGAAGCAGAGCTGCGGCTTTTTAATCTCAGAATTCGTAGTAGAATTAAGCTCCAATTTCACATTTATTCATATAGATTCCATCATATAGGTTTTACTTAACTATTATGTTTCTCTAACTATTCAATTGTTTAATGTATAAGTAACTGTAATTTCTGTTTTCCTTTCTTTACACTATATTAATTTTATTTCATAAATTGTCCCCAGTTTTGTTACGCTCGAAATAAAAATAATTGTTTTTACCGTAAATAAGGATCTACGTACATCAAATCATCTTTAAATTAAGTGGCAGCAGAAGAATTATTTTTGAACTTTTAAAAGATAATCTTAGAAATTAATTCAATACTTAAATGAAGCGATCAATTTTGAGTTATTTTGTAGTTTATTGATGCCTATCGCATCTCCTCGTCCCTAGATATTGTGATGATGGCCAAACCAAGAGTCCTCCACAGGAGCTAGCTTAAATGGCCCACTGATAGGACGGCTTCTAAGTTAGCTTAAAATTTTAAGCTAGCTGCAATTTCGGATACAAAAAGAAAATAAGAGTTACTTAAACCATGAAAGCAAAGATAATGGCTAGTAAAATATATTACTATATATTTTTAACAACGCTTAATCTGGCAATCTGAGCTTAAGGAAAATCGTTCCAGGCGCCTAACCTTTCCAGGGCTTTTGAAAGAGCTACGTATCATTGAAATCGAACCAGTGGAAGCAGAGGAGTAGCTTGGACACACATACATTGTACTTTATATAGCATACCCCCGCAAATATATATATATATATATATATATATATATATATATATATATATTAGCAGGTTTCCCGCACGCTGTCCTTCGTAAAGTAAGATATATTCATTACACACACACACACACACACACACACACACACACACATATATATATATATATATATATATATATATATATATATATATATATAATATTTCAAACTGCCCGGGCGGCATACACTCTAGCCACAGGAGGTTAGATATGCCATGGAAATACATTCAGAGCACTATGACACGCATAATTGAAGGATCAGTCCACTTCGCCGTATGAGCATCATTCGATGGCACACATTTCATAACTGAAAAGGAGATATGTCCCGGGATATATTTGTTCGAAGTAGCAAAATTGTTTTTGAACTACTGTAACCGGGTAGGACAATCTAGCAGGTAACCGTAATGGACTGGTCCTCGTCGTAGTGGTAGGCAATAGGCGAAGATTATAGGCGTAGCCAATAAGCGTCTTCCTGTACCTCCACATCAGTCTGTATTTATGGCTGACACCAGCCAATTATATTATTGTGAGGGGGGACCCAGGTGTATGCATAGTCATTACATCGAAATGTTATCTTAGCGTCTGCCTCCTAGAATTCTCCGTAACCACATTGTGACGTACGCTGCATACACCTGTACAACATTGTTGCATACACTGCAATCACCGTTACTGACATTATTTATTCTGAAATAACTGAAATAACCTTCTAAGACTTGCACGTCATTTTAATTATGCAAATACCTGGCCTCAACTACGAATTGTTTGTAATCAAACATATTAGGGTATTTGCACAATATTAACTATGAACAAAGCCACAATGTGCTAACCGTATTCGGAAATTAAAAACATCCCTACCACACACTGATACATACACAGAACGCACACACTCAACTAAGCTGAAAATCGAATCACCCTTGATAATGGCTAAAGGTATAGCCGAAAGCGCTCGGAAATATAAAACATTCGGACAGTTCTTACACAACCTTTGTCCAGAAAAGAAAGCTCTTGTCAGAACACAAGAAAAATTAAATAAAAAGCTTAACCATAGTACCTTGTCTGTCGTTTTAATGAAAAATGCATAAAAGAAGGATTGCTGCCTAAATAAATATATATATATATATATATATATATATATATATATATATATATATATATAATGGAGAATACTATTGATATAGAACATAGATTTTGGCTCCATTTAAGCAGAAAAAAAATGCCCGGTAACTAAATAAGACCATGTACGATGAAGTAGTAATAAAAGTAAGAAATAAAAGAGATAGCTTTTATTTTGCTGAACATTTATTTATTACTGAATGTCTCCACACAATATAATTGTCTTCTCTGCATTTAATTAAGACTTTCCTGGCGCCCAATAATAATGTTCACTCTCTCCTAAGTCGATTTCTCAGTCGACCTAAAAAAACTCATACAGGATTGCATTCATTTTTCTTTCTTTGAATTAGTCGGCTACATTGAAAAGCTTTCTGAAAATAAAAAAAAAATACAGTCAATCGTCATTTGTTTAACGACCCTCAGGACTTGAAACCTGTTCTATAATCTCATAAAATTGAAACAAGAATAAAAAAAAAAAAATAAATCAACCAGTCCAACAAAACACTTGTTTCCTCTTTCGTCAAAATAAGCTTCGGGCCCTATCACGTTGAAACACCGTTTCCCGTCCAATCACCGAAGTTTAGCAACTTCGAGCCTGGTCAGTACCTAGATAGTTGATGGGTGATGTATGTATGTATGTATGTATGTATCTAGCTAGCTAGCTATCTATCTCAGCCTGTGTATATCTATCTATCTAGCTAGCTAGCTAACTAGCTATGTAGGTATCTATCTCAGTCTGTGCATATCTAGCTATCTATCTATATTTCTTTCTTTCTTTCTTTACGTCCACACGTTGAAACACCGGTTCCCGTACGATCACCGAAGTTAAGCATGGTCGAGACTGGTCATTACCTAGATGGGTGACCGCTTGGGAACACCACATGCGGGAAACTTAGTTTTGTACGATTTGCGGTATTGAACATAACTACCCCCAGCACAGCCTATTCTGAATTCAATTTCCTTGGCTTATATAGCAAATTTGTTATAAATTCGAAACGCTTCTTAGTGTGAACCGACTCCCAAGATGATGCTTTCCTGATCCCTACAATCATAACCTGTTCAAGTCTAGGCTCGACCATTATTTCCATCACATATCCCCATCAACTCTATAATAAGTCTATGGCCTTTTAGGTTTTGTACACTTCTCTCTTGCAGAACTCTTTTGCTTACCAGCCAATCTTGATCTAAAAAAAATTAAATGTAATGTCAATTGTCATCTATTTTCTATAAGTACTTTCATGGTAATTGCCCTGAATAACTTTTCTCTATGGTACATAGACTCTATGCATTTAATCGCAATACTCGATTGGCGGCAAGGTCTCATCATTTTACAGTTGAAATAGCTAGATGTAACCGTAAGTTCTATACTAACAGTTTCTTCTCTCGCATAAGATTCACTTATTGGCACCTTGGCTTCAGTCACTTTCCTACCACCATAATGTAGCTTTTCTTTGCCTTTCCTTTAAATAATTTCATGCTAATTCTTCTTTTCACTATGGTACATAGACTTTATGAATTTAAATGCAGTACTAGATTGGTGGCAAGGTCACATCACTTTACAGTTGAAATGGCTAGATGTAACCGTAAGTTCTATGCTAACAATTTCTTCTCAGGCACTTCTTGCATTTGGAACTCGCTTCTAGTCAACTTTGATCTTCAAAAATTGAAATGCAATGTCAATCATTGTCTTCTGTCTTCTTAATTTTCTCTTCTTTTATTGCTCTCTCAATAATATTTTCTTTTATTTATTCTTTTACAATCGGTAACCCCTTGTATTTTAGTGGCTGTACTGCCTTGCTTGGGGTGAAATTATTACAAAAAAAATCAATCAATTGCCCATCACAGAAGAATCCTAATGTGAAATGGAGCAGATTCATCAAGTGTTGCATATATTTTGGCGAGCAACGGTGAATCGAAATGCATCCAGGTTGCTGCAGGGTAAAGCAGCACTTCCTGCTCGATAAAGGCAGGTGCAGTTAGGTACCGATGTCTTGTTACATCCCTACTATCCAATGGATATGTTCCCCCCCCCTGCCTATTAACAGTTGTTTCTCTGGATGCATGTAAACATCAGCAGGTGTGCAGCAACAGTGGCCAGGTTGAAAATGTCTACCGGTTGTTGGTCGATTATTCGTGACTCTATATTTCTTCGTGATAAAATAAATTTGCTGGTCTATCGTCGCCAACATTTTGTCGATTTCAATGCTGTTTATGTTGACCAGTTAGAATTGTGTCGAATTTTAGCTTGGAGCTCAAAAAGGCTTTTTTTGTTTTCTTCAAAATGAATACTCTTCTTTTTTGTACGTATTTTATATTTATATGAATCTAAATTGTGAGAAAGTAGTGTTTTTTCATATGTTCACTCTATATAAAGCCAAAGAGCCAATCAAAGTAGAGGGTTACTAAGTGAGATTATTGAAAGAGGTTGGGAGTAAGTGCAGATATTTAGGATATATAATGGATGAATCTCGTCTTGAAGAGGTTAAGATTGCAGTAGTCAAGGTAACATTGTCTCGGGAGTCTGTTCCACAAAGTAAGGGCTCTTTGCAAAAAGCTTCTCAAATGGAACTTCTTCATTATAAACGGAATACGAAGGGAATGAGGATGGGTCGTTCCTGTGTTCATGGTATGGCATGTTTGTTACAAATGTCTGAACTAGTACAACTAGTGGATGTAGCTGGTCAGACCGCTTTCTATGTAAATAACGTTACGGGTAAAGATAGTCTTGGGGCATTTCGACTTTGGGGAACGGGTTGTAGTGTGGAAAATAATTCAGGTCGGATAAACGCTACTGAACGCGATCAAGATTAGTAAAATGAAGATTGCATAGCTCCAACCGAGATATGATGGCAATGCATATACAGACCGACATAGAAATAGTTTCAAACTTTATCTGAGTTTAGATGCTTAACAAATATTTCTCGCCAAAATCTTTCTTGCACATTCGTCTACCATTCGTCTATGCATTGAATATTGCCGCCACATCATGTCTGATTCTTCTACTATGTATTTAGAGATTCTTGAGGAAATACGAAGAAGAATCTGCAGTGTTATCTGTCCTGTACTGGCATATCGGGTTCAGTCACATTCCCACCGCCATAACGTAGATTTCCAGTGCCTTTCCTTTTTTACACAATAGTACATAGACTTTATGAATATAAGCTTAGTCCTAGATTGGTGGCAAGGTCTCATCATTTTACAGTTGAAATGGCTAGATGTAACCGTAAGTTCTATGCTAACAGTTTCTTCTCTCACATAAGATTCACTTATTGGCGTCTCGGCTTCAGTCACTTTCCTACCACCATAATGTAGCTTTTCTGTACCTTTCCTTAACAGTTTCTTATCTCGCACTTCTCGCTTGTGGAACTATCTTCCGGCTTCTTGCTTTGCAGTCAATTTTTATCTTCAAATATCTAAATGCAATGCCAATCGTTGTCTCCAGTCTCCTTAATTCCTGTTCTTTTTTCTTCTTTCTTCGGAATGCTTTTTTTTTCTCATATTCTTTCAGACTCTGTAAACCCATTTCGTTTTAGTGGCTTTATTGACATCCCTTGGGTGAAAAGATTAAAAACAAAAAACAAAATACGCATGAAGAATTCCTCCCTTGGAAAGAATCGGCACAATACCAAACCGCCATTCCGATATCTGTATTACAGAAGGCAGTTTGAATAACAGGTAATAAATAATAACATACACATACACTATGAAGAGAATATATATATATATATATATATATATATATATATATATCAAATATGTGGTGCAGTTCAAGTTATATTACATGAATCATTCATACAAAAATTAAATTAGTAAAGTTAATGATATTGTTTTGGTCCAGGTTAGGACCAAGGAAGAACAACACGAACACAAGAGTAGAAATAACGAAGGTATATTACACGAAATAATAATACAAGATATGGAAGGTGTTAGTATGACTGTCAGTCTGGTTTGGAGTGAACTACTATCGGCTTGACTCGATTCTACCCCCTCTCTTGAGAGGCGTAGTATACATAGTGTTAGGAAGAGTTGATTCTGTAGTTATAGGTAAGGACCCATGACAGATATAAATTGCGAAAAACATCTTCGCAAACAAATTTACTAAAGTTACATTAACCCACGAACCTGTCCATGACTGTTATGATCCTTGTTTTTAATAACTTCAAGTTGTATAAGGTCATTTTTTATTCTGCTAGTACTTTCAGCTGTACATACAGCCATCCTCAAGCATGGGAAATTAATTTGTTTTTTTAGTCAATCCAGGTAGTAGCGGAACATGAAAGATTAAATGTTAATCGAAATATGTTTTTTTCTTTAGAAATGTGTTATTGTTAACGGATAATAAATTTTGCAGCGTGCCGTCACAACGCTAAGGTTGACTTTGTTTTGGAAAATTTAAGAGAGTCCGTTTTTTTACTAATATAGTAATTTGAGAATTTTTTTGTTGTAGGAGTTTTTCAGTCAATGTGGCATGAACTAAATTGTTACAGTTACTAATAATAACAATTAAGAGAAAGCAATCAATCAACAGTCCAGAAATTTATTATTAAAATCGTTCTGGTTAATAAAAATAAAATGCTATGGTAAACAATATTAAATTAATTACCGATACTGCTCGTGCTGCAAGCCACCTGCTTTAATGCTTTGCTTTTTTGTTATAATTAACTGTATAGTGACTTTATTGCTACCTCATATATATATATATATATATATATATATATATATATATATATATATGGCTTGACGGCCTGACGATTGCGTCTAGCATGAAACAGCCTGTCGCCTCTGAGTGTTGACTTCAATGTTCACTTTTATATTTATACTTTCATACGCTCTAACTCTTATATTGAGCACTTTATCCCATAAATGTAGCACACCTTAAAACAGATATTTCTTCATATGTATTAAAATAATGGGAATTTAATATATTAAAAATATATATTAAAATAATGGGAAAGAACAGTAAAATTTATAATCCGGTGTTCTTCCCAGAGACAGTAAACTTAGTAAAATTTTTAATATAGATACCCTAAAATTAAGTTACAGTTGTACAGAGAACTTGGAAATTATTATAAAGAAGCATAATGCAATCTTGAGTAAACACTTAGGCCAAAATCAGAAAAAATTAGAAAGTAAAATAAAAAGAAATGTAAAAATCCTCAAAATTGTACTCTTATTAAATGTAGCACTAAACCAGTTGTGTCACAATGAAATATCTCATCTATTGAGGATACAGACAGAGTTAAAGTCTACATTGGATGCACAAGACATGAGTTCAAGAAGCATTTTAACTATCTGAATACTTCTGGTACTTAAAGGATACCAATAAAACACCTAATGTAAAATGGAAATTGCTAACAAAAGCTAGAATTTGTAGGTTATTAAATGACCTATGTCCTTTGTGCATACATGAAAAATTATATATTAAGTTTATGAAAAATAAAAATTTGCTTAATCAAAGAAATGAAATAGCTATTTTCTGCAGACACTGTCAAAGATTTTCTTTAAATAATAATTAAATATGTTAAAAAAATGTAAAATGAAACATAAATATTTAAACTTGTTTTTTGAATAATAATTTTTTAATTAAAAAAGTAATTCTAATATATTTATTTGTTTAAAAAAATATAGTCTATTGGTTATTAAAAGTAAGGATAATACGTTAAAATTAAGGGAATAGATTTTAAATATTCAAAATACGACGTACTCATATTCAGACGGACCTTTTGAAAAATCTTTGTTTATAAAATTAGAAATTAAAGAGCAAAATAAAACTGCCAAAAACTCTGTCATTAAAATAAATTGATGACATGCGAAAAATGGATGTCATCGTTTATTGTACAGGTACACCTATCCTACCTTAACTTAATCTGATTTTAAAAGTAGCTTAGATTTGATACAGAGGTTGTCGATGGAAACGAATACCCTTCCACCCCTTATTAAGAATGATTTAAATTTCCCGTAACCTTGACAACTAATAATATCAAAATTGCTTGTGCTTATAAACCCAGTAAATTTCAAAATAAGTTATTCTAGAAATCGCTTAAAAAGGAATCAGAGACAAAGATTTTAAATTTAATTCTATAATTAAATTTAAGTTTTAGTTTCTGTTTTTGAAACATGGTAATTCCTGTGTAACGATGGAACCATATTTTTAAATTAGTAAATTCATTATATATATATATATATATATATATATATATATATGTGTGTGTGTGTGTGTGTGTGTGTGTGTGAAAGACCACGTTAGGCAAATAAACTGGAGTTCTTTAGTGTTTATGTTTTTATTTTTAAAAAACAGTGCTCCATACAAAAGTACAGCTTAAATTATAAATATTTAAAAGAAAATATGATTCCTTGGCGACATAAGAGTTCTCATGTTTTAAAAACAAGAGCCAAATCTTCAACATAATTTTTAAAATTAAATTGAATTAAAGTATCAAGAGAAAAGAAAGAAAGAAAGAAAGAAAGAAAGAAAGAAAAAATGAAAGAAAGAAAGAAAGAATATATTCGCTTATTCACATATGGAAGCTTCGAATAAGAGAAGGAAAATGAAAGAAAGAAAGAACCTGAGAATAGGGGAAAGAAAATGAAGCAGAAAGAAAAAAAAGCTCAGGGTAGGGGAAGGTAAATGAAACAAAAAGAAAGGAAGAAAGAAAAAGTTTGGAATAGGAGAAGAAAGAAAGAAAGAAAGAAAGAAAGAAAGAAAAAAAAACAGGCTAAGAAAGAAAGAAAGAAAGAAAGAAAGAAAGAAAGAAAAAGGAATGCGCAACAAAGGAGGAAAGAAAATCAGGCCAAGAAAGAAAGAAAGAAAGAAAGAAAGAAAGAAAGGAAAGAATATATTCGCTTATTCACATATAGGCTGGTCAAGAGATAAGTTTTCAAACTTTAAGTTAGATCCGCATGGAAAAATTCACCCATGTTTATTTGTAATGTGACTCTTTTCTGTTTTTACTAATGTTCGCCTAGTACAAAACCCAAGAGCCATTCAAGGTAGAGGGTTACTCCGTGGAGTTGGATTAGCGTAAGAAAGGGCAAGAAGTGACGTATTTGGGGCTCCGCAGGAAAGATAAGCGCTGACTCTAGATTTGCATGGATTAAGATTTAATTAGTGAATAACATTTCAAAGTTCAGGTAGAGAGTTGAAGTAGACTTTAGAAGGAACCGAAATCGTAATCCTAAATAAGAAAACAAGGGATAAACCTCCACTCCTGTACAAAAAACACAGGAGAAAAGTGAACCGGAATATAGGCAATTATATCTACTCCGATTTAGGAAATAAGTAATTAATAAATAAAATGTCAGAGTTATAGCGGAAGATGTTAAACATATAGAGTTGAAGTAGACTTTAGAAAGAACCAGAAACCCAACCCTAAAACAAGGGACCAACCTCTACTCCTGTTCAAACGATCAGGAAAGATAGTGAACCGGGTGATATGCAATCATATCTACTTCTATTGGGAAATAAGTAATTAAATAATAAATAAAATTTCAGAGTTTTAGGGGAAAACGTTAGGTGTATAGAGTTGAAGTAGATTTTAGATTCAAAAGTTCGGGGAGGAGTGTGAACCGGATTTGAACTCATTTTATATGAAATCCGCTTGTATCTTTGGTATTTTTTTTCTGGTTTGAGACAGTAAATAGGGAAATGTTAAGAATGTGTAAAAAACTTTTTTGTGGGTTTGTTAATGTAAGGGAACTTCCTCTTTTAAGCGAAAGGCGATGAAGAAGTTTTCATTCATTCTTTATAATCAAGCTCAAGAAAACAGCCTTTTGACAGAACCTGCTAAAAAGTCACGTTAAAACATAACTAGACAATAAATAAATATTAGCGGAAATATTAAAAAAAAAAAAAAATGAAATATATAAAAGAAAATCGAGCGTGGCATATTTATTAAGGGAATGGAACAAAGTTTCAGGTTTTGTATTAAAATGTGTAGCCGAGAAGATAAAATTTGGACGAATCGTTGTAAAACATGTATAATTCGGATAATGTGCAAAAGTTGCCTTAACTATCTGAGCAATTTTATTACAGTGATAATATAAATGTGTGTGAAAACAAAGATGTGTGTGTAACATCGTTTGGGAGATAAATAAGCAAAACATTACGGCATATGTGCAAAAGATAGATAAAAACAAACAGATACGTGTCGTCTGGAGTATATATATATATATATATATATATATATATATATATATATATATATATATATATATATATATATGTTTGGCTTTTATTTTACGTGGTCATGGTTGTTTTTGGTTTGGGCTCTAAATTCTGTTCCATAATTTTCCTTTTCATCTAGCATCGCCCTGACGATCCATTTAGGTGAAACCTAGGTAGGTTTGCCTGGCTCTTTATATATATATATATATGTATGTTTGAAGCATTCTCCCACTCTAAGCAAGGCGATAATGCCACTAAGACGCAAGGCATTACTTTGATTGAAAGAGAATTAAAGCATTTTTGTGAAATGGAAGGACAACAAAAGAACAAGTTTCAGAAAGACACAAGATGTAAGTAAAGATCTATTTGGTAATCAGTATGGTTAATACCAGTGAGGATATTATCCAGAGAGGTCAAAGTTTTCTGCTTCTGAATATATATATATATATATATATATTTTGAACAATAAAAATTATTAAAAAAATAATTTTGTAGTGATTTTATAACATGTCTATGTTATAATTTTCGAATAAATAATTATATATATATATATATATATATATATATATATATATATATATATATATATATATATATAAGGTATAATACCAAAATTGTCCAAGTAGTGTAACAGCAAAATTGTTTAGTTGTTAGTTTAAGCTTTGAACCGTTGTATCTTACAAATGATTAAAGATATCTTACTGGAACTCTTCAAGGTTTATCCAACGCTATTGGACCCGACTTCCAGCAATAAGAATGTATAATTACTCTACAAGCTTAACAGAAGAGTCGTGATGAAATCGATCAAAATCGAAAATGAAATGTTTATTATTAATTAATTATAGTTAAGTATCAGAAGCTCAAAAATATATATATATATATATATATATATATATATATATATATATATATATATAAGTATATAATTGGTATATACGGAATGAATTCCAATAACCAACAATTACTATTCTAAAAAGAGTGCTCAATACAAAGTAGAGCAGATATAATTATTTTTTATAAAAAAATTATAACATAATTATGTTATACTACAAAAATCATTTTTATTTGAAAAAAATAGCCATTTTTTTGATTTTTAAAATAAAATTTTTTTAAAAAATAATATATATATATATATATTTTTATATATATATATATATATATATATATATATATTGAAATATATATACATATATATATATATATATATATATATATATATATATATATATATATATATATATATATATACAAATTGTACAAATATGGTGATAAGCGAATTCTTTTTACTGGTAAATTTTGTACAAGAACGCACAATTGTAAAATTTAAAATCAAACTCAGCGTCGCTACTGCACGCTCCAAAAACAATAACTCATTTCTAATAGCATTTTTCGGATACAACAATGCATATATTTTCGTTGTCCTCTTATTACTGAGAGTAAAAACAAGAACAACATCTATTCCATACCTGAAGATGTCTGTAGGAAAAGACGAAAGCTTGTAGTAAAAATAAGAACTAATGCAACAGAAATTTATCAAAACAAGGATCTTTTCATTCATAACAGGTTCGGGGTTTTTGTATATTATTTGAATTGTTTGCGAGGATGGATTTCTCGCCAATTAAATCATTAACCTTTGTATTTGTTTTTGTATGAATAATTCATGAATATATATATATATATATATATATATATATATATATATATATATATGATAAATTTGTCATGTATGTGACATTTTTCAGTCATTTCATCCCAAATAAAGCGGTAAAGTTCCTAAGACGATATTGTTTATAGAGAGTGAATGAATATAAGAAAACATTACTAAGGAGAGAAAACTTGTCCAGCATGTCCCAATGAAGCAATGTTCCTGCCAGTAGACCTTCATATCAGAGGAACATTCTAGTCCGATAAGACGCAATGGATCACTTTCTTGGTGGTTAGCATCTGCTATACTCATGGAAGGCAAAAAAAAAAAAAAATCTTTAAGACGATTAAAGAGAGCAGATTCATTTTGTAAGCGTTAAATTTAATATGACATTTCTTGTTCCTTTTAACAACAGATTAATGGTCATTTTAGGTTCGGCTGCTAATTTGACCCTATCGGATCGATGAAACCTGCTATTAAAACAGGAGTAAATAGTTGAGTCATCAATATCAATACATAATGATATACACCCACATTAAAAATATATGAGAATATAAATCGACATTTACACATTAACATACAAATCTGTGATTAGAATATATCTCTCCATATTAAAATGTGATAGAATAAAGAACAAATAGGAAACGTTTATAAATCTAACACGTTTCATTTTTATTAAAGATTCATATAAACCTTTGAAAGATTTGATCCTTTATATAACATCACCTTAAATGGCTTGAAATGTGTTCCATCAAAGAGGACATCGCTTGAATTATAGACTAGTAGCGTAAATACACAGAGATCAATATACATAGAAATTTCAGTTTGATAGTTTATATGACATCAGCATACGTGTCTTGAAATTGGTTACATTAAATATGAGAGCGCTTGAATTGAAGACCAGTTACGTAAATACACAGAGAACAATATCCAGATAAATTTCAGTTTAAGTGACATGAAATTGGTTCTATCACACGTGAAAACGCTTGAATTAAACACGACTTGCATAAATACACAGAAAACAGACATAGAAATTTTATTTTGATGGTTTATATGACGTCAGCTTAAGTGACTTAAAATTAGTTACATCAAACATGAGAACGCTTGAATTAAAGACCAGTTGCGTAAATACATACAGTAAAATATACATAGAAAATTCAGTTTGATAGTTGATATAACGTCAGCTTGTTACTTGAAATTGGTTCCATCAAAGACGAGAACGTTTGAAGTAAAAACCAGTTGTGTAAATACACAGAAAAATATTAACAGAAATTTCAGTTTGATCGTTTATATGACGTCAGCTTAATTGACTTCAAATTGGTTCCATCACACAGGAAAACGCTTGAAGTAAAGACCAGTAGCGTAAATACACACATAAAAATACATAGAAATTTCAGTTTGATCGTTTATATGACGCCAGCTTAAGTGACTTGAAATTGTTGCCATCAAAGATGAGAACGCTTGAAGTAAACACCAGGTGCGTAAATACACGCCGAACAATATACATGGAAATTTCAGTTTGATCGTTTATATGACGTCAGCTTAAGTGACTGGAAATCGGTTCCATCAAATGCGAGTATGCCGGAATTAAAAAAAAAAGAAAAAAAAAAGAAGCAGTTGCGTAAATATATAAATAAGACAATCCTTGAAAATGAATGTGCCAAAATTCGAAAGTATTCGGCAAGAAAATAGTATAAAATAAACATATATATGAAATTTGCCAAATTTACCGATAGCGTAAATTAAATGATTGGTAAATTTGAAATCATAATTTATGAAATAATTATGAAATTGTAATATATATATTTTTTTGTAGGGCGCTTGAACTCATGAAGTCTGGGAACCAGCGAATGCAGCTCCTCAGAGCAATTGCCATGAAAGTATTTGTAAAACAGACAGAGAGAGGCGACGGCGCATCTGTGAGAAAGTGACTGTAGACGAGATGCCAGAACAGGGCCAATTATATTGCATATCCGCATCTGGATCTTATCAAGAACCCCGAGGCAAACAGAAGGGGCACCAGACCATATATGGCAGCAATACTCCATTCAAGGGCGAATTGTGGATTTGTATATCTGGAAAATCGACTCCGGGGAGAAAAACTTCCTAGCGCGGCTCAGGGAGCCAACTTTCCTTGCAGTGGACGAGGCAATTGACTCGATGTATTTATTCCATCTCAGGTCAGCAGTCAACGTGAGACCGAGAAGCCGCAGAGAGTTGCTCTCGAGAAGTTGAGCGTCAGACATTCTAATGGAGGGCAGGGAAGGATCTCTGTGGTGATTAATAGAGAGCAGTTTTGTTTTTGAGGCATTAAAGTTGACCAGCCAATTCCTGCCCCAGTTCACAATCGGTTGGAGGTCCTTTTCGAGACGCACGGCCAGGTTAGTTTTGTCAGCGACACTAGATTTGTTTTTGAGGCAGAAGAAAATTGTGGTGTCATCCGCGTAGATGCCAACTTGGGGATTTATGGCGTCAGGAAGGTCATTTATGAAGATAAGGAATAGAGTGGGGCCCAGGATGGAGCCTTGAGGAACACCTGCGTTCGTGGGATAGGAACTGGAGGAGAATCCATTGAGAACGACCTTCAATTCACGGTTTGACAGGAATGATTGTATTAGATCAAACAATCGACCCGTAATGCCATAACCCTGGAGCTTGCGAAGAAGGCCGGCATGCCAAACCCTATCAAATGCATTGGAGATGTCTAGGGCCACGGCACGAGCTTCTCCGTTATTTTGAAGAGCTCGGTAGACAGTTTCAGTGATGGCCGTAAGCACATCAGCTGTAGATCGGACAAAGCGGAAGACATATTGCTTGTCTGAGAGCAGATCATGGGATGTAAGGTGGTTAACCACTTCGGCATTGATTAGGGCTTCGAAGACTTTGCCGAAGAGGGGTAGGAGACTGATAGGATGGTAATTAGAAGGGTCAGAGGGGTCGCCAGAGTTCTTGAAGACAGGAACAATCGAAGAGGACTCCCAGCAGTCAGCAAAACAAGATTCCTTGAGGCAGTAGTTATATAGTTTAGAGAGGGCGGGCGCATTTCTTCAAGACAATGGCTGGTATCCCATCCCCACCACTAGCCTTGTTGGGGTCTAAATTGGAGATAACGCCCAATACCAAAGACGGGGTTATGTGTAAACCACTCAATAGGACCTCAGTTCTAAGAGTGAAGTCGGGTATGGGTATACCGGAAGAGTCGAGCGTTGAGTTGAATGAAAACTTCCGAGCAAAGCATTCAGCCTTGTCGGCAGAGGAAGTCAGAACTTCGAAATGGTTGAATAAAGGAGGTATAGAGGGTTTGCAATTGTTCAATACGCTCTTGCAGAGACGCCAATAATCTTTGGAGCCAAATTTTCGAGATGCAATACGCTCCTTCATTCGAGCAGCAAATAGTGACTTAGCTTCGTTGAGGACACGCTTACATCCGTTACGGGCGGAGGCAAAGAGACGTCTATTGCAGTCAGACATGTTGCTACGAAATAGGTGAAAGAAGTGGTTCCTATGGGCAATGGTGGCTGAGCAAGCAGCGGAGAACCAAGGGGAGGAGCGCGACTTGACCCTATATTTCCTTGAGGGGATGAAAGCGTCGATTCCAGCTTTAACCCAGGAAGAGACCTCAGAAGCACATTCTTGGATGGGGATCGTAAAGACAACATCCCAGGAGATATTGGGGAGGAAATCACGGAATGCGTCACAGTCAGCTCGTTGATAGTGGAACGAAGTTCTAGTGGTAGGAGGTTCTTTGCATGGGGTGGAGTTGAAGGAGATGCTAACAGATACTACCGCATGATCAGAGTTACCAAGATGGCAGAGTTGCGAGGCGCTGCAGGACTCGGGGATGGAGGTAAAACACAGATCGAGAAGAGAGGCCTTACCTTCCCAGTTGAAGGCAAAACGAGTGGGGAAGTTAACTATCTGCGAGAGGGATTGAGAAACTGAAAAATTAAGTGTTTGAATGCCTGCATTCTTAAGCCACTTGGTATGATGGACGTTAAAGTCGCCAAACACAAATATGTGAGCAAACGAATGGAGGGAGAGAGCCTTGTTTATGCTGTCAGAAATGCTATCGAGTATCCCACAGTCTTGAGAGGATGGAGAGCGGTAAAGGAAGAAGAGATAGCTTACCGCATTGGAAAGATATAGTCGGAGACACCACGGATGCTGGAGAACAGAAATGATTGAGGGGTTTAGGCCAGTATATCAGGCAGTTTGCTTTTGAGGAAAGATTCCATACTGCAGCAGTTTGTTCTAATGCCATGGATGTTGGAGAATGAAATTGAGGGGTTTACTTTTTGGTGGCTGGTTTGATTAAGTCATCTTTGTGAAATTTTGGTTGGAAGATGAGAAGGCCCGAAGTAAAAGAAGCAGACAGTTATCGACCGTGACGTGGACAGAGAGGAGTTGGCACAGCCTGCATCATAATGTGGCCTCAGGGTTGCCCACCGGATGTGACTGTAGGAACACCTTTCCATGCGCGACATGGCACTCCAAACACCCTGGTATTATACAACTGTTGATCAGAGCGGCCGCTCAAGACGCTACACAAGAGTTAGGGTTCGTAACTACCAGCCGGAAGCAGCAACCAGAGAACTGTCAACCGTGTACCCTCAGAATGAAGAGGTGATGCCACAGACTGCATACATCGCGGGAGAAACAGAGCTGCACTAATACAGAGCCAGAGAGAGAGAGAGAGAGAGAGAGAGAGAGAGTATCTGGTGAGAGGAGCCATCTCATATTTCAAACAAGAAACAAGTGAACCTCTGTTTTATCTCAAGAGAAGGGACTCCTGTTGAAA
Source organism: Acanthosepion pharaonis (assembly GCA_903632075.3). Classification (NCBI taxonomy): domain Eukaryota; kingdom Metazoa; phylum Mollusca; class Cephalopoda; order Sepiida; family Sepiidae; genus Acanthosepion; species Acanthosepion pharaonis. The sequence goes on from CAHIKZ030003651.1 coordinate 1,391,591, forward strand.
ACTGGCAGGAAAGTGGATGAAATCCTATTACATTTAACATACACAAGAACGAGAAAAACAAAGACACAAAAGATAAGATGGGGAGGCAGGTTGGCAAAGTGTCCAGGCTGACACTTGATGGTTTTTTCCTTTCATATCACTAAGTTTTAACTTAGGAAAAGTCCCATTGTCCTATGGACTAAAAAAGAAATTAAAAGAAAAAAGGTTATTCGGCGTTGTTGATATGACTTAATAAACGCCACATCAAATGTGGCAGCAGCTGTTTTGTTCCACTTTCATTCTTAAAAAAAAAACATGAATGTATGGCTTACCTTAAATCCAGGACATAGAGTTTCAACGAAACAATAAAATTAAGAACAACAGTTTCTTGAAGCGGCAAAACAATTCCATGTTCGGACATTTTATCTAGCAAGAAATTCGGCCAACTAGATCCTGAGAATACTGACGGGACACTTTCGCTTCTAGCCAAAGACATTCAATTTTCTTTTTTTTTTAAATTTTTCTTTCATATTTAAAAATTACAAGTTACATATTTCTTCTTGAAGTTTTAAGTTATTATAAATTATTATTATAAATTATAAAGTATATATTTCTTAATGAAATTATAAATTATGAATTTGTAAATTGCAATTCGTAAATTAAATTAAATCCAATAAATAATTAGCGAGACAAAACTTATGGATATTATTTAGCCACACATTTAAAAATTAAAAACACACAAACATTGCACAAACACACATTTACAAACACACACAGCTGTCACACAAGATATATATATATATATATATATAAATGTATACTTTCTTATTGAAAATCGAAAAATCAAATAAAAAAATAAATAAATAAAAATAAGTATAACACATTAATAAACAAATTAACAAATTACTAACGCGCGCATAAACACAAGTAAATATAATGATAACCAAAAATAAAATAATAAAAAATAAAGTTAACAAAAAACTTTATGAAATAACCAGTAAACTCCATTCAGATCCACAATTATTTCCACTCAAAGAGCCTCTAGAATAATTTGAAGCATAACAGTTACCGATCTACCCATAATGCATCACTGGCTAACATATATAAACAATCGAAGCAAAAGAAGAAGCACATGTCCTGTGAATTGCGTTTAGGCATGAAACAGACGGTCGTCGCTGGATCTTGATCCGAATGTCTATTTTTAACTTTACATACGCTCTATCCGATATCGACCACTTTAACTCATAAATATCGAATACATAAAGATTATATATATATATATATAAATATATATATATACAAAACCCGGATATAAGATAGTTGTCGGGACCGAAGAAGGTCTCTTTTAAGTTGGCCACCTCTTATATCCGGGTTTGGTCTATTTTATATACATTAACACAGGCTCTAATTTGGGACCAGAGTTTTCTTTATCTCTTATATCCGGGTTTCTCTTATATCCAGGGTCTCTTATATATTTCAATATTATATATATATATATATATATATATATATATAAGGAATTTCATCATCCACAAAATAAAATAAAAATCACCATCATGAAAATAGACTATTTCAGTGACGAAAGATAAGAAAGATATGTCAGTGTTATAAAATCAGACATTAGACTCTATTCAGTGTCGGAACTAGAGGTTTTAAATTTAATATTTAACAAAGACACTAGCTGAAAAATTGATACAGAGCCTATCCATATCGAAGCCTCGGCAGGACAGACTGCACGAGTGGTGGTAAGGAGAGGGTGGAAGTTATCTGTCATAAAAGGAAAGATGCTCCACAAATTCAACGCAGATATTAACCTTAAGACCCCCAACTGGACTTATAAGAAAGATGAAGTGAATCTTTCACTGTCGAAAAAGCAAATTCTTCTCCTAAATATAACTTTATGTCTCGCATTTATTGTTTGTGGAATTCCCTTCATTTTACTTGATTTTGTTTTATAGTCTAAAAATATTAAAATGTAATGTCAAACGACATTTGATACATTGAATAATTCACCGTCCTTCTCTTTATGCTACCCTCAATCACGTCCCTTTACCCTTTCCTGTTATAATGATAGTGGCACTCCTGCTTTTTGTTTATACATGAAATGCTCAAAAAACAAAACAAAAAACATGGAGTCGAACGTTGCTGAGAATCTTATCAACCTCTTACCACCAAGGCATATACTTGAAGTGTTACCAGGTAATCCATCCATCGATTGAATAAAAAGGACCATAAAACAACTGCAAACGAGAAGTCCTCTGGTAACGATGGCATACCAAAAGAGATAAACATATGTAGCATCAATCTCCTCATTCGTAAAATTTGTAATCTCCTTTCTTTGATTTGAAATTCAAGATCAATTCGTCAGGAGCTTAAAGACGCGTCTATTGTTCATCTTTATAAGCAGAAAAAGAAATACATGCGAATAATATGACAATCTTTCTGTGACTGATGGGAAAATTCATGGCTGGTCCTCATAAACAGACCTGTGTCATTTCTGGCTGAGTCAGTCTTTTCTGAATCTCAGTGCGGCTTTCGGCGCATTGTCGACATGGCTTTGAGGCAACTACACGAGGAAGACAACAACTTCTTTTTTACTTTCGTTTATTTCACTATGTCCTTTGATACCGTTTCAACAGATGCTAATTGAGTCATCATCAGGAAGATGGATGTTTCTGAAATGATGCTCAGTGTCATCATGTCTTTCAATCAGAGGATGACGACGTTCGTAAGATCCAGTGGAGAGTTGTCTGCCCCATTCATTGTTTGTAATGGGATAAAACAAGGTTGTCTTCTTGCACATTTGCTTTGTATTTTTTTTTATCCTGCTGGAAACAGCATTTCAGAATGTTAAAGAAGGTATGAGATTTAAATTTTAAACAAGTGGTGGCTTGTTAACCAATAAACAAAACAAAACAAAGAACTAAGACGACTCTCCAAACTTTTCAAGACTTGCTCTTTGTTCTCAGAGTTTCATTGGACCCCATCCATCACCCTATATATATATATATATATATATTTATATATATATATATATATATATATATATATATGATCAACTATTTATGGTATGATTGAGTTAGACATACTTTTTTATCCCATGTAGAAGTTGGTCTTTCCTGTGTTATATATATATATATATAACAAATATATACAACAATTTATTATGGTTATATATATATATATATATATATATATATATATATATATATATATATATATAATAAAAGGCTTAAACACTAATATTTCATGGAATAATTTATTCCATTTGGAATCGTAAATACGATCCAATTCAAAAGCTAAACAAATTAAAAAAAGAAAACAGAAAAACAACTCCGGGAATAAAAAATAAATTTAGTCTGAATAACAAACAATGAGAAGGATGGGACGAATGTTGACAAAAAGAAAGCTATAGGGAGGGGTAACAGACA